>CM076578.1:557748035-558348035 GCA_034641835.2 Pinus albicaulis | reverse complement strand
CTATTTTCAAAATAATGTGACCCCTTCACATTATTATTGCCCCGATTCGTCTCGACCATCGATTAAATCAGATCTATGGCCCTGATTTAATCCTATGCTCCATTCTTCCAAACCGCCTCCATTTGACCTCCACATCAAATCTCCGTCGTTGGATGCATTCATCCAATGGTCACGCTCGAAACCAAAGCCTCCAAAGCAGTTTTACCCAATACACAGGATTTCTTAATTGTTTTATGTACTTTTGCAGGTTTTATATGGTTTTTCCATTATATCAAAGGAAAACCAAAGGCTGGGGATGACAATCCCGCATGCCTTTGTGCATACAAAAAGATCATTCCAAAGGGTTCAAAGTCACATTTCATCAATGCTTCATGGGAATTGATGCCATATGAACCATTTGCGACACCTGCACATCAACAAGACACATACAATTAAATTAAAAAAAGGAGTATCAGTGTTGAAAATTTAGACACGGCAAATAGAGGATTGAAGACTGTTTTCATAGTTTTGGGGGATTACAGCTAAGATTGAAAATCAAAAGCCTAATCCTCTGAATTAAAACACAATTACAGACAAATCAGAATATTTATCAGTCAGAGAGCCTCCACTGCCAGATAAGAGGCAAATTGATTCCTCTTAGCTACCCATTGCCACCTGTAGCCTCAAAGCATTCAACAGAGGCCGAGTTATGATCAGAAAAGAAGATATTTGCCTCAACACAACCGAATATTTAATTCTTCCAAAGGAACTTAATGCAAAAAAAATCAGCAGAGTTACTACAACATGAAACAGAGCCTTAAAGTCAACAAAAGCTCCCACTGAGCTTAAATCTTAAATGTAAAACAATTAATGCAGAAAAACATCTGTAAACTTCTCCATCGAGCCCCTCAAAGACCGAGAAGCATCAAGTTTGTATTAATTGACCTTGGAGATCTTTTATCAGATCCCACCTCCTCATTCCTTTTATAAATACTTCTGTAGGAGATGAAACAAGGTTAGTGGCGGAACTTTGAAATATACTTGAGCTTGAAACTTCTACTTGTAAATAGTGTTCACGGGCTCTTGAAGCTCTGCTTGTGATTAAATAAGTTAGGCTGAGAAGTGAAGATGATTGCTGAACCGAAACATTGGACTTAAAGCTGTAACTGGTTTGAAGCATCAATACAAGCTGATTTATGGGATCCTGGTCTATGTCAAAGGTGATGTTATTTCTTATTGTAAATTGTTATTTTATTTATGTTTTCGCGTTTTCCATCTTCTCTGATAAAGAACATCAAGCATAGAGTTAGGATTTACTGTATATCAGTACCCTTCTCTGACTGATAATATTTATCTATATGTTTTCTTCCAAATTGTGTTGTTTAGGAATGATTTAATTCCGTTTTAGTAGTTAGGAATGCTGGCGTTCCCTCATCCTACTGTATAAGATAAATATTGTTCTTGAATGTTATTTTCAGTTTATGTTAAGTAGAGATGAACTAAGGAATTCATGGTGAGCCCTGTCCTTTAGTTTTTTCCCCAAAAAACTAGCTGAAAGTTTCCATAAGAGTGTGTTGAAAGCAGGCTAGGTTAAAAGTCCTTACCTGATCTTAGACTATTCTTTGTTATCTTATGTGTTTGTCTTGAAAGTATACAAAGTAAAACAGAGCTAGGGAAGTCTATGGTGAGCCCTGTCCTCTAGTTTCTTCTCCAACAGTTGCTTTTAAAGTTTCCCTTTGTGTTTAAAATGTTTTCTATTGAAAGTGAATCAAAATCTGGCTAGTTTAGAAGTACTTACCAGATCTTAGATTACTTTGATATCTTTCTTAAGTGTTTTCCAAAAGCAGGATAGTTTCAAAGTACTTACCTGATTGTAGGCTGCTCTTTGTTCTTCATTTGTTTAATTCCCCTTCTTGGTGTATCATTTCATTCCATAAAATCAACTTTGAAGAGATCCTTTGACATATATGACTTGCCCCATGGACCACTCTTGAACCTTTTTGTTTCAATTAAACCCTATTATGACTCCATAGCCCAATGGACTAAAAACCAACGTTATATCTATCTTTTTAGCCAAAGCTTGTTCTGATTTCTTGCAACTTCACAGCTTTGAAACTCTTTCCATTTAGGAATTTTCACCCAAATAATAATCATTCTCAACCATCCAAAACAAAACAAAAACCTTGGCCTTCATAACTAGCCTAATATCATTACCCAAAAGCTTTTAAAGATAAATCCATCTTTTCACTTTATTGGAGAGATCCCTATCCGGATTTAGGAGGGCTAGATCCTAGAATCCAAAAGTGGTTGAAATAAGTTTTCTCCCCACAGTTTGACTTTGCAAATCTTGCTAATTACAGGGAGCTAACACCCACATGAAAAATTCATTCAAAATACAGAAGTGAAATAAACCCTCTGACCATAATGAAAAATTGGAAAGATTCTCTATATTTTTCACAGTGATAAGAATCACACTCATCTTATCACAAACATGATCTTATGTCATATGTAAATATAGTTCAGCTGATTGCTTTCATCTTTTAATTCATCATGTTAATTTTTAAATAACAATAGTAACCCCCTGGTCTATGAATTAAATAAAAATTCAACAAAACCTGCTGCCTAGGTTATGAACGAACTTAATAGGATGCGTATGGTCTTTTGATGAAGTAAAAATAATTTTTTACTTTAAACCCACATGAAGACTGTATCGAACAATGACAAAGTACCCATACCCAATCATGAACTCCTCCTCTGACCTCCTTCAATGTATATGTAACACCTGAGTACATACCAGCCGCGAGCCTACAAATAAAGAACTTAATAAGTAACAACAACATCGAGATGGAAAACTACCACAAATCCACGCTAGTGTTATTGAAAGCTATTCCAACATAGTGAAGAGATCAAGAAGTTATATATTTACCCCATTGCATGGATTATTTCCCCATACACTTAACCTGCCAATGAAGAGTGTTCACCATAAGAGATATCAATACATTCAATCAATTCATCAAAGCTATCGTGCTAAGGACACAAACTCAGAATTGCAGGAATGCCCAAAGGACGTTATAGATCCATCTTCACACCATTAATCACATTAAGAGAAACATGTATGCATACATATGCTATTAAATAAAAATAGATATGGACACTAACAGATTATGGTAATGAGCAGTGACTGCAATACAACACAAAATCTACGTATGGCACAATGGAATTGTATAAAAGCATGCTGAGAATTGAAAAGGTTGATTTTCCTGGTACACTATAACTCATTCTAAAATTTGGTAAAAAATTATTCATTCTAGACCTCATAAAAAGTACCAGCAATAGATCCATAGTATATATGAGGATGATGTCAACTAAAATCAGGGAGCAAGGATCTGGGATTTCCCATAGAGATTCATTGTACAACTCAGTATGAAGGAGATTGTTATGAGATTCATTCTGCAACTCAGTATGGAGGAGATTGTGATGATTGTCCCTACTGCTTAGTAATAAGAACTATGTTAAACTCATGGTGTGACAGAAATATAAATTACATGTAATGGCCCAATGGGTAACAAACCCTCGCTGAGGTTATTGTGACTTCAACCATAATGGAAATGAAATTGACTTGCAGCAGAAAATAAAGTGGTAGTCACTCAAAGAACATAATTGTACCATAAACTCTAGCAAAACAAAAAGGGACATGAATATAAACTGAGCTAGTTACTTAGAATGGAGCTTATAATGGAGCGTAAGGTGGTTGTCCATGCAGTACTGGACTCAGAGTCAAATAGACTCTCCAATTCGATGGGAAGCACTGGAGAATGACTAAGTTATGAAGGAAAGAAACCCTTGAGCCATTCTTGGCATTAATACACAACATCTAGCCGAATCTGCAAAGAAAATCCTGCAGAGAAGATCAATAAAAGAATCTAAGTTACACAACATATGGAATTTATGGAGAAGAGGAGAAAAATTACTAAGTTATGAAGGAAAGAAACCCTCGAGCCATTGCTGGCATTAATACACAGCAGCACTGAGCATAATATACAAATAAAACCCAATAGAGAAGATCAATCAAAGAAGCTAAGCAACAAAACATATGAAATTCATAAAGAGAAGGATAAAAACCCAACTGAGTTCACAAATTACCTGATAACTACTGCAAGGAAAACCCCATATATAATTACACTGATCCTAATGTATCATCCCATAGAAATTCAGTACCTACAACATCTTATTCAAAACGTTAGTAGCTGTTGACAAATCGGCTTCTGCAATGGTACCTTGCACTATATGATCATAATTTGGCTCCTCATGTGTCAGGGCCAAATATGCCCCTATCAATGCCCCTGCAACGGCTTCATTTTTCTTTCACAGCCCACATGAAAATTCATTCAAAATACAGAAGTGAAATAAAACCCCACAAATAATTACACAGATCCTAATTTATCATCCCATAGAAATTCAATACCTACAACATCTTATTCCAAACGTTAGCATCTGTTGACAGAGCGGCTCCTGCAATGGCACCTTGCACTATATGATCATAATTGGGCTCCTCATGTGTCAGGGCCAAATTTTCCCCTGTTAATGCCCCTAGAACGAATACATTTTTCTTTCACAACCCACATGAAAAAGTCATTCAAAATACAGAAGTGAAATAAACCATGTGACCATAATGAAAAACTGAAAAGATTCTCTATATTTTTCATTTTCATAAGAATCACACTCATCTTATCACAAGCACTCCATTCTCAATAGAGTTCAAGCTCAACCTGGACTGAGTTATGAAGGAAAGAAACCCTTGAGTCATTCTTAGCATTAATACACAACATCTAGCCGAATCTGCAAAGAAAATCTTGCAGAGAAGATCAATCAAATAATCTAAGTTACAGTACATATGAAATTTATGGAGAGCAGGAGAAAAATGACTTAGTTATGAAGGAAGGAAACCCTCGAGTCATTGCTGGCATTAATACACAGCAGCACCGAGAAAAATCTACAAAGAAAACACAACATAGAAGATCAATCAAAGAATCTAAGCAACACAACATATGAAATTTATAAAGAGAAGGAGAAAAACCCAATTGGGTTCGCAAATTACCTGATAACTGAGCCAAATCCGCAAAGAAAACCCCACAGATAATTACACCGATCCTAATGTATCGTCCCATAGAAATTCAATACCTACAATATCTTATTCAAAACGTTAGCAGTTGTTGACAGAGTGGCTCCTGCAATGGCACCTTGCACTATATGATCATAATTGGGCTCCTCATGTGTCAGGGCCAAATTTGCCCCTGTCAATGCCCCTACAACGGGTGCATTTTTCTGTCACAATCCACATGAAAAATTCATTCAAAATACAGAAGTGAAATAAAACCCCACATATAATTACTCTGATCCCAATGTATCATCCCATAGAAATTCAATACCTACAACATCTTATTCAAAATGTTAGCAGTTGTCGACAGAGTGGCTCCTGCAATGGCACCTTGCACTATATGATCATAATTGGGCTCCTCATGTGTCAGGGCCAAAGTTTCCCATGGCAATGCCCCTGCAACGGCTGCATTTTTCTGTCACAACCCACATGAAAAATTCATTCAAAATATATAAGTGAAATAAAACCCCACAGATAATTACACCGATCCTAATGTATCGTCCCATATAAATTCAGTACCTACAACATCTTATTCAAAACGTTAGCAGTTGTTGATAGAGCAGCTCCTTTTCATGACAACTTCTTTTGCCATGGCATGAGCTTATGCTCCATGAGGCCTTCTGGGTGTTATTTTTTCTGGCCAGGGTTCATACCCTGCTTCAAATTATGATTCTAAATGGCCAATTGAACAAGAAGAAGCCCTAGAAATCCAACTAATGAGCTATCATAACTGCATTATAAACTAAATATTTTCAACTACCTTTGTCTTTTCATCCAACGGCTGAATATGTTTTAATCATCTAACATATAATCTAATGGTTTCAAATTATGACACAATGCACACAGGATTTTTTTTTCAAATAGTGATGCCTTACGGCGTAAATATTAATTAACTTGTCTTTACAATTTAATTTAAAAATAATTTAATACTAAATCACAAATTATAGATCATTGCAACTCAATTTTGCTCTACAAAATAAAGAGTCATCACTTGAGAGAAAACGATAAAAGTTTTGTTTCATATTCGCATGTCTTCACTGCCATAAACACAATTGCATTCAAGTCTTTATCAATCATGTTCAATTCCCATGAAATTTCTAGGAGAGAGTTGGTTGTGCAAAACACCTTTCTTGGAATTGACATTGAGTTGAAACTAAGTTTCTTTATATTAATTTGAACCAAACATTGCGAAAAAAAAGGTTATAAAACTTTATTACAACCAATGAGGTAAGATTCTCACCAAAAAACAACATTTTCATTTCTATTTTTTTTATGAAAAATTTAATTGATCATCTCACGCCATGTCAGCATTTCATACTCTAATTAGCTATATTTAAACTAATCAGCAAGTACTAGCTACTATGTACCACTTGTTATACAAAAAGCTAGAAATAGTTAATCATAAATATATTCTTAATTATTTTAATGTTACTTTAATATATATATATATATATATATATATATATATATATATATATATATATATATATATATATATATATATATATATATATATATATATATATATATATATATATATATATATATATATATATATATATAGTTTTTTCAACTCAGCAGAGACTATCCATTTCAATGCCATGTGGTAGCAGTTGAGTCCACATGGATGAAAATCCATGTTCTTTACCTATGTATTAGTGTTGCGTCATCAATTTTCGTCAAACTTCACATTAGCACCACATTTACCAGTGAGGAAAACAACTTTCGTGCCAATTTTCCTCCGAGACCTGAGAGGCCACGTGGCTGAGACCTTTGCTCGCCTGATTACTCATGTAGTTAATGATTGCTTCCAGACCATCTCTAACTATCTCTTGCGGTGGTTAAATTAACGAGTTCCCTCTAGATTTAGTCGCTTCAACTTCACCAGTGCTCCAAAGAAATCGGGAAAGGTTTTAATCTGGTTATAACTCACGTACAATTTGACAGGAAAACACAACCCACATATCGAATCCAGCAAGGCATTCAAGTAGCCAAAATTTCATGTCACATTAATAATTTGAAGGCTTACCAGTTTGTCAATGTCTTCAAGAAGATATCTGAGGTTGTTGATATGGACGTCCACAACACATAAAGACATCAGGCATAAGATGGAGGAAGGGACTCATATGAAATTTTGTTGGAATGAACAGAAAGCGAGCCTCTGTAGGTTAAATTTGATTCCCAGTGTCTCAAGTAGTTGTTTTAGCTTGTTGAAATCGGCAATCAGCTTTTCCAGCGAACTGATCTAGAGTTAGTTTGTAATATGTTAGCCGTAAAATAATACAATGCATTAGGTAGAGATTTAAATATTCAAACCTAGGGTTTATAAATAATTTTCATGAAAAATCTTGAAAAATCGGCAAATAAGTTCCCAAAAACATGGAGTATCTTGAATTAAATATTCTTGGAAAATACTAAGGGCTAAAATATAATTTTTACCGACAATTTAGAATGCTTTCTGGAAATTCGGAAAAAAGGTTTCCAGAAATGTTGAGGATTTTAATCTTCTGCAGTGGTCCCATGGATTGTTGCAGCAATGTCATCTGGTTTGAATGGACATCGAGAGTTCTCAAATTCAGAAGACTCGTCATGGAATCGGGTAGAAACTGCAGCAATAAATTAATATTGCAAGCAAAATTAGATGAATGCGATCAAGAAAGCCTATATAACAATGCAATATTGTTTTCTTTACCTTCATATTGTTATTAGAAAGGTCAAGTTTAGAAATAGTCGACAACTTCTTTGCAAAGTGTGGCAAGTTAAAGAGTATAAGCTTGTTAAGTTTGTGGAGAAGTTGTTGAAGTTCTAGCTTCATATTTCCCTTAATATCAGCTTCATATCTTGAGATTGCTGAATTTTCAGACTTCCTAATAATGGTGTTGTACATTTGATAGAATTCCTCAAGTTGTATAATGGATCTGTGTGGAGAATTTTCTTCTTCTGCAAGTCTCTTCAACTCGGCCTCCATCACATCCTGCATCAATCAATCCATGAAATTTATTTTATTGAAAATATGTAAAAATAGAATTCACAAAAGGAAGAATTGAGTCTGAGGTAATCCGACCTCGGCAGCCTTGTAGAGCTAGATATCTATGTCGAAGGGGATTGGGGAGGGCTACGTTGGTGTTGAAAATATTAAAGTCACCTGCAAACCCTGTGCAGGTAGAAACATAGTACAACAGGGGCAGCAGAAGGTTGAGTGCACACCTCTGTGCATTTAACAGAGTTTAAATGGAGCTGTAAGGATGAATTTATGCTTTTGGGCCGCAGCCGTTTTTAAAGAATAATTGAAGGAATTCATGGTTTAAACCACGCAACAACAAGTTTTATTAAAGAAAAGTATTTTCGGGCATAAAAGCCCTCACCAACAAAAAAAAAATGAATTTTGTTTAAACGCGCCAAGTCTTTAAGTTTATGAAAGGGCCAAGTCATTGTGGTCCCCACTTCATCGCCCATCGCAAATATTTATTTTTGTGTCTTGTTGATGTGAAGCATCCGATGTGATGCGATGGTGCGAAATCGCACATCGCACATCGCAACATCGCTCATCGCAAGTTCTTCTGCTTAACCATTCCGCCCTCCACAAATTTGTTTCACAGATGCGCCGATGCGATGTGGTCCCTACCACCATCGCAATCGCACATCACAATGTCCATGCCACCGCTCATCTGTCCGCCGATCCACCAATCGCCGATGTCGCTCATCAATTCATCGCTTCGCCAAAGTTCAAGTCGCCACACCGCTCGTTCCACCGATTGCTAATGCGATGTGGTCCCACTGTCAAGGCCACGTGGACCAATCGCGTTGTTTCGCGTTCGTTTTTAGCATGACGTGACATTCACCTTTTGGTATGTGAATTTTTCATATAATTGGGTTCAGTTTTGATTTGAGTTCCGTGGGCCCCAGCACAAGCCAATCAGAATGTGTTCGCATAGGTTTCAGTGTTGCTGACGTTGGGGCGTTTTTTAATGCGAAAAGAATGCAATCCAGTTCAATTTTTGTTTGAAGTCTGCATGTGTATTAAGGTTTGCACATATCCACAACGTGACTGTTGTTGATCTAAGATCAATGGTTTACGGTAGCACGAATTTTCACAGAGGTTAACAGGAGGGAGTGCCTCTGCAGTTGACCGAGCGATCATATGTTGACCAGAGATCAATGGTGGAGAATTAGTGCGAGAGCACAAATTTTTTTTATTGTACCCGAGGAAGAGTGCCTCCGTAGGGACCCACAGAAGGGTTTCACATATATTTTATTTTATAGTTTGTTTTATGTTCTAAAATAGCTGCGCCATATAAAAGAAAAGCCTGAAGGCTTATGTAATAAATTGTTGTGTAGTGTGTTTTTTGTGCCCAAAGGAAAAAACAAAGCATAGCACTGTATGTGCATATTTTGTGACAGAGAGAAGTGTTTTGAGAGCATTGTGTGTGAAGCAGTCTTTGATATATCTTTAGTAAATCCCTCAGGAAGAGGAAAAACTACAATTTTTGTAATACGGTTTTATGTTTTGAAATAGAAAGAATTTTTATGCCATCTCTGTCTAGCATTTATCTGTGTTAAAGGAGGAGAATTTTTATTCTCCCTGTGTGTTCGGAATATTTAGAAATTCCAACATGGTATCAGAGCTAATCCAGGCTCTTTGAAGGTGTCAAAGAAGCTAAAGGAAGGAAAGATTTGTTGCAGCAGTTCTCCAGCAGAGTGAAGGCTTAGCAAAATTCTAGGTATTTCTAAAAAAAAACAGAGTCTTGTTTTGTTTAAAAGAGTGTAGTCCTCAGAGAAAGAGTTTTTCTTTTAAAGAAGGAAAGACATTTTGTTTAAGAAAAACACAGTCAAGTTTATTGCAAATTTCAGCTAGTAAGCCATGGCTGGACCAAGCACCAATATGATTATTGGAAATACTTAGCTCCCACAATTTAATGGGAAGAACTATGATTATTGGGTCATTACCATGAGAGCCCTGTTTGCCTCTCAGGATTTATGGAATTTTTTGAAGATGGTTTTGATGAACCAGTTGATGAGCAGGCCTTTAATGCCTTAACATAGGCAGAGAAGGATTTATTGAAGATCAATAGCAAGAAGGACTCTAAAGCCCTCTTCTATCTCTATCAAGCAGTACATGAGAGTGTGTTTCCAAGGATAGCAACAGCTAAGAGATCTAAGGATGCATGGGATACTCTTAAGACAACCTATCAAGGTATGGAGAAAGTGAAGACAACAAAACTACAATTGCTGAGGAGAGATTTTGAAAATCTCTATATGAAAGAGTCTGATAACATAGACTCATTCTTCACACATGTGATTGGAATGGTCACACAGATAAGGTCTCATGGAGAAACACTTGAAGAAACAAGGATAGTGGAGAAATTATTGAGGAGCCTACCCTCAAGGTTTGATGTTATTGTAACCACCATTGAAGAGACAAAGGATCTCTCAAAGTTCATAGTAAATGAACTTCATGCATCACTGATGACTCATGAAAAAATATTGGGAAGATATGTAAACCCATATTTGGAGCATGCCTTCAAGACCCAGATGCCTTTTGGAAGAGGAAGAGGTCAATGCAGAGGAAGAGGAAGAGGTAGAAGCCAAAACAGAGGAGGAAGAAACAACCCTTCTCATACTCATGGAAGGAGAAGCAATCAGAATCAAAGCCAAGGCTAAAGCAGCAGCCAGCAAGGTGGACACCAACATGCTCATGGACAAAGGTATGACAAATCCAATGTCTAGTGTCATTATTGCAAGAATATGGGCATTATGCCAATGAATTTAGAAAAAAGAAAAATGACATGAATAATAGGTAGAATGCAAATGTAGCAAAAGAAGAAAATAACCCAAAGAATGTGTTGTTAACATGTAATGTAGCACAAGATAGACAGGATGATGTATGGTTCTTAGATTCAGGCTACAGTAATCACATGATTGGAAACATAGCAATGTTTGCCAATCTTGATGAAGATGTTAAATCTGAAGTAACAACTGGAACTGACACTAAGATCTCTATAAAGGGAAAAGGCAAAGTAAGTATCCGTGCAAGGAATGGTGAGCAAAAATTTGTGCCAGATGTATACTATGTTCCTAGCTTGAAATGTAATCTTTTGAGTGTTGGACAGCTCATTAACAAAGGTTACAATGTATTTTTTTTAAATGATGTGTGCACAATAATGGACATACCTCCAAGCAAGAAGGTTATTTCTGAAGTGCAAATGACCAGCAACAGAATGTTTCCACTCAAGCTCAATACAGACTTGAAGGGAAAGAGAAATAATGTAGCAGCTGTAACTCAAGAGGTCTTCTCAAAGGAAGTGAAAGATGAGAATTGGTTATGGCATTTGAGATTTGGACATCTCAATTTCGGAGGTCTAAATTTGTTGCACAGAAAAGGAATGGTAAGAGGACTACCATTGATTGAGAAACCGGACAGCCTATGTGAAGGCTGCATCTTGGGAAAACAACACAGAGAAAACTTTCCGTCAGGAAAGAGCATAAGGGAAAAAGCACCCTTAGAAATTATCCATTCATATTTGTGTGGGCCAATACAAACATCATCAGTATCAGGCAACAATTACATGTTGACCTTCATTGATGATTTCACTAGAAAAATATGGGTTTATTTCTTGAAATATAAAAGTGAAGTGTTTGAAAAGTTTTTCCACTTTAAAGCTCTTGTAGAGAAACAAAGTGGGCAGCATATCAAATTCCTTAGAACTGACAGAGGATTTGAGTATATCTCAAAATAATTTCTGCATTTTTGCAGAGAAAATGGCATACAAAAACAGTTTACCACAAGGTACACACCTCAACAAAACGGTGTTTTAGAAAGGAAGAATAGAACAACATGGAAATGGTAAGAAGTATGCTAAAGGAAAAACATTTTCCAAATGAGTATTGGGCAAAAGCTACAAATTGTGTTGTGTATATTTTGAATAGATGCCCAACAAAAGCAGTGATGAACAGAATTCTAGAAGAAGCGTGGAGTAGCAGAAAACAGGGAGTCACCCACATGAGAGTTTTTGGTTGTGTGGCTTATGCACACATTCCAGATCAGCTGAGGAAGAAGTTGGACAGTAAGCGGGAGAAGTGCATCTTCCTTGGATACTGTGAAGAATCCAAGGGATATAGATTGTATAATCCATCCACAAAGAAATTTGTTATAAGCAGAGATGTGCAATTCATAGAAGAAGAAGCATAGGATGGAAGCATTGAGAAAATAGTCAATGTCAAAAGTTGTTTGTCTCATGATGAAAATGAGGATGAGATGGCTGAAATACATCCATCATTAGCACCACTACCTCCACCAACACAAGGACAGCAAGGGACACCACAAGTTGGAGTAATAACACCCTTGAGAAGAAATGAGAGTGCTTCTCCAAGCACACCACATGGAGCATATTTGAGTGCTTATTCAAGCACAAGTACACCAAATGAAAGAGGAACCGGATTCAGAAATCTAAATGAAATATATGAGCAAGAAGTAGCAAATGAAGGTATGAACTCCTTATTTTCTTTATATTGTCATGTTGATGATCCTATTCATTTTGAGGAAGCTATAAAAGACAAGAAATGGAAAGAAGCTATGGATGAAGAAATAAATGCCATAGAGAATAATAAAACATGGGAATTGGTTGATCTCCCAGAAGATAAAGAAGTGATTGGAGTAAAGTGGGTCTACAAGAGCAAAAGAAATGCTGAAGGTAAGATTGAAAGGCACAAGGCCAGACTTTTTGTCAAAGGATATAAGCAGCAACATGGAAGAGATTATGAAGAAACTTTTGCACCAGTTGCAAGAATGAAAACAATGAGAGCAGTGTTGTCCATAGCAGCACAAAACTAATGGAAGGTTTACCAAATGGATGTAAAATCAACATTACTAAATGGAGTTTTAATGGAAGAGGTTTATGTTGAATAACCTCTAGGCTATGAGAAAAAGGGCTAAGAGAACAAAGTTTGCAGATTGAAGAAAGCTCTTTATGGGCTGAAAAAAGCACCAAGAGCATGGTACAGTAGGATAGATTCCTATATACTGGAGAATGGGTTTGAAAAATGTGAAGGAGAACCCACATTATACATCAAGGAGAAATATGGTAAGATGTTGATAGTTGTTTTATATGTTGATGATGTGATATTCATAGGTAATGATGATTACCTCATTGAGAATTTTAAAATAGTCATGAAAGATGAATTTGAAATGACAGATATGGGATTGCTGAGATACTTCTTAGGAATAGAAGTAGAGAAAAATGAAAATAAGATTTTTATCTCTCAAGCCAAGTATGTAAATGAAGTTTTGGAAAGATTTAATATGCAGGATTGCAAGGCAGCAATTACACCCACAGTAATGGGATTGAAACTCAGCAAAGATGACAGCAGCAAGGATTTTGATCCTAGCTTGTACAAGAGCATAGTTGGCAGCCTCATGTATTTGAATACAACTAGGCCTGATATTATGCATGTATTTAGTTTTATTTATATATTTATGGAAAGGCCAAAAGAAGCACATTGGCAAGCAGCAAAAAGAATTCTGAGGTATGTGAAAGGAACTAAAAGGTATGGTATTTTGTATACCACTTCAGAAAATTCTGAGTTGATTGGATATACTGACAATGATTGGGCCGGAAGTATTGATGACCAGAAATGCACTTTTGGTTATATTTTTCATATGGTTTCAGGACCTATTTCATGGGCTTCTAAAAAACAGCCAATTATGGCATTGTCTACAGCAGAGGCAGAGTATGTGGCAGCTACAGCAACAACATGTCAAGCAGTTTGGATGAGAAGAATGTTGAGGAGTTTATGTCAAGAACAGGTAAATGGCACAATGATTTATTGTGACAATAGCTCAGCTATTGCATTGTCAAAGAATTCTATGTTTCACAAAAGAACTAAACATATAGATGCAAAGTTTCACTACATCAAGGAATTGGTGAACAATGGAGAAATCGTTTTACAACATTGTAGAACAGAGGAGAAGTTTGCAGACATTCTGACAAAGCCATTGGGGCAAAAGAGTTTTGAATATTTCAGAAAATGATTGGGTATGACAGATAACCCAGCAACTGACTTTAAGTGGGAGTGTTGAAAATATTAAAGTCACCTGCAAACCCCGTGCATGTAGAAACAGAGTACAACAGGGGCAGCAGAAGGTTGAGTGCACACCTCTGTGCATTTAACAGAGTTTAAATGGAGATGTAAGGATGAATTTATGTTTTTGGGCTGTAGCTGATTTTGCAGAAGAATTGAAGCAATTCGTGGTTTAAACCATGCAACAACAGGTTTTATTAAAGAAAAGTCTTTTCGGGCGTAAAAGCCCTCACCAACCAAACAGAAAGGAATTTTGTTTAAACGTGCCAAGTCTTTAAGTTTATGAAAGGGCCAAGTCATTATGGTCCCCACTTCATCGCCCATCGCAAATATTTATTTCGTGTCTTTTTTATGTGAAGCATCCGATGCGATGCAATGGTGCGAAATTGCACATCGCACATCGCAACATCACTCATCGCAAGTTCTTTCACTTAACCATTCCGCCCTCCACAAATTTGTTTTTCCAATGCGCCAATGCGATGTGGTCCCTACCACCATCGCAATCGCACATCACAATGTCCATGCCACTGCTCATTTGTCCGCTGATCCACCGATCACCGATGTCACTCATCGCTTCATCGCTTCGCCAAAGTTCAAGTCGCCACAACACTTGTTCCACCGATTTCCGATGTGATGTGGTCCCACTGTTAAGGCCACATGGACCAATCATGTTGTTTCCCGTTCATTTTTAGCATGACGTCACATTCACCTTTTGGTACGCAAATTTTTCATAGAATCAAGTTCAGTTTTTATTTGAGGTCCGTGGACCCCAGCATAAGCCAATCAGAATGCGTTCACGCAGGTTTCAGTCTCGTTGACGTAGGGGCGTTTTGTAACGCGAAAAGAATGCAATCTAGTTCAATTTTTGTTTGAAGTCCACGTGTGTATTAAGGTTTGCACATATCCACAGCGTGACTGTTGTTGATCTAAGATCAACAGTTTATGGGAGCATGAATTTGCGCAGAGGTTAACAGGAGGGAGTGCCTTCGTAGTTGACTGAGCGATCATACGTTGACCAGAGATCAACGGTGGAGAATTAGTGCGGGAGCACAACAAAGTTTTATTGTACCCTCCACAGGGACCCACATAAGGGTTTCGCATATATTTTATTTTATAGTTTGTTTTATGTTCTAAAATAGCCGCGCCATATAAAAGAAAAGCTCGAAGGCTTATGTAATATATTGTTGTGTAGTGTGTTTTTTGTGCCCGAAGGCAGAAAAAAAGAAGACCATTGTATGTGCGTATTTTGTGACAGAGAGAAGTGTTTTGAGAGCACTGTGTGTGAATCAGTCTCTGATATTTCTTTAGTAAATCCCTCAGGAAGAGGAAAAACTACAATTTTTGTAATACGGTGTTATATTTTTGAAATAGAAAGAATTTTTATGCCATCTCTATCCAGCATTTCTCTGTGTTAGAGGAGGAGAATTTTTATTCTCCCCGTGTGTTTGGAATATTCAGAAATTCCAACAGTTGGCTCTGATCTTCCAAGCCAATTTCGACTCAATGCGGGATACATCTTTCCACGATTATTTTACAAGATCTTGACTCGACCGAGTTCCAAGGCTTCCCTCCTCTACTACAGCCGCAGACAATGCCATTGTTTTGAAGTTCCAAACCTTGGCTGCTTTTTCAAAGATCCAAAAGGGATATCTTCTGTGTGAGGGAATTGATCAGAATATCAATTAAATTATGATGCAAAGTTTTTTTTCAAACTAATTTTTTTCAAATGAAAAATACCCTTTCTATTATATAATAAAAAAGAGTACATATACTTGTTATTTCCTGTTCATCTAGAACTTATTACAAAAACAAACTGGAAGCTTCATCCTATACTTGTTCCAAAAAAAATTAAGGAACAATGTATCTGTTTCAATAATCAACTGATTTACATACATAAACAGTGGTTCAAAAAAATTGCTAACATTAAATAGCTCTTCAAAAAACTTGATTCCTCGTGGGATCAAAATGTGAGATATGTCAGTTATGAGATGGGAATTCTCTGGGAATCAACTCTGGCGTCTTGTTTGTAAAAAGCATAGTGGATGAACTCAACTATACCAGAAATACCTCTTTTGGAGAGCATATCTGCAATAGTATTTTGTTCCCGATAGATATGATCATAAGTGATTATTTGAAATGATAGTTGGATATTTTTATGTGCTTCATCTAGTAATACATCATTGTTGGTGGTTGTAAGTCCTTTGATCCAATTGATATTGCACACTTAAGTGTCCCCAAATACCTTAATATCTTTGATGTTGAGCCATTATTTCAAGAAAAGGAGACCCCAATGTGCAATAAATTTTGATTGGTTGTTCCTGCCTTTGCCTCCCTCCCACCAGAAATGTAGATAGTCTCTAGGTTCTCTAACTATGAGGACTCTGCATCCACAAAAATTGTTTTTACATGCGTCATCGAAAAACCCCACTGGAAACTTTTTCCATATGTCCTTTTTGGTTATCCGTATTTGTTTGATCTAATGTCTCTTGGGTCCAATCTCAGTAAAATATGCAGCAATCCCCAGTACAGTGTGTCTGACAGTCACCTTTTTATGCTCAAATATCCTTCTATTTCTTCATTTCCAGATACCCCGTATGATGTAAAAGGGTAAGGAGTAATACTCCTGTTGAGAAGTGACCCATAATTTGAAACATGCCTCCAGGATAAGGTGTGTCCAGATCCCATCAATCTGAAAATAGTGGAGAACATAGATCCAAATTTTTGTAGCAATAGGACAATTGATAAGGATATGTGATGCATCCTCCGAGCTTTGCAGACAAATATGACATATTCCAGGGCCATGGTAGCCTCTACGAGAGATATTCCCCCATATAAGTATTTTATCGTGGAGAGCCAACCAACCGAAATATATGAGTTTTAATGGAATCTCCCACTTCCAAATCTTATGTAGCCAATGTGGAGCTTCCGGAGTAGGAATAGAGTTGGAGATGTTCTTATAAATTTTGTTAACCGAAATTTCGTTTTTATTGGATTTCCCAATCTAGGTCAACTGGTCCTCCTCTTCCGTAAGGTGTATCCTAGCAGCCTCAACCTGTATGATATATTTATCCCATTTTGTTTCCAATGAACTTGTTAGATCTAAGTCTACATCTCAAAATGAGGATTGAATACGTGGACAAGCAATCCTGTAAGAAACAATGTCAAATAATGAAAACATACCTCTATCGTGTGGATGTTGGAGTAGAGGAGACAATAGGGAATGTGAGCCCAAAATACCTTTGATGAGGTCTAGACCTACACCTGTACTACAACCATTTCCCACCTTCCAGCATAGTCCCATGAATAGCTAGTGCCAATTCTTCACCATATTACGCCATATATAAGAGGATGAAGTTGTATAATTAGATCCATCTTTAATCCATGTATTTACCTTGAATAATCAATGACCAAATTCCCGCACTAGTCAATCCTCTCCAAAGGCTCTTGCAGATTATAGCTCTATTGAAAGATAAAGTATCTATTATCCCCCATCCCCCATAATCCATACCTTTGGCCAAGGTCGACAATTAGACAAGATGGATCATTTTAGGTCTGTCTGATAGAGGCCAAAGGAATCTAGTCAGGATAGCATCAATCTTCTTAATGATGGGCATCGGTGATCTAGGTGGCTCCAGAGACACACATAGGACAAAGAGGGCTGAGGGAAGATCAAAAATCAAAGTGTTTGGATTTCTCTCGAACTAGGTTTGGGTATAATATCTCGTCTTTCTGATTCCAACGACGCAGATGACACTCAATTCCGAGTTTGTATGGATAAGTTAGGAGCAGTCAAAGTTTTGGGTTGACTTGGTGACTGGGAAACCTTAAGGAAGGCGCAAATTCAACCTTTCCCAGCCACTGGATTATAGAAAGATCAGAACATATTCTGGGAAAAAATTTGGCCCCGTTAATTTGCCTCCTTCGGCCTATTTTCGGGTTATTTTAAAAAGCGTGGTTTGTTTTAAAAATTATATATATATATATATATATATATGTTAGGGTGGGCCATGACCCCCTCCCTACCCCCACTGATACAGATACAATTTATATATTAAAAAGAAATATTATAAGTCCAACAGGCTGTGACCCCCGCCGGACCCACGACAACAAACCACCATAAACCATATAAATTTAGGCTAACGAGAGTTGAAACCACGGTTGGCCCTGCCCATGCGACCACCTCTCCACAGGCATAAAACAACGGAGACCGCCACCATAAAAGGGTCGGGCCAACGGTACACCCTGCGGCCCCAACCCACATGCCTCTTATCATAAATATGTCGACGGTGGATTTGGGGGTGGGCCACCCAATGCGGGCCCGGACCCCCAATGTACCAAACCTGGTACTTAATTAATACAGAAGGTTTAAAAAAAATATGCCACGGTTAATTAAAAAAAAAAACCACGCCTAATCATGGAGGGGTTGGGGTTTGACCACCTGACTTCCCTCCAACGATTGCTAATTTTTACTAACGCGCCCAATGGTGGGACTTGGAAATATCCACCACATAATAATACTTAGACCTAATTCTTCACAAGTGTGCCAAGGTCAAGGCAGAGCAGGAGCATGCATGAAAATCAAGGAAGTGATTTAATATTTGCAGGTGGAACCATGAGCAGGCCTAGAAAGAGGGAGCGGAACCATGATCCTTGAAATTTTCCCAGGGAGTTATAATTATTCTCCATGTCGAAATATAGTCAAGTTTACAGTCATTTTTCATGGTTTTTCGTAGGGAACACAATGGCAAGGTCGGATTCGCCTTTTGAGTTGCATATTTCCAGTCCACCGATGGAGCAACATCTTCGATGAATCTAGGGGGAATCTAAAAGATTCATTTTTTCCCTAGATTTTCACTTTGTCAGAATTGAGAAATTTGACAATCGATTTTTCACTATTCGATGTCACGAATCTGATGACATATTTATATTTTCTGTTCGAGCTTTATATTTTTCTGCCACTTTTTGAAGTGGAGTTGCAGGTGTCAACATTCAGTGAGTGAGCAGTCGATTTCACACCTTTCAATGCCACGATTGTGATAGTGATTTCAGATCCTGTAGAAGAGCATCTCATTCTTCAGTCATATTCAATGTGAGGTATATGATGCATTTATTTCATGTACTTCTTTTTCTGTTTGACTCTGAGATGCATTGTGTTGTACAAATCCCTGTTGATGTTTGATGTGGGATCTTGTTTTATTCTTGATGTGAGATGTACTTTCTATCATGGATTTGTATTATGTCTGAGATCCCTTTGATGACATGTTGGCGGGATACTCATTGTCACATGTATGTTGTTTGAGATCCCTTTGTTTGCCATGTTGGCGGGATACTCATAATCTTTAGGTGTGAGATATTGTCATACTAATATGAGTCCTTATTATGAATAAGAGTTCCTATAGTGGAATATCTCATAGAGAGGTCTAGCCACTCCTGCATGAGGGAATTTCCTTGTATGATAGTGAAAACACCATCCATGTACATCTTCACTCCTTACAGCACTTAATGCGGTGGCCTACACCATCTTGACACCGAGGCCCGGAGATGTAGTCCCTCCTGTACGAACTCCATTATCAATCTCTTATGTTGCCCATGCTTGTTATGTTCCTCTTCTTTACAGCATGAAGTTTTTCATTTATGTTCATTAACACTTTAATTAATGCAATTCTAACACATCAGCCGAAGTAAAAGGTCTTGGTTAAGGGTATAAAAAATTTACCCAGATCAAGTGCTATTAGAGCAGGTTTTCTTGCTGATTGGATTATAGGCGTAAACTATTGAACGTTCACTGAGTTGAGCCATGGAGAATTTCAAGGACACGTACAAGACCATGCTCAGGGTGTCCGAGAAAGCGGACATGTTGTACGAGGGTTAAGAAAAACAAGCAGTAGAGAACGATGAATTGAAGACACTCCTACAAGAAGAAAAGGAGGACAAACATCGATTGCAGCTTCAGCTGCAAGCCACGACAGAGGCATTGGAATAATTGAAGTGAAACAATGAAATTTTTCAAGCAGATCATGATGCATTGAATGCACTCCTATAGGAATAGAAGGATGATAATTAGCGATTGCAGCTTCAGCTACAAGTCGCGACAAAGGCCTTGGAGGAAGTGAAGGGTAACGAAGGCTTAGAGAAGCCTTCTTCACCCGTGTCAAAATCGACAAATGAGGTAAACAATGTTGATTTCCCTTCGATTTCACCTTCACTTTATATCCTTTCTTTTGGAAGTGTGGAGATACCCATTGCAGGAACCCGCATGAGAATCTTCACCAAGATGGGGTATAAAGGAGGAGGAATTGGCGTTCATGGCCAAGGCATAACTCAACCATTGTAGGTTGTGCAGAGACCTTGATATGTAGGTTTGGGGTACACTAAAGGAGGATGTTCGAAGGAAATCAAAGGAAAACAGGCATTGTTTAGCTCACCAGGGAAGAGGAATGATGGGAACACTCCACCATCATTTCATGGTAGTGTGTGTTGCAGTGAAAGAGCTGAGGCAAGCTCTTATCACCATGATCGCACCAGAGACCACCAGAGAAGGTATAATAAGTCTCATCATTCCAGAGTGAATTTTTATTATAAGAATTTTAATAACCATGGTCGTAAATCATGGAATCGAAAAACGTGTCATTTTTGTGGTTTATGTAACCATGTGTTTTCTAAGTGTTGGAAAAGGATGGCAGCACAAGGGAGGATGAGGCGTGGAAATCCTTCTCCACAATAGGAAAAGAAATCAGTTAAGAAAGTTTGGAGGAGAAAGACCTTTTGCACTCATTGTGACAGAAGTGGCCATCAAAGAGCCACTTGCTAGAGACTGCATCCAGAGCAGCGCCTTAAAGGCAAAGTGCCCGTGCATGAACTAATCGAAAGAGATGATCAACAAGAAAATCTCCCATAAGGGGTTGAACCATTCAATTTGATAAGTTAGAGATGGTTTTTCTAGATATGTTAGCTTGTCATGGCCTTATTTTTGTAATTCATTTGTTGCATGTTACATTGTAAAAGTGATGATGTGTTTTCCATCACTTTTTCAACAACCATGATATTTCAGCCTTGTTTTATGAGTCACATGATGTATTTATTTCATGTAAAAGTGATGAGGTTTTGCCATCACTTCGAAATGTGTCAATGTTGTTGATCTTGTAATGATAGTTGGGGTGTGATTTCCATTTTGATGTAAGCTTGAACACCGAGTACATGTTATAAAATCGTGGAAAGTATGGGAATATTTGGGTCATAGATTGGTCAATTTGAGCATGTAATTTGCAAGGGATTATACTACAGGTTTGCAGAAGGTGCAGGTGTCAGTTCATCACTTATGGCTCCAAAGAAAAAAGGTGAAGGAGATGGAAGGGTGACCTTTTCAGGATGCTTGTGGTGTAGACATAGTACACAAATGTTGCAGATTCTTGTTCATGCTTTTGAAGGACCAAAAGCTCCTCAATGGGGAGGATTGATCCAAGTGGCTCCAAAGACACACACAGGACAAAGAGGGTTGAGGGAAGCTCAAAAATCAAAGTGTTTGGATTGCTCTCGAACTAGGTTCAGGTGGAATATCTCATCTTTTTTATTCCAACGGCGTAGACGACACTCAATTCCGAGTCTGTATGGAGAAGTTAGGAGCAGTCAAATTTTTGGGTTGACTTGGTGACTCAATAGCCTTAAGGAAGGCGCAAATTCAACCTTTCCCAGCCACCAGATTCCGACAAGCTCAGGCCAGATTCCGGGAAAATTTTTGGCCTCGTTAATTTGCCTCCTTCGGCATATTTTTGGGTTATTTTAAAAAGTGTGGTTTTTTTTTAAATAAAAAAAAAATAATATAAAAATGTTAGGGCAGACCATGACCCCCGCCCTACCCCCACAGATCTGCATACCATTTATATATTAAAAATAAATATTATAATTCCGATGGGTCGTGAGCCCCGTCGGACCCGCAGCAACAAACCACCGTAAACCATATAAATTAATGCTGGTGAGGGTTGAACCCATGGTCAACCCCACTCGCGTGGAAGCCTCTCTACATGAATAAAACAATGGGAACCACCACCATAAAAGGGTGGGGTCAACAATACACCCCGCAGCCCCAACCCACGTGCCTCTTATCATAAATATGCCGACGATGGATTCGAGGGCGGACCGCCCAATGTGCTCCCCCCCCCAACGTACCAAAATTGGTACTTAATTAAATATGAAAGGTTTAAAAAAAACATGCCACGGTTATTTAAAAAAAATAACCACGCCTAATGGAACCATGATCCTTGAAATTTTTCTCGGGGAGGTAATTTCTCTCCATGTCGTAATATAGTCAATTTTATAGTCATTTTTCACGGTTTTTCATAGGGAACACAATGGCGAGGTCAGATTCTCCTTTTGAGTTGCAAATTTCCAATCCACCCATGGAGCAGCATCTTTGAGGAATCTAGGGGGGATCTAAAAGATCCCTTTTTGCCGTAGATTTTCACTTTGTTAGAATTCAGAAATTTGACAGTTTATTTTGCACTATTCGAGGTCACAAATCTGATGGCATGTTCAGATTTTCCATCCAAGCTTTATATTTTTTGGCCACTTTTTGAAGTGTAGTTGTAGGTGTTAGCATTCAGTGAGGGAGCAGTCGATTTCACACCTTTCGATGCCACGATTGTGATAGTGATTTCATATCTAGTAGCAAAGTAGCTCATTCTTCACTCATCTTCAGCGTGAGGTATATGATGTGTTGATTTCATGTACTTTTTGTCTCTTTGACTCTGAGATGCATTGTGTTGTACAAATCCCTATTGATGTTTGATGTGGGATCTTGTTATATTCTTGATGTGATATGTACTTTCTATCATGGATTTGTATTATGTCTGAGATCCATTTGATTCCATATTGGCGGGATACTCATTGTCACATGTATTTTGTTTGAGATCCCTTTGTTTTCCATGTTGCCGAGATACTCATAGTCTTTATGTGTGAGCTATTGTCATACTGATAGGAGTCCTTGTTGTGAATGAGAGTTCCTATAGTGGAACATATCATAGAGAGGTCTAGCTAGTCCTATCCGAGGGCATTTTCCTTGTATGATAGTAAAAACACTATCCATGTACATCTTCACTCCTTACAACACTTAATGCAGTGGCCTAAACCATCTTGAAACCGAGGCTCAAAGATGTAGTCTCTCCTGGACTAACTCTATTATCAATGTCTTATGTTGCTCATTCTTGTTATGTTCCTCTTCTTTATAGCTTGCAGTTGTTCATTTATGTTCATTAACACTTTAATTAATGCAATTCTAACACATCAGTTGAAGTAAAAGGTCTTGGTTAAGTGTATCAAAAATTTACCAGGAATCAATCGACAACAAATAAAGGTGCATCCAAAAAACAAATATAGATTGTAAAACTGACTTAATTAGTATCAGCATGCCACCCAATGTAAGCCACTTATGATCCCAGTGATTAATCATGTGTTCAATATTATTAATGATCCATCCCCAATCTGAAATTAGATAAGCATTTAGTTTGATATGAAACCCCACGTATGTGAACCTGGAGTCAAATGACTGAACTGAGACTCAGAATAATCGATTTATCTATTCAAACTCATCCTCTTCCACTTGTTCGGCTATCAGTTATAATTTATGTGAATTCATATAGAGTCTTGATGCGGATCTAAAAGAGTCTAGGATGTCGTGAAAATGTTTCCAATCTGAAATGTCTTTGACACCTTCGAACAGAAGGTCATCCACAAACATACAGTGGGTGAAATTTATTTTTCGATTCATTTTTATGACAGTAATCAAGCCCCAGTCCTTGTAATCCACTATCTTCCTACTGATCACTTCCATGACAAGAATAAAGAGAATATGTGACAAAGTGCACTCTATATGCAAACAACCTCTGTTGGATTTGAAGAAAGAAGTGGGATATCCATTGATGATGATAACGAAATTATGATAGATCACACAATCCATGATCCATTTGGTGTTGTGTTGAGAAATTCTGATTTTATAGAGGACCAATCTCAGAAATTCCAAACCTATGCTTCAAAATCCTTACTTATATCAATTTTCATTAGAAATATTGAGAGACTCCTTACCTTAATAGTATGCAAACATTCCTATGCAGTGGCCACGACATCCTTGATATGTCTTCCCTCAATGAACCCGAATTGTTCTGGTGAGATGTGAGCTTTCAAATAAAATCTAACCCTGATAGATATATGAGCTTGTAAACAAAATTTCAAATTGAGATATGGAGGAAACCTTGAAATGAATTAGGATTTTTTGTCTTTGGAATAAGATATAAAACGTAGCGTTTATTGCTCAGAAGATGTGACCTTTTACTCTGGATTCCTCGACCACCTCAAGAGGGTATTTAGACATAATATCAAAGAAATTCAAGTACAACTCCACCCCCCAACCATCTGGGTCAGGACTCTTGTCCTTGGCACATGCAATAAGGACACAATGAATTTCCTCAATCGTAGCAAGTCCGCCCAGGACCACATTCTCTTCTTCATTTACCATCAGGGTAACACTGTAATGAAATCCATTTGATCTCGAAAATATTGATCTTTGTCTAAAAAAAACCTTTAAAATCGCGATAAGAGGCCTATTTGATATTTTTTTTTGGGTAAATTAGACTAATTCTATTAATAAAGCATATGATACAATATGGATTAAAAACAAGAGACGCTAGATAGCAGGGAAGCCGGAAATGATGAATAATCAACCTCGGTCCCGATAATTAGCCAAGAGAGAAGAAAGAGAGCCATGAAGGTAAGAAAGGGAGCTAAAAATACAAACACAGGAGTCTACCCAGAGTGGGTTGAATCCTCAGTATGACATTTTTTTCCTTTCTTTTCTGAGACTTTGACCCAGCCGTCCTGGGGCGGATGGGCTAGTACTACTTGGAGCTTGTTGGTGACTGAAGGAGTGGGCTCCTTATCTGAATCTAAGGAGGAGGTTTCATGAGACTATTTATGAGCACTCAAAGGACCGTTTCACTCTCCAGGATCTTCTAAGGTCATGTTCTTATCCTTCTTAGGAGCCTCCTCATCTGCTTCAATCACTTCCTCATCTGAGCTGAGGGAGTCGATGTCATCCATGGGAGGCAGTACACATGGTTTCTAGTTTTTGGAGGTTGATTTATAGTTTCTCTTCTTCTTTTGGGCAAGGAACAAGGAGCATGAGTTTTGAAGGTGCCCTATTTGATGGCAGTGACGGCATAAGAAGGCAGTATTCTCATAGTCTTGGGTTTGTGTCCAATGGAAGTCTCTCACTTTGAGATTGATTTGATCTGGCAAGCCTTTGTTGATGTCTATTTATGTGCATATTCTGCCATAGGTGTATATGCCTGATTCCCCCCCTGGAGGTGTCCGTTTCCAGAAAGCGTCCTAGGTTGTTTCCAATTCCTTGAAAGACAATGACCTATTTGATCTTATTTTGAGTAGTATAATTGGAATTCTCAACATCTCGTATGTTTCATATTCCATTCTCTTTCCTTTGCATAGAAGAATATATGTGAAATAACTTGGTGTTCTTATCACCAGTCGCTACCCATATGGCCTGGATTTTTAATCTCCAATTCGATACTTGAGATTTATAGAAGAAATGATTTTGAGCTTCCAACTCCATGATATGTAATTTGTGAGTAGTAGTGTTGTAAAGAGGGTCTTCTGGATAAAAAATCTTTGAAAGGGAAACCTCGATGGAGGCCAAAATTTGATTCTCATCTTATTTCAACTTCTTAACCCATGTGCAAACCTTTTTTTTCAAACAATTTAATTTATAAAAAAAGGATTCCATAGGATTGCTCTGATGTTGATGCTCTCATCCGGCCTTATGTACCAAATCCAAGAAATCTGCGTGCTCTAACCAGGAATGGTTATATTTGAAGGGTAGGGCCTTCTACCCAGATTCCCTAGTCCAGGAGAGAGTGATTGGAAGGTAATCTGATGTGAATGAGGGAATGATCGAAGAGGAGAGGTCAATCAAACCAACCGCCAATAGATCTTTAATCATGAAGCGATCTATCCACTTGGAAATACAGTCGATCCCTGTCATACCATTACTCCAAGTAGGGACAATCCTTGAAGGGGTAATGTCACGAAGAGACAAGGAGTAGAATAGATCTTTAAAAAAGGGCTCCAACTAGTCAACTTTCGCTTTCTAACCTAAATTCTCCTTAATTTCTATGGTCAAATTGAGTTTGCCAACCACAATAAGTGAACACAAATCCAGAATTCTAGAATTTGTGACATGTTTCCAATATGATCGTCTACTATAATAAGGCACGTACATGTTAGTAATGTGAAGTCGAGTATGCGGGAAATTAGAAATAAAACAAACACAGAGGGATGTGTTTCCCCCACAACACAAAGAATGCAAAAATATGCGCGGAAATAAAAATTCATACATAGACAGACAACGAGATAACGTAGGAGAGGAATTATTTCTTAAATTTATTCAAATCTTCTCTATATTCGATTCATCTCTCTCTAAAACAAAATGAAATTACATTATTTTATACAAAATTGGCAGGGGCCTGCAATTCAATGAAATTCAATGCTGGATCGGACATTTATCAACCAAAATGTCCTTCTGCCTGTTCTGTTGTTTCTACACGGAAACATCGTACAAAACACAATAAACCGGACTTGAAATATTATGGGTTCCAGCTCTGAAAACACATCGTGTCCAAGGCTCCATCACAAATCGCATACCGACGATTATAACATTTAACATTTGTGCGATACAAGAAAACTTATGTTTTGTGATTGCGATGTGACATGGCACATATCGCATCGCAACTTAAGTTGTTTACTTTACGGGCGCTACCCTCCTGAGATTGTAGACGCTTATATGTGCTATCCTCCTGAGCTTGCCACATGCCATTTGCGATCGCATCGCAAATAAAATAAAACAACTTGTAGGCGTCTTAAAAGGTAAGTGATAAAATTTGCAAAGTGCAGGCATCGATGTGGTAAAGTGCGGTAAGTGCGAAATATGAAATGTAAAGTATAAAGCGGAAATACAAAGGTTTGTGTGGGTTTTAAAATGCGCCCTTGGTTGGTGGGTCCCGCCAGATCACATCGGTGGAAATATAACATTTGGTGAAGGGATTAAGAGTTAAACGGTAAATATTACAGGTTATGAACTGCAGGTGGTTAAACAGCGGGGAGTGTGAAGTGGGGAAGGGTAAGAAATAAAGGAAATGCAAAGGTTTGTGGGCGGTTGGTAATGTGGTAAGGTATATGGTGGGTCTCGCTGATATTTCATTGGCGGGGAAATAAATTTCGGCGAAGGCATTAAGTGGTAAACCAAAAAAGTTGCGGGCTGCAAACCTGCGGGCAAGAAAGCTAAGTCAATGGCGGTAAGGAAATTAAACACAGAGTATGTCTACTGGTACTATGTTTCGGATATTGTGTGAAAATGCCTCAGATTTGAAAACTGGGTTGTGTCCTTCCCTGCAACAAAAATTCAATTTAGGTGTGGGTTACTGCCACTCTTTATTCATGGCAGTGGTTGGGAGTATTTCCAACACTCCCCCTTAATCACAAACTTCACCATCAATCATTCTGAGACACTGTCTGAGATAAAAAAAACTTTTCTTTCCCAATGGCTTTGTGAGGATATCAGCAAATTTTTCCTCTGACCTGCAATGTTGCAAAACAATTCCACCATTGTTAACTAATTCCATTATGAAATGGTATTTGGCATCAATATGTTTTGTTCTCTTATGGAAAATATAATTGTTTGAAAATGCAATTGCTGAGTTGTTATCACAGAAAATTGTGGTTCCTTTTTCTTGTTCATGACATAAATCTCTCAGCATCCTTCTCATCCAAACTGCTTGACATGCTGCTGTTGTTGTTGATTCCTATTCAACTTTTGTTGTTGATAATGAAACTATTGGCTTCTTCTTGGAAGCCCATGAAATGGCTACTGATCCCAAATGAAAAATATACCCTTATGTGCTCTTTATGTCATCAACACTTCCAGCCCAATCACTGTCAGTGTAACCAATCAACTTAAAATCATCAGTTTTGGAGTATATAACACCATACTCCTTTGTTCCATTCGCATACCTTAAAATTCCCTTGGTTGCATGCCAATGTGTCTCCTTGGGTGTCTCCATGAATCTAGATATCAATCTTATTGCATACATTATATTAGGCCAAGTTGCAGTCAAATAAATTGGACTACCAACCATGCTTTTGTAAAATGTTAGATCGACATTCTTGCTGCAATCTTCCTTGCTCAACTTCAACCCCATGATAGTTGGATTTGATGATGGCTTGTTGTTCTGCATATTGAACCTTTTTAAAACTTTTGCAACATACTTTGCTTGGAAGATAAAAATCCCCTTTTTTTGTTTTCTTTACTTCTATGCCCAAAAAATATCTTAACAAACCCAAGTTTATTTCAAACTCACTCTTCATGACTGCTTTGAAATCAACAATGAGAGAAACATCATTACTTGTAAAAATAAAATCATCTACATACAAAAAAACAATAAGAATATTACCATCATTTTCTTTGATTTAGAGTGTGGGTTCACCATCACACTTGTCAAAACCATTTCCTATCAGGTATGCATCAATCCCATTGTACCATGCTCGTGGTGCTTGCTTCAGCCCATAAAGAGATTTTCGCAACTTACACACTTTGTGTTCTTGGTCAACATACACCTCCTCTTTCAGCACTTCATTCAAGAATGTTGAATTCACATCCATTTGATAAAAAATCCACTTTTTTGTGCTACTATTGACAATACTATCCGCACTGTCTCCATCCTTGCAACTGGTGAAAAGGTTTCCTCATAGTCTCTTCATTGTTGCTGCTTGTATCCTTTGACAAATATCCTTGCTTTGTGCCTTTCTATATTGCCTTCAATGTTGCTCTTGGTCTTATAAACCCATTTCACTCCAGTAACTTCTTTTCTCTATGGGAGTTCCACTAACTCCCATGTGTCATTCTTTTCTATTGCTCCTCTTTCTTCATTCATTGCTTCATCCCATTTCTCTTCTCTGACTGCATATTCAAAATGGATTGGGTCATCAACATGAAAAAATAAAGGAAATAAAGAATTCAGACCAGAATTATTATCAACTTCTTCTTGCTCATAAATTTCACTTAAATTTCTGAATTTTGGTCTTCTTATATTTGTTGAAGATGTGCTTGGAGTTGCACTTGAACTCGAGGGAGTTTTTGATCCCTGTGGTGTGCCTGGAGAAGAACTTCCTTGATTTCTCAATGTTGTTCTATTTCTTTCTTGTGGTGTGCTCTGTTGAGCTTGTGTAGGTGGAGGAGGAGCCACCATTGAGGAATTACTTTCTGCAATCAATTCCTCTTGATCCTCATGTGAAATACATGTCTTCACATTTACAGTCTTCTCTAAAATTCCATCCCAAGCTTCTTCTTCTATGAACTGAACATCTCTGTTGATTATTACTTTCTTGGTTGATGGATTATAGAGCTTGTAGGCCTTGGATTCATCATTGTATCCAAGAAATATACATTTCTTCCCCTTGCTATCCAACTTCTTCCTTAACTGATCTAGGACATGTGCATATGCCACACATCCAAACACTCTCATGTGAGTGACAACTTGCTTTGTTCCACTCCATGCTTCTTTTGGAACTCTATTCATAACAGCTTTGGTTGGACATCTATTTAAGATATAAGTTGCACAAGAGATAACTTCTGTCCAATACTCATTTGGCAAAAGCTTTTCCTTCAACATACTTCTTACCATGTCCATGATGGTCCTATTCTTTCTTTCTGCTACACTGTTTTGCTGAGGTGTATACCTTGTGGTAAAATACTTGTGAATTCCATGCTCCCTACAAAAACGTAGGAAGTATTTGGAGATATATTCTCCACCTCTGTCAGTTCTCAACACTTTTATGTAGTTTCCACTTTGCTTCTCAACAAGAGCTTTGAAGTGGTAGAACTTTTTAAATAGTTCACTTTTCTGTTTTAGAAAATAGACCCATGTCTTCCTTTTGTAATCATATACAAATGTCAAAACATAATGACTGCCAGCCAATGATGACATTTGCATTGGTCCACATAAATCTGAGTGGACAATCTCCACAGGTTCTTTTGCCCTTATACTCTTTCCTACTGGAAATTATTCTCTGTTTTGTTTTCCCAAGATGTATCCTTCACATAGGCCGTCTGGTTTCTCTATGAGTGGTAATCCCTTTACCATGCCTTTTCTATGCAAGAAATTCAAACCTCTGAAATTGAGATGTCCAAATCTCAAATTCCATAACTAATTCTCGTCTTTCACTTCTTCTTGAAAGATTTCTTGCGTGACAGCTGCTACAACACCTTCTTCCTTCAATCATCATCTAATCTTCAGAGGAAAAATTCTATTTCTTGTCATATGCACTTTTGAAATGAGTTGTCTACTTGGAGGTTTATCCATGATTGTGCACACATCATTTTAAAAAAACACATTGTATCCCTTTTGCATGAGTTTTCCAATGCTTAGAAGGTTACATTTCAGTCCAGGTACATAATAGACAGCTGGCACAAACTTATTTTCTCCCTTATTTGTCAGTATTTTTACTCTTCCTTTCCCCATGACAGAGGCCTTGTTATCAGTCCCCATTGTCACTTCATATTTTACACTTTCACCTAGATAGGAAAACATTGCCATGTTTCCAGTCATATGGTTACTACACCTTGAATCTAAGAACCATAAATCTTCTTATTTTTCTTGTGCTACATTACAAGCTAAAAGTAAGCTACCATGGTTCTGATTTTCTTTTGTAAAATTTACACTAGGTTTACAACCCATGCCATTTTCCTTCTTTCTACGTTAATTTTCATAATGAACATACTTTTTGCAATAATGACATTGGAATTGAGATTTATCATACCTATGTCCTTGTGCTTGATTTTGGATTGAGCCTTGGCTTGGATTCTAATTGCTGCCCCTTCCACTTGTGCTTGCAGGGATGTTTCTTCCACCTCTGTGTGGGATTCTCCCTCTTCCTTGGTAGTTTGATCTTCCTCGGCCTCTAACTTGAACAAAAGACATTTGTGTCTTAAATGCATGCTTCAAGGAGGAGTTTGTTTCTATGTTCAGTCTGTGCTCATGAGAGATCAGTGATGCATGAAGCTCATCCACTGAAAACTGAGAGAGATCCTTTGTCTCTTCTATGGCCACTACTATGGCATAAAACCTTGATGGTATACTTCTTAAGACATTCTCAACTATTCTCCTTTCTTCAAGTGTCTCTCCATGAGACCTGATTTGGGTAACCAACCCAATCACATATGTAAATAATGATTCTATGTTATCAGACACTTTCATACATAGAGTTTTAAAATATATTCTTAGCATTTAGAGGGTATCCCGTGCCTCCTTAGACTTTTTTGCTGCTGCAATCCTTGGGAAAATACTCTCATGTACTGCTTGGAAAATATAGAAGCGGGCTTAGGAGTCCTTCTTCTTATTTTATCTCAACAAATCTCTTTGTGCTTGTGTCAAAGCATTATATTTTGCTACATCTGCTGGTTCTTGGAAACCATTTTCAACTAGCTCCCAAATATCTTGTGACGAGAATAGGGCCTTCATTGTAATAGCCCGATAATCATAATTCTTCCCATTTAACTGTGGTATTTGGGGATTAGTTAGGCTTATGCCTGCTACTTCCATCTTGAATGTGTAACAAAACCTTCTCATTGCTAGAGAATCAAATTCTCAAACAACCTTTCAACTTTTGTAGTAAAGAGAAAGCTCATGCTTCTTTCACTGAGAGCCTAGACCTACTCCGTTACCATGTTATAAATTGGAAATAAAACAAACATAGAGGGATGTGTTTCCCCCACAACACAGAGAATGAAAAAATATGCGCGGAAATAAAAATTCATACACAGACAGATAACGAGATAACGCAGGAGAGGAATTATTTCTTAAATTTATTCAACTCTTCTCTATATTCGATTCATCTCTCTCTAAAACAAAATGAAATTACATTCTTTTATACAAAATTGGCCGAAGCCTGCAATTCAATCCAATTCAATGCTGGATTGGACATTTATCAACCAAAACGTCCTTCTTCCTGTTCTGTTGTTTCTACACGAAAACAACGTACAAAACACAATAAACCGGACCTGAAATATTATGGGTTCCAGCTCTGAAAACACATCGCGTCTGAGCCTCCATCACAAATTGCATACCGGTGATTATAACATTTAACATTTGCGCGATATGGAAAAATTATGTTTTTTCAATTGCGATGTGATATGGCGCATATCGCATCGCAACTTAAGTTGTTTACTTTGCGGGCGCTACCCTCCTGAGCTTGCGGGCGCTTATATGCGCTATCCTCTTGAGCTTTCCATGTGCCATTTGTGATTGCATCACAAATAAAATAAAACAACTTGCGGGCGGCTTAAAATGTAAGTCATAAACTTTGTGAAGCGTGAGCTGTGGGCGTGCTAAAAAGGTAAATGGTAAAACTTGCGAAGTGTTGACGACAATGCGATAAATCACGGTAAGTGCAAAATACGAAAGGTAAGGTATAATGCGGAAATACAAAGGTTTGTGCAGGTTTGCAAATGTGTCAATGGTTGGTGGGTCCTGCTATATCACATCGGTGAAAATATAACATTCGATGAAGGGCTTAAGAGTTAAACGGTAAATATTGCAGGCTACAAACTGCGTGTGGTTAAACAATGGAGAGTTCGAAGTATGGAAAGGTAAGAAATAAAGGAAATGGAAAGGTTTGTGGGCGGTCGGTAATGCAGTAAGGTATATGGTGGGTCCCGTCGATATCGCATCAACGGGGAAATAAATTTCACCAAAGGCGTTAAGTGGTAAACCAAAAAGGTTACGGGTTGCGAAGCTGCGGGCAAGAAAGGTAAGTCAACAATGGTAAGGAAATTAAACTCAGAGTATGGCTGCTAGTACTCTATTTCGGATATTGCGTGAAAAAGCCTCGGATTTAAAAACTGGGCTATGTCCTTCCCTGCAACAAAAATTCAATATAGGTGTGGGATGTTGCCACTCTTTATTCATGGCATTTGTTGGGAGTATTTCCATAGAGTAGTGGAGTCCCGAGAGTAAAATGCGAGCAGGATTCAAGAAAGTCGATAATTTGAGATAGGTGGGCTTTGAGGCCAATGAAAATCCCCTAGATAAACCACATGAGATGTAAGCACAAAAGTACCAACCAGAGCATGTTTTGAGAAAAAATTCCCATGATCTCTCCTTGGAAATCATGGTTTCCTAAAATAGAAGCAAATCTGGATGGTACCTATGGATAATTCCTTTAAGGTAGAGGGATTTATGAGAGGCCCTGAATCCAGAAAGAATGATCATTGGGAAACTGGTGAGATCTGCCAACACATACCATTGATTGTTATTATAATGGATTTGCAACCTGGCCAAAACCACACGAAATTCACAGAAAGATCTGCATGGTGGGAGCGTTGGTAGATATCCCTCGCGAAGGCTACAACCGAAGTTGGAGAGTTCATCCAAATCAACGAATTGCGAATAAATGCGGTTATCGATTAGACACGTAAGATTGATATTTTGAATGATGCATCCCGATCAGTACCCATGAACCAATGGAAAAATCATTTTATCCCCTTCATGAATTGATTAAGACATTGTAAAAGAAAATATTAAAAATCAGGTTGGCTATTATAGAAAGCCCTATCCCACCTACATTTGTTGAATCAGATAATGACTTTATGCTGTGACATTCCATAACATTTTAACTCTGGGTAAAATGTTTTCCAAGACAATTTTAGCCAAATCAGGAAGGCATACGGCCTTACCACAAATAGATAGAAAAGGTTGGGGAAAATTATTTGATGGATTTATCTTTTAAATAAATTTAAAATAATTAATGGTTTGAGTAGATTGTATTTATTCGTAGGATAATATTTAAGTTTTCTTTTAATTATAGATGGAGTGTTTTAGATATAGAATATGTAGCTTTAATGGGGAACGGATAGATGACATGTCCATTTATTTATATGTTTTAAAATTTAATACATAAAAATAGATTATTCATTTATTTATATATTTAAATATTTTTTCCCCATGATTTGGGTGAATGGAGACTTGTTAACAGAGGTTCCAGGGCCCTCCACCTTGCAGCCTTTCAATGCAATTAAGAGCATGGTACAACCTTGTGCACTAAGCATGCAAAGTTTAATTTCATTTACCAGGATAGTTAGCTTTTGGCATTTATGGGTCCAACCCTTATTCTGTTATTTTTTCTGATATTTTGAGGAATTTATGTTTTTATTGGTATCTTCTCATGTCTTCACTCTGTTATTGCCTAAATCTACCTCAGGCTGAAGGAAGGCAGAGTTCAGGGTAACATCAAACCACGCTTAATCTGGTAGCTAGCCCTACCAGATCAGGAGAGGGCTCTCTCCGGGTCAATCTCAGCAAAAATAATCAATGAGGCTTGATATGACTTGAAATAAAAGCTAATTTTAGGCTAGGTATATATGTAAAAAGGTTTGAATTTATTTTGGGGGTTTTTTTGGAATCAAAGGGAAAGGCATTTTTGGGTCTGGGGATGAGGCCTAGTTTTTGCAGAGTTCTGAATGGGGCAAGGAAGGAAATTGTTTTGATGCTTTGGGTTGAGTGAATGGATAGTTCAGACCGGTGAGGAGCTGAAGAGGGAAAGAGGCTTTCAAGAATCCTCTTCAAACAGATAAAAACATGGAAAATTAAACAAAACTCAAGGCAGAGCAAAGCAATCTAATGAATTCCACCTTTATAACTTGTTTGTTTAATTTGAGAAGAAAGGAGAATGAAAATGATACACATGAAACATCAATAAACTTACAATCATAGAGAAAAACACACCATCAAAACATAGAGCCACATGGATCCCAAAGAGTGCTGCAAACCCTGGTCTATTCCTTTGCCAAAATTGCAGAGATGAAATGTACAATGAAGTGCCAAGCAATCCCAAGTGTCCAACCCTAAAAATGACTGAAGAACTACAAGATATAGACAAGCCTAACTCATCCCCATGCCTCTAGGGGTCGAGCTCAGCATTCTAGGAGCTGTTTCAACAAGATCTAAACTAAGAACTGGAAAATAGGCAGTGGAACAGCTTGCCTCTATAAGATAGGAAACTGATTCATTCAGTTACATTTCACTTTTTGGTGAATGAATCTACTTGGATGAGTATAAATGTGCCAAAATTGCATATGAGTCATAAAATTACATCAATTTACATTAGGAGTTTCACATTTAGAGATAAAAATCCAAACTGGCCAAAACTAGGCGAAAATCTGAACTGCTGAGTGAAAACTAGGCCAAAATTCCCAATGCGCAGCGCCTGAAATCTCTATGTGTCGCGCCACTTTGAGGCTGATTTTGAGGGCCTTCCCGGAGTCCAAATTGAGTGAAGGATAGCTCGTTGGAAATATCTTCCTGTCTACTTTCCAACCCAAGTGGAATTTCTAAATTTGGCTTCCATTTTCCCCTCCAAAAATCAAAACTCCCAACACTGCTTCTTGTGTGTCCAAAAAGTGGCAGAAAGGCCATTTTTAGGGTGTTTTTGACCCTTCAGGCAACACAAAAATTGTCAAAATCCTTAAGTAATGGGTAGGAATGCATAAATTTTGATGAAAAATCCAGAAATGCAATTTTTTCCTCAAGAGGAGCTGCCAATTATAAGCGCGCGCCAAGTGGCGCGACGCGTCGGGCAGGAAAATCTGTTTTAAGGCCAAAAAATTCAAAATTGAAAAAAAGTTTCCCAAATTTCTTGAAATTTGGGCTGACGGTCCACCATAAAGTGCTCTACTGAGCCAAAGAAGCTTTAGCCAAAATTTGGAGTCTATCATGCCTTTTGCGACGCTTTAGTGCCCTCCTTAGCTTTGCCTTCAAAATCTTGATTCTTGCCTTGCAAACATGATTTCGCGCCCAATAATGGTTCTTCATGTGCCTGAGCATGTTATTTTCCTTGTTGGCCTTCTCCAATAGCTTCTCAAGATGAATATTGACGCTCTCAAGCCAAGTCTCTCTATCAGCCTCAATTTCCCACTCAATGGATGTCATCTCGGTTTGGCTTCTTTGGGCAGCTTGCCGGTTCTCACGGATGTTTTGCAACTCCATGATTGTTTGCTGATCTTCCAACTATTTGTTTCACTGCTCCAGGTAGTTTATGATCCATTGGGATCTTTGTAACTTGACGGTCAATGTGTCTATCTTTGCCTTCTGCTCTTGAATAGTCTCTCTCAACTTTGAGCTTGGAGAGCTCAAATCCTCATCAATGAGTATGAAACCTGTGTCTTGACCTCCTGAAGGTCCCTAATCCTGCATAGGCCTCTTACCTATGTCCTGTACCTGTACCTGTGTTGATGATGACGGCAACGATACCCCTTCCACCCCAGGTGTAGATAGTACTCGCTGGGCTGCTGCAAATAATCCTCTAGTGCCCCTCTGATAAGTGACATATGTCGACACACTAGTAGTCTTTGTCTCCTGACCTCCATACTGATGTGAAGGTTCACCTGCATCATGAACAACCTTCAGAGGAACCTGAGGAGCTATGAAGAAATCATGGGAAATGAAATCCTCCCATGAAATACCCTGTAATCCAAGCTGATGTACAACCGTGATCTTAATGAGTGCATAGTGATAAATACTATTGTACTGCTGCTCGGGAGTTTTCTTCTGCACGAGAGTGGTCATTCTCTCGATGTTCTAGCACATGAAATAAGGGATGTTCATCATCCTCACCCTGGTGAAATGCATCAATAACCTGATATGGTAGGCATAAAGGCGTGAAAATCGGCCCTCACAACTGAAATATCTGATAATGAGTTTCATCAGAGGCGCATAGGAATCCTTTAGAAACCGGAATGGGAACACTCTACTGAGTGGCCTCACAAAGCTAGGCCTGATATATGGTTCATAATGCACTCTGTCCACCTGCTGTCTTTTGTTCCACTGTTCACCCACATTCGGTATTCCGGTTGCTTGAGAGATTGTTTCCGGTGTCAAAGTGAAATTTACACCAGCAAGAGTTACCTAACCATCATGTAAATGCAATACAAACAAACGAGCCAAATCCTGATGATAATGAATTCTAGCAACCATTTCACAAAATTGAAAACAAGACTTCTCCCGAAAACATGCCATGGCAAGTGGACAAGCCTGCAATTTAGCCAATGAGGTGGGATCTTCTCTCACATGTCTACCAATCTTATGAGGCCTTCTAGGTGCATGTAGCTCAATGGTAGAATCACTATCTCGGTCATATGATGTATCAGTGTCTGTCTCCATGATGTCCATGCAAGGTGTATGCTGACTTGTATGAGATGAAAATGAGAATTTGGTGCTTTATGTTTTAGTGCCAAATGTATGGTAGTATGGGAGGGACTGTAGGGGAAATAGGGCAGTGGGGAAAGTGGGATTTAATCAAGTGATATTTGTCTTTTGAAAACTTGAGATTGACAAATTTAGGGACAAGGGACAGCCACTTGATTTTTTGGAATTTGGGGAAATTTTGCAAATGGGATAGGGATAATGGGAATGAGATGGGTATGATTGACTTTAGGATATAAGATGGATAGGAAAAGGGGACTGTGGTGAAAATATAAACAATGATGAAGGGAAAAAACAAGGTAAGGGAAGTGGAAATGTTTAACACCAAAATCCAATTTTAAAACCCTAGGAGCATTCTTAATCAAGACAATAGGGTTTGAGTTTTTAACATTTAAATTCTCATAACCAATCTCAATCAACACCAAACATTTTTCATGAGAAATGGAGTGATTGTATGGACTTACTCGAACATGGAGCAACCGAGCAAATTTGATAATTGGGGAAGAATGGAAATTTTTTTATGTTTCAGCCCAATGCGCCGCGCAGCCAACCCAGTGCGTCGTGCCTTTTTGATGCGTTGCGTTGGTTCAAAACCACACACAGTGGAGCGACCCTATGCGCCGCGCACCTCTGATGCGCCGCAACACTTGCCCAGTGCGTCGCGCTCAACAATCTACACACAGTCTGCCCTCAAACAACTACTTCGCTCCTCCACGATTTTTCTTGGCTTTCACTCTTGACTCTTGGCATGCAAATGGAGTATTGGATCATGAAAATATCTTATATGCCAAAAATTTTAATTTTTTCTTTTTGAAAACCCACTTTGTAATGTTTAAAAACTTTGGCACTTTTTCAAAAAAACTCTGTTTTGCTTGGTTTCAATTTTTGGACTGAATGATGAGTTTCTTGTCTGTTTTGTAGGGATGGATGGCATGGAGTTTTGGCAAAGGCGACCAGGGCTGCGAATGGAGCATTATTACAACTGAAGAATTTGAAAAATTACATTACATTTGTTACAAAAGGATAAAATAGACATTTTTTCTTCAAAACAGAGTTTTGAAGAAAAATCATTATCAAGCGTTATGATGATGAAATTTTTGCAGTGAAACCTTATTTGAAGCTTCCTCATGTGCCTGCTAGCCATTATTATACATTTTGGGACTTGATTAATAAAACCCTAGAACTAACGAGACTAAAAACCCTAAAATGACTATTTTCCTACCAGGAGTCCAGAAATGACTATAAATGATTTTGATGAACATAACTAGGCCAGCAGGTACAAGACATGAGGGATATGAGTGAAAAGACCCTACCTTCAGATGATCCATGCTCCTAATGGAATGCAACTGACTGAACTGAGTGAGACACCTAAAATGAAATGCAACAAGAGAAATTTGATCTCTGACGGAGGGATGAAGATACCAACTCTAACATTGGCTCCAATGGGGATGGTAGCTCCTTGGAGGTGCCAAGAACTACAAATTTCTGGGAGAGTAGGCAGTGCCTTCGTCCATTGGCCTATGGAATCAATAACTTTGAAAAACTAACACAAGACTCTAGACTCATTTTATTGACTGAAAATTGACTCAAACCGACTCAATTTTGAAACCAAAATGACTGAAGGACATGACTCGACAAAATAAAACCAAAATTGAAATCAATATTCAGAGTTATAGCCTTCACCTCGGGCCCCAAACTGAAGAAAAGATCACAACACACACTTGCAATGAAATTGAAATAAAATGGTATGTACAGTGAGAATGTAAAATAACAGAAAACATTTCAGAAATGATACCGCTTGAGCAGCCGACCATTGAACGGCCCTCCTGGACAATCTTCCTCATTCATCTCTTTCAGAAGAAAAGAATTTTGACCCCGATATGCAGAAATTTTAAAGGGTCCTTTCCAGATATTTTCGAACTTACCATGTTTACACTTTTCCTCGTTCCTTGCATCCCACTTCAGCACCACTTCTTCCAATTTAAATTTGTCCGCTTTTGATTTTCTGTCATATATTTTCTTAATTCTCTCTTGCAGCTTGAATGTGTTTTGGAAAACTTCTTCTCTAGTCTGCTGCAAATGGATCATTTGATTTATTCTCCTCTGCATATGATCATCTTCACTGTCAGCTTCCTGTAGAAGTTTGACCACTGGAACTGCGAGAGAGGTAGGAAATACCGTGTCAACTCCATATACTAGCTCAAAGGGGGACATACCAATGGATTTTTTCTGACTCACTCGGTCTGCCCAGAGTGCATTGACCAAATTCTTATGCCAACTTTTCTTGTTAATTTCCAACAGCTTTTTGATAATGTTGACTAAATATTTATTGGAAGACTTCGCCAATCCATTTCCTTATGGATAATAAGCGGTTGAGTGTCCCAAAATGATGTGATACTTGTTACAAAACTCAACCATTCTTTTTGATTTGAAAGCTTCTGTGTTATCAGTAATTAACTTATTCGGGCAACCAAAGCGAGAAAAAATATTATTCTCAAGGAATGAAATTATTACCGAATCCGTAGCTTGCCTGGTGGGAATTTCTTCGATCCATTTCATGAAATAATTTATCGTTGTGAGGATCCACTTGTGCTCAGCTGAAGAAGTAGGATGGATTTCGCCAATGAAATCCAAACCCCGTTGCTGAAAAGGAGCACTTACCTCAATGGGCTTAATCGGCAAAGGCTGCAATTTCTTCCTCCCTTCAAAAATTTGACATTCATGACAGCCTTTAACACTCTTATACACATAAGCAAAAAGAGTCGGCCAATAATATCCTGCTCTCAAATTTTTTTTTTCCATCGTTTTCCAGAAAAGGTGACCTCCGCAATCTCCCTTATGAAAATCCTCCATCACCTGCTTTGCTTCTTCTTCCACCAAACAATTTAGAAAAACACCACCGGGATCTTTCCAAAAGAGTGCATTTTTCAAAATAAAAAACTTAGTAGCCTTCAATTTCAGGGTTCTACTTTTATTTTTAGCCATTCCTGGCAGTGGTGACAAGTTTTCGAGCACATATACAATATCTGAATACCAAGGAGAATGAACAAAGATTTCTGATACCTGAATTAGCGAACTTTCTTCGTTTTCCTCGGACATAGCAGCAATGAGATTGATGTCCAAGGCATGTAAATTTGACTCTGCCATTAGCTTAGCCAGCCCTTTTCCTTTAATAAGATTTGTAGGCTTTATCTCTACATCATACTCCAACAAGGCAGCGATCCATTTCCCTCGTCTCCCCTCCGGATCTGTTTGCACTAAAACATCCTTAACAATAGCATTAGGAATATAAGCAAGAATGTGAGAATGCAGAATATATACTCAGAAATATTTCAACGCTTTCACTAATGCAAGAGCTTGCTTCTAAATAATGTTATACTCTAAGGCTGCATATCTTATGGTTCGGCTGAAAAAATAAATTGGTTTTTCATGCTGATCTCTTTTCTGCATCAATACTGCTGCCATAGTATGCTCCGAAGCGAATGAGAACAAAATAAAATCCTGAGTATATTCCAGGCTGATCAAAACCAGAGCTGAAGAAAGATCCAACTTCACTAAATTGAAAGACTTTACAGCCTCCTCAGTCCATTTCACTACGCTATCTTTTTTAAGCATGTTTGTAATCTCTCTTAGATGTTCTGCAAGATTAGGCACAAAGCGACGTAAAAAATTCATCTTACCATTGAATGATTGGATCTCCTTTTTGTTTTGGGGAAGATCAATTTGCTGAATAGCTTCTACTCGAGCTGGGTCAATGCGAATGCCATCTTTTGATATTATATGACCAAGAAGTTTGCCCTCGTCCATGGCAAACAAACTCTTCTTCGGATTGAGTGACACACCATACTTTCTACACCGCTGAAAAACAATCTTCAAATGGTAAAGGTGCTCTTCATCAGAATTATAAAAGACTGTCAAATCATCAAGATATACAACTAGAAAAACATTCTTCTCATTCGCAAATGCCATATCCATTGCTCGCTGAAAGTTCGCACCAGCATTCTTCAAACCGAAAGGCATTTTAGCATAATGGAAAGTTCCCCACGGAGTGGTGAACGTTGTTTTGTCTCTATCATCCTCATGGACCAGAATTTGGTTATAACCGGAATAACCATCGAGTAGCGACATACGAGACGCTCCAACTACTCGCCGAAGTATGTGATCCATTTTGGGCAATGGATAATTATCTTTCAAAGAAACCTTATTCAGATTCCTAAAATCAATGCACAAACGAATCTCACCTATCTTCTTGCGTACGGGCACCAAATTAGAAATCCAATCTGAAAATCTTAGAGGAACAATGATACCAACCTTGTACAGTCGATTCACTTCCTTCTCAATTGAGGGCAACAACTTCAGATTTATTCTTCTCAACTTCTACCTGAAGGGCTTTTGATTTGGCTTGATAGGAATGGTGTGCTGAATTATGTTTGTATCATATGTCTTCAAATCTGAATAGTCCCAAGCAAATACATCAGCAAAAGAGGACAATAAACTGACATACTTTGCTTTTACCTCCGGTGGCAATGCTTTGGACAATTTCACCATCTTTGGATTTTCAGCTGATCCAATGTTCACATCTTCAACTCCCTTTTCGGTTGGCCGTAAGGTTGGTTTTCGGGCTACGTGATCTTGATCGAAAAGCTCCTCTAAAGGTATTAGACCTTTAGGAATGACATTATCCTTCAGCTGCAATAATTCCATTTTATTTACTTGCACATCAGCCTCACCTTCATGCTCCACATCAATAGAAGTGTCTTTGAATTTGCCTTCATTTTGCAGAAATTCATCAATCTCTTTGTCATCTTGAAACACTTTCCAATACCTTTGATTGTCCGGGATAGTCAGACGATGCTTCACATGAATTTCAAATTTGTTACTTGAGTTCATCGGAATTTTCAAATTACTTGCTGCCTTTGCAAGTGCATCTGCATTACCATTCTGAATACGAGGGACACAAGTCAAAGTATAGTCTGAAAACAATTTCAAGATATCAAGAACTGCATTTCAGTAAGCCTGCATTCGAGGATGCTTAGCTTGGTATTCACCTTTCACTTTCTTGATAAACAACTCGGATTCGCCATACACTGCAATCCTCTTAGCATTTAACTTTCTAAGAATTTTCAGACTAGCAATTAAAGCTTCGTATTCAACCTCATTATTTGAAAAATCAAAAGCCAATTTATAAGAACAGACCCTTACATTACTCGGTACATTGTTTGGGGAGGAAAAAGGGCTGCGTACCCAAATGCCAATTCCAGCACCATCACTTCCTACTGCACCATCAAAATCCATGGTCCATAAACCATCTTCATCTTCTTCCAAGTGCTGAAATTTTGTTTGCTCTGTTATTTCTACTTGTTGTCCATCAACTTTTTGCTGCTGTCGGAAGGCTGATTGCTCAACGAAACTTTCAAGCTTTTGTATCTCTTTCTTTAAAACCTCTCTGAAATTCTCGGTGATTTTCGGAATGTCTTCTACTTCAACTAATTGGCTATTTACATCATTGAAACTATCTGAATACAAAAAAAATGATTCTAAATCTATATGTACATAGTTGATTGGATGATTTACCGGTTTCTCCTTGCTAGTGATCATATACTTCATCCTTTTCTGCCGATATAATTTCCTCATCTGACCAAACACAGGAATAGTAGCATAGGAGAAATCAAGCTGCAATGTTCCCTTTAGTTTCGCTCCCCAAGATCTGGAAAGAAGCATGCCAAATCTAGGAGGAATATCCGCCACAACCACATCCATCAAAACATTTTTTAGTAGGAATCTGATCCAAACTAACCACCAAATCTTTGATAAGCCCAATGCATCTTACTCTACTGGAATCAAAAGAGTAAAGATCATGATACTTTTGAGTGATGTCCAATCCTAATTTCTCCATGATTTCCCTTGGCATGAGATTATGAGAGGCTCCGGAATCAAACATAGCATTATGTAACACAAAATCATGCAATCTAAGGTTGATATAAAAAGGAGGCACAACACTATCAGGAGACTCACCATCCAATGCTGGACCAAAAATCAACTCAGGTTGATCATCTTCCACATTCACCATATCAAACAATGGATCTAAATTCAAAATTTTAGACACCTAACCCTTATAGCTGCTATTCTTCATCAACTCAGTCAAAGGAATAGATACTTTCAACTTAGCAATTTCATTTTCTAAGTTAAAAACTTAAATTTTCTCTACCTCTTTAGCTAGAACATGCTTCTTTCAGTTTTCTCCTTTGATACAATTGGCTTATTAGATCTTTCATTTGTTGATGGGGACTTACTAGTAGTGGGATCAACTATCTCTTTTCCCTTCTTCTGCGTCACGGGTGAATCATTCTTTGGTGCTGAAACTTCCTTTCTCTTTTGAATTGGATTAATAGGGACATCTCTGTTTCTAAGTGAATATTGTTGCTGCTGGGCTGACAATGCATTCATGTATCCCCTCTGATATTCATCAGATTCTTCTTCAAGAGCTATCTCATTTGCCAAGATGAAATCCTTGTCTTTTTGTACGGCTGAGTTTTCTGCATATTCCTCATCTTCGGTGATGTAAATTGGCATATCATCAGGTGTAAAGAAATGATTCTCTTCTCCTATTACATTCTCTTCATCATCTAATTCCGGACCAACAAAATTCTACTGTACAGGTGTCTTCACCTGCTGATGTACTGTCGGCTCTTGTGCTCGCTGCTCTCTTTGCTTGATTCTGAATTGCAGTTGCTGCTGGCCATGGAAGTTAGGATTTATGATCTGCGGTTCAGGCTTATCAAGTGTTAATCTTTCAAACATCTTTTCCATCTTCTGAAGCATTTGATCTGATGTAGAAACCTCTTCCCTTATTGCTACTTTCTTTTCAGCTCTCATTCTAGCTCTCCTGGCATTCAAATTAGCTTCAACACTGACTGCAATTTTCTGCATATCTTCTAAAGTGGCTGGAATTCTTTCTCTCAATTGATAAGCCATGTCAGGATCGAATCCATCCAGAAATTTAATCAAAGCAGATCCCCTAGGTGGCTTTATATCAGCAGGAATGGCATTATAAACATAATTGAATCTAATACAATAGTATTGAACTGACTCACCAACATTTCGCCTGATATTGTCATATTCTGAAAGGATTGAAAGAGGATCTTTCTGCACTTCCCATCGGTCCAAGAATTGTCTCTGAAGATTAGCCAATGTAGCAATACTTCTAGGTGGCAAAGCTCTGAACCACTTTCTGACTTCTCCTCCAAAGGTTTGAACAAACAATCTCATTTTCACATTTTCCGCATCAACCTCATGAAGGTCAAAGAAATCTGCCATTCTATCCACATTTTGCTGAGCAATGACACTTTGAGGAGTGCCATCAAACAATGGAATTTTGCTTTGATAATCTACGGGCATGTCATCTAAGTTTTGAGGCAACACGAGAGGTGCAAATCGGGCAGCCATTGCTCTTGGTGCATCTACAATCAGTCTCGGAGATATAGGAGTCAGAGCAGTTGATGTACGAGGTGTATGTGATGTGGATGGAGGCGCGACTACTGCAGATTGTCGATCAGAAATAGATGGTTGCACAGGAATGGTAGGAATGAAAGGAGACTCGGTATGACCTTGTGAACCAGATGTAACTGTTGATGGCCCAAGTGTTTCAGATGCAGACTCTATGAACTCAAGGATATTTGTTGCCACAATAGAATTTTGAATGTTCAAAATATAACTGTCAATGGATCTATTAGCCTGTTCAATTTCAAGATACTTGATAAACTAGGGATTTATGACAGTAGACTCAATAGCACTTTCAGACTTAGTCTCAAACAACGACAACTCAAATTGTTCGTCAAACTCAAGATCTTCAAGGTACTCAAAAATAGTGGGGCATGAATGAGATTTAAACAGAGGAATCATAGGACTTTCTCGACGAAGGATTCTGGAAATAAGATTGGGATTTTCATACACTGGAGGTGGATCAGGATCCGGATTTGCTCTGGTATGTCTTCTAGAAGCCAGTGTATTGAATTATTTTCAAAAATCAAAGGGACAAAACTAACTTGTTCAGCCTATCAAATTCTAAACTCATCATCCAAAGTCTAGAATGATCTGATGTACTGGGGGCAATTTTACAAGTCAAGTGTCACGTTTACAAACTAGACCGGAGATTGACTTAAGCAGCGTTTATCTACTTTCGCTAATGCAAAGCAAGAGCGTTTCGAAGGCTACCTGGCATAACTTCAAGCTCCGTATGTAGCATATAAAACGAATAACACTAACAAGAAAACCATTTATTCCCCAGTATGGTCACCACTATGTTATTGCCTAAATCTACCTCAGGCTGAAGGAAGGTAGAGTTTAGGGTAACATCAAACCACGCTTAATCTGGTAGCTAGCCCTACCAGATCAGGAGAGGGATCTCTCCGAGTCAATCTCAGCAAAAATAATCAATGAGGCTTGAGATGACTTGAAATAAAAGCTAATTTTAGGCTAGGTATATATGTAAAAGGTTTTGATTTGATTTTGGGGGTTTTGTTGGAATCAAAGGGAAAGGCAGTTTTGGGTCCGGGGATGAGGCCTAGTTTTTGCAGAGTTCTGAATGGGGCAAGGAAGGCAATTGTTTTGATGCTTTGGGTTGAGTGAATGGATAGTTCAGACCGGTGAGGAGCTGAAGAGGGAAAGAGGCTTTCAAGAATCCTCTTCAAACAGATGAAACAAAACTCAAGGCAGAGCAAAGCAATCTAATGAATTCCACCTTTATAACTTGTTTGTTTAATTTTAGAAGAAAGGAGAAGGAGAATGATACACATGAAACATCAGTAAACTTACAATCATAGAGAGAAACACACCATCAAAACATAGAGCCACATGGATCCCAAAGAGTGCTGCAAACCCTGGTCTATTCCTTTGCCAAAATTGCAGAGATGAAATGTACAATGAAGTGCCAAGCAATCCCAAGTGTCCAACCCTGAAAATGACTGAAGAATTACAAGATATAGACAAGCCTAACTCATCCCCATGCCTCTAGGGGTCGAGCTCACCATTATAGGAGCTATTTCAACAAGATATAAACTAAGAACTGGAAAATAAGCAGTGGAACAGCTTGCCTCTATAAGATAGGAAACTGATTCATTCAGTTACATTTCACTTTTTGGTGAATGAATATACTTGGATGAGTAAAAATGTGCCAAAATTGCATCTAAGTCATAAAATTACATCAAGTTACATCAAGAGTTTTACATTTAGAGATAAAAAATCAAACTGGCCGCGAAAATCTGAACTGCTGAGTGAAAATTAGGCCAAAATTCCCAATGCGCCGCGCCTGAAATCTCTATGCGTCACGCTACTTTGAGGCTGATTTTGAGGGCCTTCCCGGAGTCCAAATTGAGTGAAGGATAGCTCGTTGGAAAGTTCTGTCTGTCTAATTTCAACTCAAGTGGAATTTCTGAATTTGGCTACCATTTTCCCCTCCAAAAATCAAATCTCCCAACACTTCTTCCTGTGTGTCCAAAAAGTGGCAAAAAGGCCATTTTTAGGGTGTTTTTGACCCTTCAGGCAACCCCAAACTTGTCAAAATCCTTAGGAAATGGGTAGGCATGCATAAATTTTGATGAAAAATCCAGAAATGCAAATTTTTCCTCAAGAGGAGCTTCCAATTATAAGCGCGCGCCAAGTAGCGCGACGCGTCGGGCAGGAAAATCTGTTTTAAGGCCAAAAAATTCAAAATTGACAAAAAGTTTCCCAAATTTCTTGAAATTTGGGCTGAAGGTCCACCATCAAGTGCTATGCTGAGCCAAAGAAGCTTCGGCAAAAATTTGGAGTCTATCATGCCTTTTGCGACGCTTTAGTGCCCTCCTTAGCTTTTCCTTCAAAATCTTGATTCTTGCCTTGCAAACATGATTTCGCGCCCAATAATGGTTCTTCATGTGCCTGAGCATGTTCTTTTCCTTGTTGGCCTTCTCCAAAAACTTCTCAAGATGAATATTGACCCTCTCAAGCCAAGTATCTCTATCAGCCTCAATTTCCCGCTCAATGGATGTCATCTCGGTTTGGCTTCTTTGGGCAGCTTGCCGGTTCTCACGGATGTTTTGCAACTCCATGATTGTTTTCTGATCTTCCAACTGTTTGTTTCACTGCTCCAAGTAGTTTATTATCCATTGTGCTCTTTGCAACTTGACGGTCAATGTGTCTATCTTTGCCTTTTTCTCTTGAATAGTCTCTCTCAACTTTGAGCTTGGAGAGCTCAAATCCTCATCAATGAGTATGAAACCTGTGTCTTGACCTCTTGAAGGGCCCTCATCTTGCATAGGCCTCTTACCTCTGTCTTGTACCTATACCTATGCTGCTGATGACGAAAACGAGACCCCTTCCACCCCAGGTGGAGATAGTACTCGTCGGGCTGCTACAAATAATCCTCTAGTGCCCCTCTGATAAGTGACATATGTCGGCACACTAGTAGTCTCTGTCTCCTGACCTCCATACTGATGTGAAGGTTCACCTGCATCATGAACAACCTCCAGAGGAACTTGAGGAGCTGTGAAGAAATCATGGGAAATGAAATCCTCCCATGAAATACCCTGCAATCCAAGTTGATGTACAACCACGATCTTAATGAGTGCATAGTGATAAATACTGTTGTACTGCTGCTCGGGAGTTTTCTTCTGCACGAGAGTGTTCATTCTCTCGATGTTCCAGCACATGAAATAAGAGATGTTCATCATCCTCACCCTGGTGAAATGCATCAATAACCTGATATGGTAGGCATAAAGGCGTGAAAACCGGCCCTCACAACTGAAATATCTGATAATGAGTTTCATCAGAGGCGCATAGGAATCCTTTAGAAACCGAAATGGGAACACTCTGTTGAGTTGCCTCACAAAGCTAGGCATGATATATGGTTCATAATGCACTCTATCCACCTGCTGTCTTTTGTTCCATTGTTCACCCACATTCGGTATTCCGGTTGCTTGAGAGATTGTTTCCAGTGTCAAAGTGAAATTTACACCAGCAAGAGTTACCTGACCATCATGTAAATGCAATACAAACAAATGAGCCATCTCCTGATGATAATTAATTCTAGCAATCATTTCACAAAATTGAAAACAAGACTGTTCCCGAAAACATGCCGTGGCAAGTGGACAAGCCTGCAATTCAGCCAATGAGGTGGGCTCTTCTCTCACATGTCTACCACTCTTATGAGGCCTTCTAGGTGCATGTAGCTCAATGGTAGAATCACTATCTCGGTCATATGATGTATCAGTGTCTGTCTCCATGATGTCCATGCAAGGTGTATGTTGGCTTGTATGAGATGAAAATGAGAATTTTATGCTTTTTGTTTTAGTGCCAAATGTATGGTATTATGGGAGGGACTGTAGGGGAAATAGGGCAGTGGGGAAAATTGGATTTAATCAAGTGATATTTGTCTTTTGAAAACTTGAGATTGACAAATTTAGGGACAAGGGACAACCACTTGATTTTTTGGAATTTGGGGAAATTTTGCAAATGGGATAGGGATAATGGGAATGAGATGGGTATGATTGACTTTAGGATATAAGATGGATAGGAAAAGGGGACTATGGTGAAAATATAAACAGTGAGGAGGGGGAAAAACAAGGTAAGGGAAGTGGAAATGTTTAACACCCAAATCCAATTTTAAAACCCTAGGAGCATTCTTAATCAAGACAATATGATTTGAGTTTTTAACATTTAAATTCTCATAACCAATCTCAATCAACACCAAACATTTTTCATGAGCAATGGAGTGATTGTATGGACTTACTCGAACATGGAGCAACCGAGCAAATTTGATAATTGGAGAAGAATGGAAAAAATTTTATGTTTCGGCCCAATGTGCCGCGTAGCCAACCCAATGCATCGCGCCCTTTTGATGCGTCGCGCCGGTTCAAAACCACACACAGTGGAGCGACCCTATGTGTCATGCACCTCTGATGCGTTGCGACACTTGCCCAATGTGTCGCACTCAACAATCTACACACAGTCCGCCCTCAAACAACTGCTTCGCTCCTCCATGATTTTTCTTGGCTTTCACTCTTGACTCTTGGCATGCAAATGGAGTGTTGGATCATGAAAATATCTTATATGCCAAAAATTTTAATTTTTTCTTTTTGAAAACCCACTTTGTAATGTTTAAAAACTTTGGCACTTTTTCAAAAAAACTCTGTTTTTCTTGGTTTCAATTTTTGGACTGAATGATGAGTTTCTTGTCTGTTTTGTAGGGATGGATGGCATAGAGTTTTGGAAAAGGCGACTAGGGCTGCGAATGGAGCATTATTACAACTGAAGAATTTGAAAAATTACATTGCATTTGTTACAAAAGGATAAAATAGACAATTTTTCTTCAAAACAGAGTTTTGAAGAAAAATCATTATCAAGCGTTACAATGATGAAATTTTTGCAGTGAAACCTTATTTGAAGCTTCCTCATGTGCCTACTAGCCATTATTATACATTTTGGGACTTGATTAATAAAACCCTAGACCTAACGAGACTAAAAACCCTAAAATGACTATTTGCCTACCAGAGACCAGAAATGACTATAAATGATTTTGATGAACATAACTAGGCCAGAAGGTACAAGACATGAGGGATATGAGTGAAGAGACCCTACCATCAGATGATCCATGCTCCTAATGGAATGCAGCTGACTGAATTGAGTGAGACACCTAAAATGAAATGCAACAAGAGAAATTTGATCTCTGACGGAGGGATGAAGATACCGACTCTAACACACTCTTGGATTATCTTTCCAATTATTGGAATCTATTGAATTTGCATTGGGTAATAAGTTGGAAAAGACATGGAGTGATTTTTGGTCCTTTTGGAGTGACCTAGGACAACATGCAAGTAATTTTTCTGATAGGCTTAGTAGATTAATTTGTTTGCTTGGGATTCTGGTTGGTGGTGCCAAGACAAGGACCTCCTCCATTTTAGAGCATTAGAACTTCATAGAGATGTTGGAATATGTAATTCCTACTTGTCTTCGGTTGTGACTCTCTATATATAGAGTCTGTTCCTATTCCATAGGAGATAGCTAAATCTAAGTTCCTAGTTTGGTGTGAGGTTGAGATATTCTCTCAACCAACTTATTGTGCATCCAAGATAGCTTCCCTATCTTGAGAAAATACTTCATGTATATATGTAACTCTGTTTGATTAATAGAATATAGTGTGAATAGTGAGATTTCATATTGGTATCATAGCACATATGGGCCTGGACCTTAGCCCCTGCTAGGCTCAGGAAAAATAAGAGAGTATATTTTGATTTAGCTTTTAAGTTTGTCCATCGAGTAGGGTTCTCAAAGCGAGAGAGTGAGATGTTGTGTGTCCAACATCAATTCTGCCTGTTGATTAGTGGATCTTGGAGCAGCGTTGGTGTCCGGATCGATTGCCAGACCCTCAAAAAATTTAACCAGATGAGGTTTCGGTTGGATTGAGAGTTTTTGAGCTTGAAGTAATTGTTACCTGGCCCTCGAAGCGAGTTCGCCCTTCGTAAGTCCTCATGGCTCCGTTCAGTCCTAAAGCCTCCGGTCAAGACCTTGGGAATTGAGATCAATCGTTGCAGGGTGTGGATACTGGTGATGCTTCGTTTCTGGATGATGAAAATTCCTTGCAAATTTTGGATTAAAATCAATGTGTAGATTCCAGAGTTGTCCCGTGTTTTTGTGCTCCGCTTCTTGGCTTCTTGGTTGGAATTATTGAGTGACTAAGAACAACCTTCAAATTTGGAGCTCTTGCAAGGGAATTTTTGTTGTGTTTCCATTGAAAGTAGAGGAAACATGGTAGATCGAAGTATGATCTATGAACTGAGCGTGGTTTTTTAGAACGCTTACGGTGATCAATGGTCGATTGCGTCAAAGAAAACTTGCGTGAGGAAATCCTATCTGCGTGAGGGGGAGCATAGGTGTTATCTTAGTGGTAGTAACTGAGTTGAATTGATTGAAAATAGAACCCAGTGGATCATGGATTGCATCATTTAGTTGAGGCCGATTTGCTGCTTAAGGAGGTCGATTGTGAAGGTCGAATCGTTGCTCAAAGGTGTGAAGGCCGATTCCTGCTTAGAGGTCGTGAGAAATTATAAAGTGGATTCGAGCCATCATGGAGCCGTCTGTTGGTTTCCATCCTTAGGTTTTCACTATTGGAGGAGACAAAGGTGAGCTATTCCTGAAGCATGGCAGGGCGTTAATCTGTGGAAAGTGACTGGAAATGGAACTCCGTGGCAGAGGGGGTGAGTGAGAGGAATGCTCCTTCACCGAATTTGATGCCCTCGCTAATTTGTTGATGCGCCACATATCATTTTGTGCTATGAGAGCCGATGTGTGGCTCCAGAACTGGAGCTGGGGTGTGGCTGTAGATGAAACAAAAAAAATGTTGTTGTTGATTGGGCTGAAGGAAAATTAAGTGCTATGCTATCTGCATTGTCTATCATGGTGTGGGCATCGTACACCATTCAGACCATTTCTGGCGATCTCATCAGCTCAGCCTTGGGCGAATTGGGAAATTTGGTTTTGGAGCAGTTGTGTTGTGTCGAATTCAGGTAAAACAGTCATAATTGGAAAATTTGTGAAGCTTCCGACTGTCACAGGACAAGAATAACCGATGGAAATTCACTAAGACTATCCCTCGGTAATTAATTGCTTCTCATAGGTCGTGAGAAGGTTGATTGCTGTGAAATTTGGAATCTTGAAGAGGCATCATTGAACCTCAATACGTGCAAAGTAAATCATGGAGATTTAATCCACGTCAAGTAGAGGGAGTTGTTTGGAGCCAAGAGATGCTATTGCTATGTGGATCGTAAGACGTGCAGTAGAGCCCAGCGTTGGAACTTAAGCTAAGGAGCAGAGTAGGGACTCTGCTTGAAAACTGTGTTTGGAGTCTTGAGATTGGGTCAACAGAGGCTATGGAAAGCTTCTGATCTGTTCCACCGTGAGGATATACAACAGTGCTGAGGTAGTTTGAAGGGGTATTTTTAATTGGAATTTGAATTCCCTATATAATCTGCCACAGACAGCATGAAAGAAGGCAAAGGTTAAAGCCAACAGAAAGTGCCATGTGAGCATGGAATAAGAAGTGTTATATTTTGGTTGTTGAATCGAGTAAAAGGAGCCCGCATGTTGAAGTTCTGCATGTGATCTAGGGTTGAGAATTTGTGAGGTTTGAAGTTCACATTCTCATGTCTCTGCTAGAACGATGAACACTCTCAGTCAAATGCACGGTGACAGCGTGTCCTGTGTGAGTCGGGGGTGCTAGCTCTCTCATCGGTCAAGGCTCCCATTACCGTGACCCTTGAATCCAATGTGCGGATCGGATCTTAGAGGCGTATCAGATCGGATCTTAGCTATTTTAATCAAAATTCATTACGATTGTGCTCTCCGGTGCAGTAGAAGTGTTGACTATGGATCATGAGGAAGAATAAATCGACAGTGTTTGGAGTTCTCATCAGCAGGTTGCTCGACAAAGCTTAGTCTTGTGGTCCAGTAAATTTGTTCAGAAAGATGTTGAAGGAGATCCTTAGAAATAAGAAAGTTACAGCGTGGAAGAAGTTCCATGTCATTTATGCCTTCGTTCTTGTAAGGAATATTGTGGCTCATATTATCACTTCCGCCTTTTACTGTGTTGTGATTCCTGCAACTGTACTTGTTTCGGAAGTACTTGTTTCTGGTTGGTGGTTCCAAGACAGCAACCTCCTTCATTTTAAAGCATTAGAACTTCATAGAGACTACTAAAGCTTAAATTGCACACTTCTCATTAACCTTTCAATATTGGAAATTTTTATTTGTCTCAAATTTTGTTTTCAGTATAAGAACTTTATATTTAAATATAATCAATAAATATATAAAAACATTATTCCTTATTTTTTTATGCAATGTCATATATTCAATATTATGCATTTAAGTTTTCTATATATATATAAGGAATAAAAGTATCCCTAGTATATATATAACTATGATTTTAATAAAATAAAAAATAAAAATATTTTCATATATAGAGATATGAAAATCCTATAAATATAAGTAATGTTATGAATAATATAAATTAAATCCATTTTAATTTTAAATTTACCAAGTCTAAACTTATTGTAAAGTTTTTCACTTCAAAAAATAATCTTAAAAGATTTAATACTTTCAAAAATAGAGAGATTTTAAATTAAAATAAATATATATTAATACTACATATAAAATAAATTCGCACGGACAGGATCTGGAAAGTGTATCATAAAGTCGTGCATGCAAGGTAAGCAACCCAATTTGCATTGCAAGGTGGTGAGGAGAGACGCGTGGAGGAAGAGGCGTGGGTTCGAGCAGCTGATCAAGAGGAAAGGTTTGCACCTGTGGTTCACAATGAAGCTCTGGTTCTCATATGTTGCTTTGCTTGCCCTTTTGGTTGATATGAGGAAAGGAAAGTTGTTTCTTAGGGGCATAAGTAAGCTCGATTGGTTTTTACGGTACTGGTACATCGCGTCGAGGGGGGGGGCAGGCAGTGGGATGTGATACGCCCCAATTCTCCTCATTCTTTTGTATATTTCTCGCAGAGGAATCTTATCTTCAGACTTAACCGCCATTCCAACTCTCGAAATCCTGTAGGCCACATGTCGTTGCTTTTGGGGGGTAGGGGAGAATAAAAGGTTGAAGGGGAGGGCTTTATGTGGGCTAGGTGGTTTATTGGGGAAATTTAAGTAGGAAGAAGTGAGAACTGCCAGTGAAAATAGGAGAGCCAATTAGGTAAGGTAGGGGAAATAAGCAAGCATAAGAAAACCAATTGGTGCCAGAAGAGGGCTCGGGGGACAAAAAACTAGACCTGGCACCTAGAAACTAGGGGCAGAATTGAGAACTAGAGCATTTCTCTTCTTCATGAGAGGGATAAGTGTCAAGTAGAGACCCAGCGAACGCTCACCTCGGCCATCCAATATGGGGCGAGACATAGAGGAGGGAAATGGGTTATGGGTCGGGTTGATAACATTAATCATGACCCCCTAGCAGTAATTCTAAGCTTTGGCATCCAAATTTTGGGTGAGTACCTCGGGGAATTGAACCCTACACTTGGCCACGATGGGACTTGGGTCGGAGCGACCAAGGTGTTAATTCAACAGGGAGGTTCTGCATTATTTAACATAATTTCCACTAACAAGATGGGTAGAAATTATACAAACAATATGTATACCAATGGATTCAATCCGATCATGCGATATGCTAAAGCAAGATACTGAATCCTTCTACAAATTAATTGTGGAAAATAAGCACGATCGCCAATCACACCGAGTAAAAGAAAGAAGAAAATCAATAAAAAACACAGATATTTTTCTTGGGAAAGCTTTCTGCTCAAAACCCCTCTATCTTCTTTTGTATATTCAACCAAGGAATCATGAAACAATTACAATGCACTCTTCTCACAAGAGTCTGTTGCACTATCCTGACTGTCTCACACTTATCCAGAGAAAATTGGTCAACACTTAGCCTACCTTTCTCACACAATCCCTACGCAATTAATCCCTATTAATTAGCATAATTATCCTTCCTTGACTTCGCAATACATCATGAGCATCCTATGGTGTATATAATTATGCCCGAGCAATTTTCTATAGATACAAGTGATAGATAACTTCCCTTTAACCTTTGTCTCAACTCAATCTTCATCAGAACTGACATGCATGTAGCTATTAATAGTAAATCATCAGTCACTTGACAGATCACTACATGTGAAGTAAATCTGATTTAATTCACTTGACCTCTCACTAGTGCAACAATCTGTTACAACTAGTTAAACTAGTTTTAACTCAATTAATTGAGTTAACTGATTTCTCATGCATTAAATTAATACACTAACTACAACTTCGAATCTAAAACAAATAGAATTAATCTACATGCCTCACCAACCACCCTCAACTCGACTTTCATGAGCTAACTAAGTCTATTACACTCAGTTAACTATTACAAGTGATTATGAGATAAGATTACAATTTTATTGTCCAATTTGTTTAAGGGATAAATAAATTTGACACATATTTCTTTCAATTTAATTAAGAAATAATTAAATCAAAATCATCCATGGTAGCCATTTCTGGATGCCATTTTCTGGATGTTGTTTCTTGATGCTAATTTCATTGTTTCTTGTTGCAAATTTTAACACTCCCTCTCAACATGAAAGCAATCAATTTGTCTCGATCCGGTACATTTGGAATGTTCTTGCATACAACACTTCCTAGTGTTATTCACACATGCAACTCTCCTGAAACTTAATAGCCTCCAATAATTGAATTAGTATAATTCCTATGTCATTAGACTCTTCTAACTGCTAGATCCTACTAAACATGTCTACTAGACTCTCTACGTTGTTGACATCTGCATCCATGCACTCTGCACTACTACCAACTCTAATCTGTGCTCCAGTATCCAACACATGTCACTCTGATTTCTTTCTTCCTGACATCTACCTGCCTCAATCTAACCAATCCTTCCTGCTACTATTGTACTGTGGGCTCCCTGTAGCCAGGTTCAATCCATGATACACACCATCTCAATGAATCCTGCCCAAATTTCTTCTTGGAATGAATTCCGCACATCACCCCACCTCACACCTAGAGGTATAGTTTCATGTACTCTATCTGCCTTTATGGCTCAAAATTTCCCCCTCCTGGAGGTCTCTGCTTGAGTGGACTCTTCCACTCGATTTCCTCTCTGCTTCTCTAATTGTGGTTGCTTCACAACCTTCTGAGACTTCTTCTAAGGCTGCATGTTGAGAGACAATTTCTCCCTCTCAACCACCAAGTCATTAACCACTTCTTTGCTCCTCAAAGCCTTGCATACATCCTCAACCTTAAGAGAATACAGGTTCTTGAATCTTGAAACGGTCTACTTCACATGTCCTGTGGCTATGTGTTTAAGGAACACCTTTCCTTTTCTAAACATCACCTCATAACCATGGTCTTCCAATACCGCTATGGAGACAAGATTCTTCTTTAGGCCTGGAACATACAAAACATTTGCTAGTATGAGATAGGAGCCATTCTCCCTCTGAAAGGTAACTATACCTATGTTAGTCGCGCTATACCTCTCGTCATCTCCAAACTCTATGTTCTGCTGGAGATCCCTCTCCTCCAAGTCACTAAAGAGATCTTTATTCCCCATCATATGGAATGAGACACCGATGTCTAGATACCACATGAATCCCCTTGCAGTGTTGGCCATGCATTCATTGAGAGTAAAATCAAGCTTGAACTGTGAATCCAATTCTTCACTCACTGCAATTGTAGGCTCCTTCATGCTTGTCTTCTTCTGTGGAAAATTCGAAGCATAGTGCCCATGCTCATGATAGTGAAAAAATATGATCTTGGACAAGTCTCTCTTACCCTCTTTGCCTTGGGACTTCTTTCCCTTGGCTTTATTTCCTTTTCTGACTCATGCACATTGTAATTGTCTCTTCATCGCAAAAGTTTCTAATAAAAGAGTTGATTTTAAATCAACGATATCTCCCTCATCTGAGCTCCGATTCGACCGATTTGTTTTTTCAATTTGGGTATTTTTTCGCAAGGAATCCAAATATGCTATTTTTTTTGAAAAATTTTCATCAAAATTTTCACATATTCTTTGTAAACTCACGCGCCCAAAACAATCTTGCTCCAATACCATGTATAAATTATACAAACAATATGTATACCAATGGATTCAATCCGATCATGCGATATGCTAAAGCAAGATATTGAATCCTTCTACAAATTAATTGTGGAAAATAAACACGATCGCCAATCACACCAAGTAAAATAAAGAAGTTAATCAATCCACAACACAGATATTTTTCTTAGGGAAAGCTTGCTGCTCAAAACCCCTCTATCTTCTATTGTATATTCAACCAAGGAATCATGAAACAATTACAATGCACTCTTCTCACAAGAGTCTGTTGCACTATCTTGACTATCTCATGTTGTTCTAGACAAAATTGTTCCAACACTTAGCCAATTCTCAGCCTGTCTTTGGTCTTCCTTGCTCACGCAATCCCTAGGAAATTAATCCCTATTAATTAGGATAATTATCCTTGAATTCGCAATACATCATGGGCATCCTATGTTGTATATAATTGCGCTCCGGAAATTTTCTATAAATACAACTGATAGATAAATTCCCTTCAGCCTCTGTCTCAACTCCGTCTTCATCTGAAATGACATGCATGCAACTATTAATAGTAAATCATCAGTCACTTGATAAATCACTGCATGTGAATTAGATCTGATTTAATTAACTTGGCTTCTCACTAGTGCAACAATCACTTACAACTAGTTAAATTGATTTTAACTCAATTAATTGAGTTAACTAATTTCTCGTGCATTAAACTAATACACTAACTGCAACTTGGACTCTAAAACAAATAGAATCACTCTACATGCCTCACCAACCAACATCAACTCGAATTTCATGAGCTAACTGAGTCTATCACACTTAGTTAACTATTACAAGTGACTATGAGATAAGATTACAATTTATTGTCCAATTTATTTTAAGGGATAAATAAATTTGACACATATTTATTTCAATTTAATTAAGAAATAATTAAATCAAAAGCCTCCATGGTAGCCATTTCTGGATGCCATTTTTTTGGATTCCAATTTCACAGTTTCTTGTTGCAAATTTCAACAAGATGGTTGGAACTGATTACATTACAGGACCGAGTGAGTGGCACTAGCCCCGGTACCTAGTTTAGTGGAAGAAATTACTGGTGCGGGCATGGAAAATGTTGCAGCTAATATGAGAGGACATGAAAAATGAAAAAATAAGGCAAGGACAAAAAACAGGGTCATGGAGGCAAAGGAAAGAGGAAGGTGATGACTTCCACAAGCCGGCCACTGAAAAAAAGAGGAAGGATACCGGGAGATGAAACCATGCAGAATTTATTACATGTTTACAGTGTGATTATTCTATCAAGGGTAAAAAATGAGATTTCTAACTGGGGAACTTAATTGAAAGTGCAGGCAAGCTGGGAATTGATTCAAGCAGAAGACTGGACTCCATTGGTTGAGGATCCGGGCAACACTAGAGGAATACTGTCACTATTTGGACAGGTTGTCCAGACGTACTAGACAATGAATAACCTACTAGAAATATCCATGACTGAAACACAATAGCAGGGAAGAAATCCCATCCAACCAAAACAACCCCAAAACCATGAAGATGAACCCAACCAACCAGTGATTCAAAAATAAATACAATTTTTCCAAGTGCATTTGTATCACCAGAACGTCAAGCTTAGTAGAATGGAGAAGTAGCTCCAGAGTCTACAACATCATGAGATACCGGGGTCGAACGCGAAGGATTCGGCCCCGGTAGATTCTCTGGATGAGTAATTCTTAGCAGATCTAGATGATATTGCATTCTTTGTCATTTTGTTTTACTTATGTTGGATAGCATTTACTTTGTCAATTGTCACTATAGTTTGAAAGTAGAGATATTAGTTTTGAACATGTGGTTGGAAATAATCAAAACACTTAAGTTTTGGATGACTTATGATGCAGACCGGTGGCCAAAAAACCTGCTTTCCTACGGGTAGGTTGAGGCCATCAAAAACAGATATTTTTTGTAACGTGCTTCGAAAATGATTAATAGAGTAGTTCTACCAATTTTTTTTTTTTTTTTTTGGTAGAAATCCATTATTATTGTAAATAGTAATTCTCTTCACTTTTCGATGTCCTCCTTTAATGTTACTACTTTGGTCTAAAATGTAGGAAACCATTATTATTGTAAACAATAATGGTCTTCACTTTTCCATGTCTTGATTCAAGTGTAACATTGGTATTTCGGTAAGAAATTTGTTCATAAAAAATATATGTTCAACAATTTCTTAATTTGAATTTGTATTAATAAATAATTTTCAAAATAAGAAATTTTATTTAAATTAGATAAAATTGAAATATAATTAAAAAATAAAAAATATTGTGCATATTTAATTTTTTTTTTTGAGTTGAAGAAGAGATTTTAATGGATTGGACAATGCAATACATATATTGAAAGTGATTTTATCTATATCTTGTATATATGTATGATAATGAAATAATATCAAAATTGTAAACACCCCTCCCATATATACCCATTTTCATTGGTCTATCAGGGTAAATATGAGTTGATGGATATTATCATATGACTCAACCTCCTAGGTCACCTTAAAGAAGTGGAATCAAAGAAACCAAAACCTTACTGACTTCCCTCAGGTGCTACAAGATCCCCAATGGCTAAACCACCCTTCTAGGTGCCCAAACCATGTTTTAACTTGTATTTCACTGATATGAACTCTAGACACTAGCAAAAAAGTGCCTGAATTTGGTTGTAACCCTCCAATCACATGCATAAGCTTGCAAGTGAGAGACCGTGGTCTATTTTACCTAGTTCTGTGCATGCGACCACGAGATCTAAGGCATTTTTTCAGGGCTAGTCTCCATACCACTGACCATAACTTAATGAAACATTATAGAACAATGAATGACACAAAGACAAAGCCTTCCATATAAAACTTAGACAAGAACTTGAAATAACCAGACCTAAACATGACATACATTTTGTCAAACGCATCATGAAAATGTAATCTACATGTCATAATTACATATCTGAACATAGAGATCTCATATTTATATGAGAATCGTCAAGAAGGTATGAAGTCCTCTCACAATAGATGAATTATCATCTATTAGGCCATACATTCATTAACCAAACCTTTACTAATCAAAACATGATGAGATTCATAACTAAAGTATGTCATGAAACCATGCTTATAACGAGCATATAACTAGAATAATAACAATGATAGAATAGTCATTAAGCCCCATAATAACAAGTATAAATACTCATGAAAATACAAGAGGAAAAGAGATCTTATTAACATATGCAAAGGCCAACCAAGTTAGGGACTTCCACATACCATCCGGCTATATATTGGGATGAACCATCAATCATTAATCACCCTCGTGCCATATTCCAAGCATGAATGTGGGACTCACAACAAAACCAACCAGGGATTCCTCAAGCTTTACCACATTTCCCACCATTATCGATCAAGGTATTTCTAGGCCCGAAACCCTCATCTATAAAACCATGCTTTACCGAAATCTTGACAATATTTTTCAAGGGATTCATAGGCCAAACAATAAACATACACTACTAGGATTTACCACAATCCCACCAAATTGGTCAAGGGACCACTAGGACTAAAAAAAAAATGGATTCCTTTGTATTTCTTCACCAATACCTTTAGGAATTTTCCCATCTCCACCCTTAGGATTTACCATATATCCCACCATTAGCGGTCAAGGGATTCCTAGGCCCTTTGGAATTTTACTAAGACCACCTCACCCAATTCCAAAACCATCCAGCAATCCAGCTCAACCAAATGAAAGAACCCCATCACACAATGGTAATTCAGAAAAGGCAAGGAAAGGTTGAATACCACTGTCACACCTGGAAAAACCCATGCCAATGACAACAAGAGAACCAAATACAAACATGCATATAACATGCATGCCAAAATTAGCAAGGAAATCATACATGCAACTTGATACGTGCAAATAATCCCATTGTAGCCACTTGATCCAACTATTCCTTGCTTGATCTTTGTTTTCCTTTGCTTTCTTGCTTGCTTTCTCCTCTTGATGCTATTCTCTCTTTGACAGTAATTCCAAATCCAAATTGAAAAAAGGTTGTGAATTGATCCTCAGAAGCCATTTTATCCTTGAGGCCTCTATTTTCTTCATTTCCCCCTATTTTTCCTTCAATTTCCTTCTCATGAAAATATGTGGCCTTTCACCTTCCTTTTCTCCCATTTTCCATTATATTCATAAATAAAATGTCAATTAATGTCTTTTTTTCCTTTTCAAATCCTTTGCCAATTTCTTAGCCATAATAAACCTAAATAAACACCCACTAGGATGTTTTTTCGAACATTCATCTTGGAATACATGTCCCATGACCTTGGTATTATTATTTTTTTTTACATGGAAATTCAACTAGGGGCCGTTACAGAACCCTCCCCCTTAGGGGAACATCATTCTCAATGTTCCATGACACTTATGACTAGAAAACCTCTAAAATCAAAACATACTCCCCATGGAGCTTTATAACACAACTTGTTGCAGTATTTACAATAACCACTACTGAAAATATGACATCCATACCATTTACTAAAGCTTTATAACACAACACATTATGGTATTTACAATAGCAACCACATATACTTATGCACATTTTATTCAACCAACAAATAAAAATATTTTCTATGGAGCTTTATAACACAACTCGATACAATATTTATAATAACATCCACATATACACATATGCACATTTTCTTTAACTAGAAAATAAAAAGATACAATGCTTGTATCTGCAATAAGGGAATCGAGAGGCCCACACCTCCACCCTCAAATTAGTGTCAGGATTCACCTCCTTCCCAAGAAGTCCAAAATCCACTTCCAAAGTCAAACCTGCATCCAATGTCCAACATTATGATCATTATGCTACCTTCTCCCTCATAGAATAGTTATCTTCCCATTGTTCTAGGACACACTCACAATGTGCATCTGATTCCATCTGGAAATTCTAATGACAAAAAAAAATCCATTCCTCGGCCTTCCCTTCTCTGCTACATAGTCCCCCAGACAATCTAGTCACCCCCTTCCATACAGTCACTCACATTCCAAGTTCTCTGACACCCCTTTTCCCTGGTGATCCATCCCTTGGAAAGGTTTCCTCACATTGGAAGGTATAAAAACCAAGGCATCTCCCTACCTCAAAACCATCATATCAGTCATAACATTCTCATGGAAATCACTGGACACTATTGGGTACCAATATCCCATAATGGCCCTACTCCTAAATGCTTTACTAACATATTGTTGCATGTTCCAATTCCTTTTTCTATTTCTAATTCTTGCAGCCAGTTTCAACCACCCACACTAGGCATTTTCAACCACCCAAACTGGGAATTTGCCATGATTTCATGTACCAAGCACATAATATTCATTAGATTCGAAATAAATTCAAATAAATTCAAATCATACTTCATTGGTGGCTTGTCAACAAGGTATACCTATAATTTCATTTACTTCCTGTCACAACAAGTCAAACTATCTCTTGACTAAATCATCATATATCACATATGGTTAGATATAATGCAACCAACATAAATCAGAATCACAAATCACATGTAACCATCATAAATCAAAATCATATATCATATGCATAATAAAAATGAAATAAAATATTGATACTTATCCTTCAATCTATCCCTTGCTTCTGTCTTTGTTATTTGTCATTTTCGTACACACAATAGATCAATTTCCACATCCGACAAGCACATGATGCTTCTCTTTTATTCAACCATGTACACATACATGTAGTGTACATCACACACATACACCCACACATGGTATACAACACCACACAATACATGTATATACACTTTGAAAACAACACAACACATACACATACACCTGGTGTACAACACAATGCATACACCTACACCCGGTGTCTAGCACAACACATACACCCACACCCAGTATACAACACAATACTATACATACACACCGTATAATACAATGCATACATATTTCATAATACCATGACTACGCAATGCACATATTCGGTACCACATGTACACAACACAACATGTACGACATGAAAACCAAACCACATGTACACAGAACCACCTACACAATGTGAACACATAACCACATGTACACAACACCACCTACAGAACATGTACACAACACCACCTACATAATGTGGAGACAACACCACCCTTACAATGTGTACACAACACTAGGCTCACACAACACCATATGTACAACATGTACAAAACATCACACACACAAAACACCTCATGTACAACATGTACATACCACCACATGCATACAACATGACATGTACTACATGTAATCAACACCATATATACAATGTGTACACCGCATCACATGTACACAACACTGCATATACAACATGTACACAACACCATTTGTACATAGCATTGCATATATGACATGTGCATTACACCATCTATACCCAACAGCACATACGCAACATGCACACAACATTATATGTACACAGTAGTGCATATGCAACATGCACACAACAACATATGTACATAATACCGCATATGCAGCACACACACAACACTATATATGCAATATGAACACAACACCATATGTACAACATTCTCGTGACTATTCTACCACCATCAATTTACCCCAATGGACCCAACCAATCCAACTGGTTGTCATACTCTTACCTTCAGTTGCCTCTTACTCATGCATCAGGCTTCATCCAAGTCTTACATTACCTGTTGGTTTTCATTCATCTCTCTTCGAGATCCATTAAATTTCTTCTTTCCCAACCAATTCCCAAGACCCTTAAAACATAAAAGGCAAGAACAAAAAGAAAACAAGAAGAAAACCATGAAAGAGAATAACAATACGACACCAAAAAAAAAGTGGCATGGTCATGCACCAGACATAATAAAAAATGCAAAGTAAGCACAAAAAAATCACAAAACACCAAAAGCATAACACTTTCAACATACAACCTGATTCAATCACCATGATTCCCGGTACCTTAAAGGGAAAGCTCAACTTGAGCTTTCTTCAAGATTTCATGGCAGAATGTTTTGCCATGCAATTCCCTGCATCATACTTCTATAAACACATAATTGTCAATGCATAAATAAACGTAACAATATATTAGTTACCTCACCTTGTTGTATCCATAACGCTAGCCTATAACTGAGCATGTACATGTATCATCTCTCAAGGGACTCTGATTCCTTGATGACTCCTGCCATAACTAGAAACCAGTTGTTATACCTGTCAAATACATGTTCATGAATATAGTACATATCCACATAGTTTGATATGAAATCAAGGTTAAAAGGACTTCTTGTATGCAAAGCACTCATTTGTTTGGAATTGTGGTTTCCAAACATAGCTAAAGGAATTCTCACCCAATTCATTTGTTTTACATTTTTCTTGCTGCAATTGAATCCTATTGTGTGTTATCACATCACCCAATTGTTAGTTATATAAACAAATTAGCTATTACCTTGTCATGTTATTACCAAGCATGTTGTCATGCAATTGTTCACACATGTCAGTCACATTTTCCAAAGTTCAAGACATCATGTCTATTAATTTGAATTCAACCTTTACCAAGACTAGCAACCATGTCATAATCTACAATCAACTCACAATAATAGTCATAATACTAGAACTAACACCCACTTGCAATCAAGTGCATATCAATTGTATAAGCACATAATGTGTTAGTACAACCATATTAAAACAAGATCATTTATTCATGAAATATTATAGACACATACTCATATCATGCAATTAATCAAACATTCAAACAACATGTAAACACACCATGTTAGATAAGCCAAATAAACAACATAATCAACTCATGCCTTAATGTATCTCAAGGGAGGCTATCACATTTGTACAGCTAGACTAGATCAAAGTGATACATATAACGTCAATATCTTAAATGCAACAACCATAATCATCATGCATATGATTGCAATGCATATAACAACAAGTTACTATCATGCATGACTATCTGATGCATGTGCATATGACTGCACTACTCAACAGGCATCTATCATGCATGTAACCACAACAACAAAAGAATGACAGAAATGTACATAACCATACTACTTATAACAACCATTAACCAACATACCTACATGCCCAACATACAAACCTATATGACTAATTTATCTTACCTCGAGGTCCAATGTTGCAACCTCACTCTAATAATCTACTTCTCTTGCTCTACTAGCCAACTTATCAACATTGTAACATACCAAAAACATCATGATGACACAAATTCATAATGAATATCCTAATGCATGCACAATAATCATGTAAACCACTAGAATGAATGCATAAAAAACACATTCCACCCATCTAGTCCAAGTGTTGAACCTGGGAGAGCTGATACCAACCTGTAACCACTCCTCCCATATCTACCCACTTTCACCACCCTGTCATGGTAAATATGAGATGAGGGATACTATGATATGACTCAACCTCCTAGGTCACCTTAAGAAAGTGGAATCAGAAAAACCAAAACCTTACTGACTTCCCTTGGGTGCTACAGGACCCCCAAGGGCTAAACCACCCTTCCAGGTGCCCAAACCATGAGTTAACTTGATCTTTCATTGATATGGACTCCCAGAAGTTGGCACAACACTACTTGAATTTGTTTGTAACGTCCCTCAGTCACATGAAAAATCCTGCAAGGGAGCGAATGCAGTGTTTTTTACCCAATTCAGTGCCTACAACCGCAAGATATGATGTACTTTTTCAGGGCTAGTCTCCAGACCACTTCCCATAACTTATTGAAACTTTCCAGAACAATGAATGACATAAATACAAATCCTTCCATACAAAACTTAGACAATAACTTGTCCTAACTAGGCCTAACCATGACATACATTTCATCAAACACGTCATGAACATTTAATCTACATGTCATAATTACATATCTAAACATAGGGATATCAAACTTATCTGAGAATCATCAAGACGGTTTGATTCTCTCTCACAATCACTACAATATCATCTATTAGGTCATACATTCACTAACTATACATTTAATAATCAAAACATGATGAGAGAAATAACTAAATTTTGTCATGAAACCATGCTTATAACCAACATATAACTAGAATAATAACAATTATAGAACAACTATTAAGGCCCATAATAACAAGTATAAATACTCACGAAAAATATAAGAGGAAAATAGATCTTATTAACATATGAAAAATCCAACCAAGACAAGTACTTCCACGTACCACCCGACCATAGATTGGGTTTAACCAAAACTTTCTTTCAACCAATCACCCTCGTGCCATATTCCAAGCATGAATGTGGAACTCACAACAAAACCAACCTGGACTTCCTCAGGATTTACCACATATCCAGCCATTACTGGTCAAATAATTTATAGGTCCAAAACCCTCATTTATAAAACCAGGCTTTACCGCAATCTCACCATTACTGGTCAAGGGATTCTTAGGCCAAACAATAAACATACACTACTAGGATTTACCATAATACCACCAAAACTCGGCAAGGGATCACTATGCCCTAAAAAAGCAGGGATGACTTTGGATCTCTTCCCCAATAGCTTGAGGAATTTTCTTGTCTCCACCCTCAGGCCTTACTATGTATCCCTCCATTAGTGATCAAGGGATTCCTAGGCCCTTGGGAATTTTCCTGAGACCACCTCACCCAGTTCCAAAACCATATGGAAAATCCAACTCAACCAAATGAAATAAGCACATCACACCATGGTTATACGAAAATGGCAAGGCAAGGCTGAAGACCACTATCACACCTAGTAAAACTCATGCCAATGACAACAAGAGAACCAAATACACACATGCATATACCATGCATGCCAAAACTAGCAAGGAAATCATACATGAAACTTGATACCTGCAAGTAATCACGTTGTAGCTACTTGATCCAACTCTTCCTTGCTTGATCTTTTCTTTCCTTTGATTTCTTGCTTGCTTTATCCTCTTGATGCTCTTCTCTCTCTGGGAGTATTTCCAAATCCAAACTGGAAAAAAAAAAGAAAAAAAAGATGTGAATTGATCCTCAGAAACATTTTTATCATTGTGGCTTCTATTTTCTTCATTTTCATCTATTTTTCCTTCAATTTCTTTCTCATAAAAATGTGTGACCTTTCACCTTCCTTTTCTCCCATTTTCCATTATTTTCATAAATAAAATTTCAATTAAATTCTTCTTTCCTTTTAAAATCATTTGCCAATGCTTTTTTAAATTTTCTTAGCCATAACAAACCGAAATGAACACCCACTATAATGTTTTTCCCAACATTCAACTTGGAATACATGTCACATGAAAATTCAATCAAAAACTATTGCAAAAATATATCATTATGATGCCAGGATACTGTGTTAAACAGATCCTAGCATATAAAAACTCGTGAGCGCTTCCTAAGCATTAATAATCTCATCTAATTCTTCATAAAAAAAACATTTGATTCAGCTTCAAATATACATAACGGAAAGAGAGCTATACAAACAAAATATTGATTGATATTAACACAAAATTTCAGATTCAATCATTGGCTAAATATTACAATGGATGGCCTCTCGGTTCTCGCCCTCTTACAAAAGCTCTCAAAACATCTCTGTATTCCTCACTTCCTCGCTTGTTTTTCATCCTCACACAACCCTCCTATTTATACATAAATATGAATTTATTCCACCCCATAAATTCCTCCACACAAAGATAAATCTAATTTAGATTTATCTTATTTTGGACTCAACTAAGTCTTGTTTATGGAATTCCTAATCCCTAGATTATCTACCTAATTCAACTCCACTCATATCCTTAATTGTTTAAGTAATATTTACAATAATACTCACATTTATATTTCTCTCTTAATTTAGTAAAAATGATCAAAATAATTAATAAAATAATTAAAACACCTCACCCCCTAAATTACACAAATGAATAATGAAAATTTATCTTTGATGCTCCTGCATCAGACTCCCCATGTAGAGAAGTTTCCATAGACTCCTGTCTATGAGGTCTGTCGCTTTTCTATAATAATGCGACAGCCACAAGTCCTAATGACTTGCTCCCTCCAAGATTCCAAACTTTGTTCTGCCGCTAGTCCTTCAAAGTATCAGCTCTATTTGGTAACTCATCACACACTCTGTCAATCGGATTCCATCAGCTTCTCCAACACTTTCTTTTGCCAATTCCTCTTTGTCAAATTTTTTCGTCTCCAACTGAGCTGAACACTCAACTTTCTGCAATGAAAAATAATCAAGAACTCCTTGTTGATCGCAACCATAGTCATTTTTTTCTTTTATAGAAACAAATTTCTTGTCCAGTGTTGTACCTGCATTCACCAACAAACTATTAGTTTTAAAAATATAAGAACTTTCGGTCTCTTTTGATGCTTTAAGCACCAATCTTCCATCATCGACTTTCTGGATTTTAGTAGATTCTATTTTGAACTGCTGGCTGCTTCCATCTTTATCCTGTTGGATCAATATTTTTGTCTCCTTTATGTCTCCACGAACATAATTTTCTTGCTACCCCTGATCTTTCATCTCAATGCCAAATAATTTCTGCTCAATTTCTCTGATTTCGACATCATATCTGTTAATCTCATTTTATGTACCTACAGTTACATTATGATCTGAAAAGTTATAACATTCATTCAACTCTATAAATGTTAAAAACATTTCATCTCTATCAAGTATAGTACTGTGTAATCTCTTCTGGATCAGATTGTGTAAGCTTCACTTCTCCCTCAGGTTCCTTAAGCCACTGTTCCAAGAACTCGATTTCCCTATGAAATGTTTCCAACACTTCATCACAACATTCATTCCCAGCTTCATTCTTCTTCTGGAAATCTTCTTGAGTTATCATGTTTTTTGTTTCATCAAACTGCAAAATTCCGTCAACAATTTCATTAAAAAAATACATTTGTTTACCTCCTTGGAATATCTCTTCAGCATTTCCATTATGCTTATGCTTCATAACAACTTCAACTGGTTGTATTACCCCAAACAAGAATTCATTTATGATTTCTTCCTACTGCAACAAATCAGTACCTTCCTCGTCTGAAAGGCATTCTCCATCACACTTCACCTTAACAGTTTCATTCATCTCTGTAACAGTTCCATCAGACTGCTCACCATATCTCACACATCCTGAAAACATACATAAACTGTGAGATTTAAAAATACAAGGCTTCATAGCCTCATCTGCTTCTCTCGCCAACACATCTTCAAATTCTTCTGAACTATTCCAATAGTTCATGAGATCTTCCTCATTGATCTCTTCACCTAGAATTTCACCCTGTTCTGGGCCACAAATGGAAACTTCCATTTTCAACTAAGCCTCTCTGAGTTCTTCACACCTCATCATTTTCTTGAGCTTCCTCAGCTCTTCTGCCAACTGTATGTTTAAGTGCTATTCTCTCTTTGCATGTAGTCTCTACCACTTTACCTTCTTTCTCATGGTCCAACCATGTGTCCGGTCTTTCACATTTCTCTGCAACAATTCCATTAAAAATTCAAGGTGAACTGTTATCTCATCCTTCTCCCACTCATAATATTCATCAGTCAACTGTTCACATATGCCACTTACCTTGGCATTTTCCTTCTTCTTCCTTCTGCTGTGGTCTTCGTCAGATCTTCGGAAATGACTATCAACAGTCATCTTCTCCTCCTTTGTGAGCTTCATCTGTTCACGTGTGGGTTTCATTCAATCCTGTTTTCAGCAAGTCCTCACACTTTCCATTCAACAATGCAATCTTTCTTCCTATGCTTGATCACTTTCGGTTCTCTGTCTGTAATCAATCTCTGACAACCCTCTTGCTTCAATTTGCTGCAAACAACACTTTAGCAACTCATGTGTTACAATGACCAATTCTTTTGGTGTCGGGCTTTGCCGATCATGCACCCAATTACATTCAAAACTTTGATTTAGCTTATGAATCTTTGACTTTAGAATTTACACTAACTCTTCATCTTGGATGAAAATACTCAATCGTAACCCAAACTATCCAAAATCTCATTTAACCCTAACCTCTATTTCGACTTCAAGGCTCGACCCAATAATTATGATAATGGATATTTTGACTTAATTCAAGTTATACAATCCTCCAACGAACATACACCCCTAATACATTTTAGAATGGAAAATCTTCACTCTCTTTCATACTCTACTCTTATCAGTTTCCTATTATTATTTCACATGATATTGAAGTCTTTAGTCCAAATGCAATCCATTTTTTCCAAGATTTATTTTATGGTGATAATAAATAAACCATCCAATTTTCAACATTCAAAAATATCTTCTCGAATGATGTATCATACCTTATGCTCCTGTTAAGGTTATTAACAAACCTTCTCTTCACAATCTCAATTGTCTGGATTCCACTCTTATGTGTTGTCTTTGTCACTGTAAATACTCGCACGCCCATAAGCTCGTCATTTTAGTGCAAACATTTTCTTGCACTTTCATGCACCATACAACATCAATTCACATCTCTTCACCTGTGTACAGAGACATTGTTTTCAACCTCTTTGATGAATAATGTACAACTTGTAAATTGTGTCCATCCTGAATAATTCCTCCTTAGCTGCCGCCACATAATGGTAAGAAAAATATTTTAAAACATCTAGCAATTATGTTTTCAATCACAAATCAAAAGAATTCTCCTTTTTCCAACTACAAACTTTGGTCCAAAATGACTTAACCAAAACTGTGAAGAATCCACATTATGCATAATTATACCAAATGATGCAGCCAAAACTACCTTTACCCACATTCTTTATATAAAATTTAAAAATGCATATCAACCCAAATTCTCTCACGAAAGCTTCTTCCTTATTATCTCAATTGTGTTGTTAACCTTAATAAAAAAACCCCACTTTGACAATTTATTTTTTTGAATTCGACTTTGGTTTAAAAACCCAAATTAACCATCGTTTTAATACCCCATGCGGAAGCTTTATATTTTCATGCAATTATGGTTTTAAACCATGATAACTCCAACTTATATGATAACCATCCAGTTTCGAATAAACGAAACATACTTTGGAAAAATGTTCCAAAGTGTCAACATAATTAACCTTGGACCACGCTATCAACTAACACATCCCATACTTTGTTTACCACACAAAGTACCAATATATCTGGGCCCCACAGCTTACCTTTACACAGTTAAATCTGAATTTTCAATCATTCAAAACTTACCTTTCAAACATCCGATGGTCATTGCACTCTGGTTCTCCATCCGACGACTATCGCATAACAAAGATGCATGACTTTTAATTTTTCAAACTCACATGAAATGAATGGTTTTAAGTTGCAACGTGTCATACCTTGACTGATATCGCATTTGCTCCAAGACTTACCACTTACCACTCTAAAACTTGTGCGCAACCCATCAGCTGGTCTTCAAAACTACTTCATTTTTCCACTGCACCAATGAATCATGTATTCCAGTTTTAAGAGGCTTCTCTCTGCGATATTTAGAACTGAAAGTCACATTTTATTTTATGCAGCCTCGATCCATTCTGATCAATGAATTATCACAAATGCGTAAAAAATCCTGCTTGATATGTTGATGGATTATGCAGGTTCCACAACTTATATATCCATCCCTCTTTCCTTGTTTTTGTTCCACAACATCAAAACAGTCAACTCTGGAAAAAAACGTTGACATGCAACTCCGGTTATTTATGTTCTACACAGTCGTGCAGCAATATCCACAAGCAACTTACAAGACGATTTAATCTAACCTGCAGCAGGATCTAGATCAGACCATGATTCCGCTATGCAATTTCCTTTGTCAAGCACTCTGATAGCTCCCACGCAATACACGTCTCCTCACGATCGGCGATCTTCAACATGGAATAATGCATCTGAAAGAAAATGTTGCAGTCTCGAATTTGTTTCCAGTATGAGCCATCACACCGGAGATCAAAGCAAATTTCAACGATGTCAAAGCTGACCGGGTATACAAATCAGAAGGCGTTGTATTGTTAACACAATACCTACCGCTGACCTTACACCATACTTACATGTGAATTTTGTTGCATTTCTCATGCAGTCTTACAAGAATTCAATCCGTACATACCGAAACGCAGTAGCCAGATCATGCTGGCTGCACTCCATGTTTCCACAGTAATCATCTCGCAGCCTCCATGGGTATGTGTGAATGTTTTACACAGACTTTAAAATCTCCACCATGGCCCATGGACCCGTGTTAACTCTCCACGCAGACTCCAAGACAAATCCAAGACTCTCCACGCACCTGTATCCTAGAACTTTGCGACTTCATTTGATAATATCACATTTCTCCATTACAATTACTCCAATCGTGCTACTTTCCTAACAATGAATTTGAACATAAACAATCACATAGGCCTGCAACACTCATAGTCTAGCTTCCTTCAGAAATCCTAGATGAAATATAAATCATCCATTCTGACCTATTTTTCACTGACACTTTGCGAATATAGACTCATTTAAAATCAAGTGGAACGCTATGCACTGTTTTCACCATAAATTTCACAAAATGTACCAGTTTTGACCCAAGTTGTTAGGAAATAATTATTTAAACTACACAAAACCGGACTCTTTGATCTATTTTCAACTGGAAGTTAAGAATATGGACTTCTTTAACATCAAATGTAACGCTTTTGAATACTTTCACCCTCAAATTTCATAAGTTGTAACTGTTTTGAACTAGATAGTTGGAAAAATAGTTTAAATAAAACAAATCTAGGTACTCTGACCTATTTTCCAATGAGATTTAAGATATAGACGTCTTTAACATCAAATGCAAGTCTGTGGACTCTTTTCACCTCAAATTCCACACATTCTTCTCCAACCTTAGGCTCTGATACCAAAATGATGCCAGGGTACTGGGTTAAACATATCCTAGCATATAAAAATTTGTGAGTGCCTCCTAAGCATTAATAATCTCATCTAATTCTTTATAAAAAAAAACATTTGATTCATCTTCTAATATACATAACAGAAAGAGAGCTATACAAACAAAATACTGATTGATATTAACACAAAATTTTAGACTCAATCATTGGCCGAATATTACAATGGATGGCCTCTTAGCTCTCTCCATCTTACAAAAGCTCTCAAACCATCTCTGTATTCCTCACTTCCTCACTTGTTTTTCATCCTCACAAAACCCTCCTATTTATACATAAATATGGATTTATTCCATTCCATAAATTCGTCCACACAAATCTCAACTAAAATCTTATTTAGATTTATCTTATTTTGGACTCAACTAAGTCTCGTTTATGGAATTCCTAATCCCTAGATTATCTACCTAATTCAACTCCACTCATATCCTTAATTATTTAAGTAATATTTACAATAATCCTCACATTTATATTTCTCTCTTAATTTATTAAAAATGATCAAAATAATTAATAAAATAATTAAAACACCTCACCCCCTAAATTACACAAATGAATAATGAAAATTTATCTTTGATGCTCCTGCATCACATTAGTTATAACCATATCATTATTTTATATTAACAATTTAATTGTTTTATGAAAATGTGTCAATATATTGTTTTAAAATTATAACATGCATGAAGGTCCTTCTAGAATTTTGGATTAACATAAATATGTAGTGGAAGGAGATTAAATACATGAGACGTCCAACAAAATTAAAAGGTTTTCTAATTTTTTATTGAGTTGAGGATTTCTCTCATGGAATTAGTTTAAAACTAGCAATTTCACCATCACCAGACGTTGCAAAGGGAACACTGTAAGATTCTTAAAGAGATCCAATAGTTGCTAAGCAAGACATCTGTAGTGATTTTGGTCAATTTTAGTGAAGGTAGGAAAATATTGTGCCTCATTTTGTCCACAGTACCCTAAGATGCGAGCAAATGTTTCTTTCTTCTTAGGGAATCCAGAGATGCTTATAGTTCCTTTTAGATAGCCCCCTATTTTTCTTCCAACCAAGACATCCATTAAGGTAGTTTTTCCAACACCGCTAACTCCCATCAAGGCAGTAAGTACCCCTGGTCTAAAGGATACACTTAAATTGGAAAGGAGTTGTAGCCTTTATTGACCCAACCTTTCACTTTTCATCTCCTGTTACGAAACTAAACATTAGTTCCAGACATTCCATTGAAGAGAACTACTGGCAGGTTACCATTTCAACTGAATGACTTGTAGATACACATATCGGTGGCATGTCAACATAATAGTTTATGTTCTCAAAAGCCATCGACAATGGCTTGAAAGGAAGGATCATTCCTTTCTTTTTTTGTGTCGAGACTTGAGTGACACTAACTTCTCCATCACGTGTATAGTTATCTTCAAAGGTTAGATTATCTCTCCTATCTGACAAGTAAACATGATTGACAAAACTATTAAATCTATGAAATAATAGTGCCTGTTTTTCTCATATACTTTAAAAGATTTGGATGTGACCAGGTTACATAGTTTTATAGTTTTCAATCTTTGTAGTTTAATTGTTTCATCTTTTCTTTCAAGCAAAAGCAAAAATAGTGCTTTTGAGTCTCATTCAAGATCAGCACAAAGGCTTTCTAATGTCTCTCACTCAGATGTCTGAGACAAGGTGCTACAGAGAAATTATGTAGTTCATTCAAGTTTCTCACTTCAAGATTCTAATTTCTAAGAACCCATCCTCGAACATATTAGAATACTAGCAAGATCCCATGTTTCTTAAGGCACCTTGAATGCTCTTCTGTAACATGTATAGTGAAGAGAATCAATTCATCGTGTTAGAAATATTTTATGGCAGTGCTAAGTATAGAAATGAAAAACAAATTAAACAGTATCCTGCAAACTCAAAATGGCTCTCATTTAATAAATTATGCTACATTAGATTGAAATACTTGAAGTAATGGAGGTTGTTGATCAACATTTTTTCTTGTATCTCGGTTATTCCCAATGCATTGAACAATAATCCCAGAAATGCTTCAAGTTGATTTCCATTTAAGAAGTTGAAGGGTGAAAAAATTTCCTCTCGATTGGTGGCATTGAAAAATGTCCTTTGAAGATTATGGGGCTATGGGGCAGACATCAATAGATGTTGATTATAAATTCCCAAAGGGAAGAGGGATGGGCTACAATGAGGAAATTGTTAGTAAATAATGCAATACAATAAAATAAAATTACAAGAAAATTCATGCCATAAAAGATAATAAAGATGAATCACAGATATTATCAACCAGAGCCACTTACCAATTCAGTTGTGCTAGAAAATTGTAGTGCAACTAGCTAAGTACATAACTAGTAACAAAAGAGCACACCTTAAGATCTTGAGATTTAAAAAATGCAATTGAGGAACCATACTTCTCTTCTCTGTATGATTCTTCTTTGGAGATTTGAACCCATCCTCGAACATCTTAAGATGATGGCAAGATGTCATGTTCCCTTAAGGCACCCTGAATGCTCTTCTGTAACATGTCTAGTGAAGAGAAGCAATTCATCGTGTTAGAAAAATGTTATGGCAGTGCTAAGTATAGCAATGCATAACAAATTAAACAGTATCCTTCAAACTCAAAATGTCTCTCATTTAATAAATTCTGCATCAATCAGCCATATATAATAAATTATAAATCATTTGCAAATTCTGAATAAATATGACAAAATAAATGCCACCAGTATACCTGTCAATATTTTCCTTAAATTACCTTGGAAGGTAATTTAAGAACAGGAAAAGAGAGAGTTTCATTTGATTATTTCTTGTTCATCATTAACTAAATTCATTACCAAAATTTACTGGGGAAGTGAAAATTAAAAAATGAAACCATGATTGAAATTTCAACATAATTTGATTTACATGGCAATGGTAACCTGTAGTATTTGGTAATAAAGGTATTGCAAAACAAATTTGGGAAAAAAAATGAGAATATCCATGAAAAATTAGAGATGGATGTGAATGTTGCTAGTATACCTGTCAGTGTTTCCTTTAAATTACCTAGGAAGGTAATTTAAGAACAGGCAAAGAGAGAGTTTCATCTGATTATTTATTCTTCATCATTAACTGAATTCATTACCAAAATTTACTAGGTGTTAGTATCAGTCTTTTCAGCCTTCCTCCAGTGATCAAACATGCTATTACAAGGTGATTTTAAGGTGTCAAGGTCAAATTTTGTCATTTCAGTGAGTCTTCAAGTAAAATTTGGTCACTAGGTATTAGGTCTAGGGTTTGTTTTCACTCCTTTCAAAGTTGTCCAAATTTAGGTCCATGTCACCATTCAGCTGAGTGTACCATCATTCAGAGGGTTTTCATCATCATTTCAAGTTCCACTGGGTCATTTTACACCTTGTTCATGCTTCAGTTGTGCCTAGGTAAGGTTAATTTCCCTCTCCTTGGGTTTTGGAGGTAATTTATCTTGGATGGTCAAATCATCAGCAAAAATTGTATCCTGATGTTCATAAACCTTCCCCTATCCTTAATGTACCTTATTAAACACTTCCCATCACTGAGATCCCCCAAATTCCTCATTTTCGCACAAACCCTAGTTTCTTGCTACAACTTGACAATTTTCTAGGCTAGGCTTGTGTTTTTCCCTTTTGGACCCCTTCTCCTCACTCAATCTCTGAAATTACACTTTCCCCTGCTTCCTAACATCCCTCCCTACTTCCCAAAATTTTCTCAAGAATTTAGAAGCCCCTTATCCCCTTCATTTCGCTTCATTTCGACAAATCCCCTGTTCCACACATTGGGATAGGTTTTACTTCAATGATGTTTCTGAGCAATAAAAGATGAATTTGGGAAAAATGAGAGATTTTTGTGTCCAAAATAGGCCAAGGAAGAAAAACCTCCTTCACTTTTTACACAGGTTTCATGGTTTTAGAGAAATGTCAAAAATACAATTGCCTCAGGAGAATTGATGCACCTTTGAAGTGGCCATGGGAAAATCAAGCTTTCTCATAGCTTGGTTGGCCAAATGACTTTCTTGATGAGTCAAATGATAACTAGACACAAATATATTTCTAATGAGCTATCATGTGCTCAATTTAGAGTTGAAGAAGACCTTCAAAGGTTGACTGCAACAACACTCTTCCTTGAGGCAACCTCATTTTGCACATTTTGACCAGTCTTGGGAGGTTTGACTTTTGGAGGGGCAAATGGAGGTCAAATTCAAATATTCCACTTGTGTTGGAAAGTAGACAGGTATACCTTTCCAACAAGACCACTTGGAGAAAAGTTTAACACCATAAAGGCCTCCAAAAGTAGCTTCAAAAAGGTGCTACGCATAGGGAAATCAGCGCGGCGCATTGGAGGAATTTTGCTCATTTTTGGTCAAAAACTTTGTTTTTCGCCTAGTTTTTTCACAATTTGAATTTTCTCCTTATAAATGTCAAAATCATGATGTAACTGAATGTAATTTTATGGATCTTGATGTAATTATGCTAAATTTTCACTCATAGAGGTAGATTCGTCCATCAAAAGGTAGTTTGCAACTGAATGAATCAGTTTCCTAGTTTTTAGAGGCAAGCTGTTCCACTGCCTACTTTTTAGTTCTCAGTTTAGAATTTGTTGGAACAGCTCCTAAAATCATGAGCTCGACACCTAGAGGCTAGGGTGAGTTTTTTTTTGCCTATATATTATGTTTTTTCAGTCATTAGCATGGTTGGACTTTTGGGAATGCTTTGAGCATTATTGTACGTTCATCTCTGCAGTTTGGCAAATGAATAGACCAGGGTTTGCAACACTTTATGGGATTCTTGTGGAATCTTGATTTGGTATTTTTTTTCCTTATATAATTGTAAGTTTAAATGTGTTTTATGTATGCCATCATCTCTCTTTGCTTCATATTAACTAAATCAAACAAAGATAAAGGTAGAATACATTAAAAGTGCAGTGCTCTACCTAGGGTTTGCTTAGTTATCTATGTTTTCAGCTGATTGAAAAATATCCCTGAGTTCTTCATGCCCTTTTCAACTCCTCATATATCTAAAACCTCTCCATCTCACTCAATTTTAAGTACCAAATCACTTGCCTACCTTGCCCCATAGAGATCTCTGCAAAACTGAGCCTCATTCCCCAGGCCCAAATCCGCCTTTCACATTTGAGCCAACAAAACATCATCAAATTCAATCAAACACCTCTGTACACATACCTAGCGTAAAATCAGTCATCACATCAGTCATCTCAAGCTTTCATTGGCCATATTTTCTGAGATTGACAAGGAGAGAGCCCTCTCCCGACCTGGTAGGGCTAGCTACTAGGTTAAGCGTGGTTTGATGTTACCCTAGATTCTGCCTTTCTCAGCCTGAGGTAGACTTAGGCTCTAACATAGTGGCGACCATACTGGGGAGATGAAAATTTTGTTTTTTTATTTATAAACTATAGACGGAGCCTGAAGTTAGCTAGGTAGCCTTCGAAATTCTCTTGCTCTGCAAGTGCATAGTAGATGAACGTTGCTTCAGTCAATCTCTAGTTTAGTTTATGAACTGAACATTTGGTTTCCTCAGTAAAATGTAATCAAGTTCAGGTCTGATTGTTGATGGTGGACAACGATCAGACACCGAAAGGATGAAATCATTCACCTGGCGACTCTAAATCAGTTTCGAGATCAGATCCAAGGACTCCACTGGAGGATGAACCTAACCAGCAGAAACATGAAAGGACAATATGGAAAGATCAGGTATTCAAGTTGGAATTTCATCCAAGACATTTTGTTCTTTGTCATAAATTATTTCTTCTCTTTTCCCGAGAATGTCAAGAAGGCTTTGCAAAGTATATTGTATTTGAGAAAATATCCTCGGCCTGCATTTGATTCCTTCCCTTTGAAGATTGTGAATACCAAATATTTTCATGCTTTTGAGCTTGATCAAGACCTTTCTTCTGAATCTTGTGATGACCATATTCAAACTGATGAACCTCAAGAGACCAAGACTGATTCTGCAGCATTTGTACATACCCCTATACCTTGTAAAATTCCAGATCGATACAAGCCTCTGATTTTACCTCCTATATCCCATGCTTTCCCTAAAAATCATGACCTATATGTACCAAGATTTGATGGTGAACGAGACAACATCACTGCTGAGAGACATGTTCTGAATTTTGAGTCTTTTCTTGACCTTTTTGAAGTTGATGAAGAGGATGTCAGTATTAGGCTTTTTTCTCTTTCTTTGCAAGGCAAAGTCAAGAGTTGGTTCAAAACCCTGCCTGATGGGAGCATCTCAGATTTCCAGCAATTTGTCAAAGTTTTCCTCGACGGGTGGGTGGTCATACAAAACCCTTTCTTGATTATAGAAGAGTATAACCAGCTGAAAAGACTACCAGGGGAGATAGTACAACAGTTTTCTGCCAGATTTAACCAAGTTTATTATTCGATGCCAGTTAATATAAGACCTCCTCTAGGATCTGATCTCTTGCACTACCCGGGTGCCTTTGATCTGAAAATGGAGTTTCAGCTCAGAGAAAGGAATTTTGCAACACTTGAAGAGATGTAGAAAAATGCAGTAGATGTAGAGGCTCATTTGTTGATCCAAAGGGCAAATTTGAAGGAAGAAGAGATGAAAAACATAGATCCGGAGGAATCGACATCTCTAGAGGTAAAGCTTGACATTTTGGTAAGTGCAGTGGAAGAGATGATGCAAAGGATCATCACAAGGAATGAGTATAATGTTCAAGCCCATGGCTCGCTGATTGAAGAAGAACAAGTTGCTGATCCAAAACATTTTGTTTCTTATCCCAGTTGTCATAGATCTGATAATGATTGTTTTGTAGATCATCTTGGAGAAGAGAGATCTATTGATATGACATGTATGCTTGATGATGTGTTTTATACTGATGATTTGCCTTAGTTTGATCAGTATGATGATGATTATGTTCTCCAAACAGAAGCTAATCTTGCAGACAAATCAACAACTAGTTTCTGGGAGGAAGAAGTCCACTTTCAACAACTCGAATATAATGTTCAGCCATCACATATCAACTATGGAAATGACGAGGAAAGTGCAGAAAATTTTGAAGTAAGTGAAGGATACTTTCCTTTTTGTTTTGATTCGTTTCAGTTCATCAGAGACAACTTCCATGCAATCCGAAATCAACTGTCGACAAGTCTTGATCTAGACCATCTTGAGGGCAATGAAAACCTTGTTCAAGACTTCTCATATCCAGATTTGCAGCCCCCGAATGCCATTGATTTTCAAGTTGCAGATGAAGACATGGAAGCTGGCACATATGATCAAATGATACAAGATGATTCTGTACCATTTTGTTTTGAATCATTTCATTTTTTGAAGGGTAAATTGCATAGTATATCTTCAAATGAGCAGCCTGTAGGAAATCATGTAATCTCATCGGAACCAATAGAAAATGGGTTGCAGTAGTCTTTTCAATTTTTTCACGATCCAATAGCTGATGTGTTGGATGATGTCTGCAGTCAAAGTCTTTCTCCATTGACTACATGTGAGCTTGAAATGTGTGCTGATATAAACTTGATCCGACAGCTGGTTTCTTTGTCATTTTTAGTAGGAGTCTCGTCACAAAGCTCAAAACAAAGTTTGCATTCATGGTATGAGGAGAAGAGAAGTAATCCATTGGATGAGCTAAGTCCCAGTGTGCATGAACTTCAAGATCCTTATGCAGTGTTTTTGGAGGCGGATAGAGAATCCATATCATTCAACGAATATGTTTCCAAGTTTTCATGGGAGTTGCCTTTCAGTAGTTCTCTCTTGTTGTTCATAAGCGAGCACTTGCGGAGAATTCAAATAGCAGCCAGAATACTTACTTGGTTGCATTGGTTGTTTCATTTCACTTGATCAGGTGATGAATGGAACAACTAGAGTAGGTTTTATTGAGTAAGCTTCATATTGAGCATATTTTCTAGTTTTTCGGTTGTGTTTAAGTATCGAGTCAGTATTTAGTTGAGTGAGAGTCAATTTGTGTCGTCAAGTCATCAGTTTTCAGTCATGCATTCAGCTTGAGTTTTTTACTCCATTACCCAATGGATGAAGGCACTTGTATGCTCTCCCAAAGATCTGTCGTTCTTGGCACCTCCAAGGAGCTACCATCCCCATTGGAGCCAATGTTAGTGTCAATCTTTGCAGCCTTCATCCAGTGATCAAACATGCTCTTACAAAGTGATTTTAAGGTGTCAAGGTCAAATTTTGTCATTTCAGTGAGTCTTCAAGTAAAATTTGGTCACTAGGTATTAGGTCTAGGGTTTGTTTTCACTCCTTTCAAAGTTGTCCAAATGTCGGTCCATGTCACCATTCAGCTGAGTGTACCATCATTCAGAGGGTTTTCATCATCATGTCAAGTTCCACCGGGTCATTTTACACCTTGTTCATGCTTCAGTTGTGCCTAGGTAAGGTTCATTTCCCTCTCCTAGGGTTTTGAAGGTAATTTCTCTTGGATGGTCAAATCATCAGAAAAACTTGTATCCTGATGTTCATACACCTTCCCCTATCCTTAATGTACCTTATTAAACACTTCCCATCACTGAGATCCCCCAAATTCCTCATTTTCGCACAAACCCTAGTTTCTTGCTACAACTTGACAATTTTCTAGGCTAGGCCTGTGTTTTGCCCTTTTGGACCCCTTCCCCTCACTCAATCTCTAAAATTACACTTTCCCTTACTTCCTAACATCCCTCCCTACTTCCAAAAATTTTCTCAAGAATTTAGAAGCCACTTATCCCATTCATTTCGCTTCATTTCGACAAATCCTCTGTTCCACACATTGGGATAGGTTTTACTTCAATGATGTTTCTGAGAACGAAAAGATGAATTTGGGAACATTGAGAGAGGTTTTTGTCCAAAATAGGCCAAGGAAGAAAAAAATCCTTCAATTTTTACACAGGTTTCATGGTTTTAGAGAAATGTCAACAATACAGTTGCCTTAGGAGAATTGATGCACCTCTAAAGTGACCTTGGGAAAATCAAGCTTTCTTCTAGCTTGGTTGGCCAAATGACTTATTTGATGAATAAAATGATAACTAGACACAAATATCCTTCCAATGAGCTATCATGAGCTCAATTTGGAGTTGAGGAAGACCTTAAAAAGTTGACTGCAACAGCACTCTGCCTTGAGACAGCCTCATTTTTCACATTTTGACCAGTCTTGGGAGATTTGACTTTTGGAGGGGAAAATAGAGGCCAAATTCAAATATTCCACTTGTGCTGAAAAGTAGAGAGGTAGAAATTTACAACAAGCCCACTTGGAGAAAATTTGGACACTGGTAAGGCCTCCAAAAGCAGCTGTAAAAAGGCGCTACACATAGGGAAATCAGCGCGGCGCATTGGAGGAATTTTGCTCATTTTTGGTCAAAAACTCTGTTTTTCGCCTAGTTTTTTCATAGTTTGACTTTTATCCTTCAAAATTCCAAACTCATGATGTAATTGAATGTAATTTTATGGATCTTTATGTAATTATGCTAAATTTTCACTCATATATGTAGATTCATCCATCAAAAGGTAGTTTGCAACTGAATGAATCAGTTTCCTAGTTTTTAGAGGCAAGCTGTTCCACTGCCTACTTTTTAGTTCTCAGTTTAGAATTTGTTAAAACAACTCATAAAATCATGAGCTCGACACCTAGAGGATAGGATGAGTTGTTTTTTGCCTATATATTATGTTTTTTCAATCATTAGCATGGTTGGAATTTTGGGAATGCTTTGAGCATTATTGTACATTCATCTCTGCAGTTTGGCAAAGGAATAGACCAGGGTTTGCAGCACTTTATGGGATTCTTGTGGCATATTGATTTGGTATTGTGTTTACTTCTGTAATTGTAAGTTTACATGTGTTTTATGTATTCCATCATCCCTCTTTGCTTCATCTTAACTAAATCAAACAAAGATAAAGGTAGAATACATTGAAAGTGCAGTGCTCTACCTAGGGTTTGCTTAGTTATCTATGTTTTTAGTTGATTGAAAATGATCCCTGAGTTATTCATGCCCTTTTCAACTCCTCATCTATCTAAAACCTCTCCATCTCACTCAACTTGAAGTACCAAAACACTTGCCTACGTTGCCCCATAGAGATCTCTGCAAAACTGAGTCTCATTCCCCAGGCCCAAATCTGCCATTCACATTTGAGCCAACAAAACATCATCAAATTCAATAAAACACCTATGTACACATACCTAGCCTAAAATCAGTCATCACATCAGTCATCTCAAGCTTTCATTGACCATATTTTCTGAGATTGACAAGGAGAGAGCCCTCTCCCGACCTGGTAGGGTTAGCTACCAGGTTAAGCGTGGTTTGATGTTACCCTAGATTCCGCCTTTCTCAGCCTGAGGTAGATTTAGGCTCCAACACTAGGGAAGTGAAAATTAAAAAATGAAACCATGATTTAAATTTCAACTTAATTTGATTTACATGGAACTAGTAACCTGTAGTATTTTATAAAAATGGTATTGCAAAACACATTTGGGAAAAAAATGAGAACATCCATGAAAAAATAGATATGGGTATGCTTAAATCGGAGGTACCTGCAAACATTCTAATTAGTTGAATGTTGAGTATGAAAAAATATTGTGTTATGCAAGGAAAAATAAGGCAAGAATTTAGCAGGAACCCATATGGAGGACTCACAACAACTCCAAAAACCATCAAAGTTTCATAGAAAAATACAGGCGTGGGATGGATATCGGACAAAGAAAAAATGCCAGAACTTGAACCGATTTAAAATGCAAAGGAATATAGGATAAGAATGATTGGTCTCTCCAATAACCCAATAATATATGCTAGTAATCGTAGGCAAGATATAATGACCAGATAGAACCAATGAGCGTGAATAATTTCGAAAAACATTCAAGATGTGTTGGGCAGCATATGGGAATCATGATTGATCAGGAAGACAGTTCCATGAGAGTAGAGGAATACATAATGGCTCATCATTCAAAGCTCAATAACAGATACCAGTAATTGGAGGCAAGAGATGATTACTAGATACAACAAGCAGAAACAATTTCCACAAAAATTCAAGATTTGTTTGGAGACATAGGACAAGGATTATTGATGATGCCAACAATTCCATGAGAGAAAAGGTTTAAAATCCATGGGCATGGCCTCACAATAGGGATACAATGCAATATGTCCATATTTCCTGTTCTGGCAGGACATGAGAAGCTCTCAATTTAGTGTCTGCTTATTTAAGGATTTAGTCAGTTCATGCAGTCAATATTTTTTTAATGTTAGAATTGTAGCCACATGAGTCAGAGTAGTACTTATGTATGTGATTAGTTACTCTAATTAACATATCAGAATGCATATATGTGACAAGAATTGCATGATGGGATAATGTACCATATTACAAAAATAAACATATACAGGAGATAAAAATATAGATATTAGTTCCTTATAGCTAATGAACAAGATAAATATTTCAAGCATTACCTGCAACATTGAGCATCCCCTCATCATCATTCCATGTGTAGAATCATGGAGGCTTTTTCATAGACGTGAATCATAAACCTGCTAACAACCATAACGTATCATTTTTGGAACCGTCTTTGAAGCTCCAAAGACTTTCCAAAACCATTTTAAAGCATATCACGCAGCTAAAGAATGGATCATTGTCTCACAAAGTTGTTGCAACATTGTTCCATCAGGGTTCACAATAGATAAAATACATAATTCATGCTATGAGTATAGAACTATAGAGCACCTACAAAAGATCTTTGCAAGCAGAAACAAATCATATAATTATTACCTTGAGTTGAACATCCATTATGATTCCATGAATCTGGACAAATAATTATCGGATGTGAGCATGAAACTCGTCTCAATCCCCTCTATACACAATTCATGCTATTAGTACAAACAAAGACATTACAATATATTAAAAAGAAGAATTTTGAATATACTACATGAACATCCAACAAAAGTATAGAGTGCCTGCAAAATAGCTTTGTAAAAAGAAAACAGAGCATACAATCACTACCTTGAGTGAATATCCATCCTTATTCCATGAATCTGGACAGATAATTCTTAGTGGATGTGAGTATGAAACATGTTGAAAGCCCTTGTTGCATCTTTAGTCTTAGTCTTCGTCTTTGAGGCATCGAGAGCCCCAAAAACTTGCCAAAACCTGAGTGTTTCGTTTGTTGTAGCTGACGCAACTGTGTACCCATTAGGGCTTTGAATAAGTAAAAAAATAGTAAGGGTCGTTAGGGAAAATTTGAAGGGAAAACATGGATGCATGCATAAATACTCATATAAAGCATGAATTTCCATACTTGTGCCATATGAAGAACTCTAGTTGTATGCCCTGTAAGTTCAGTAATTTTCACCATGGATGGGTATCTCCATAAGGTTAATTGGTTCTGATTTAGCCCATGCGAGCTCAATAAATCACGCTCATGTCTATTCCATAGCAATGAACAAACTTGGGAAAGGGTGTCAATGGTATTCAGGCAGGCACCTATTTGAGTGTTCCAAAACTTTATAGAATTGTTTGAACTTCCTCCACCAGATGCCAAAAGATTATTCTCAAAGGGGCACCATGCCAAGGCCTTGACTGTTGCACAACGTTCATCTAGTTGGTGGAAGTATTGAGAGGAATGATTATGGGAGGCCATTCTCTTGTCCCAAATGTAGAGTAGATTGTCATTTCCCCCACTTGCAAGTTGTTGGCCAGAAGGAGACCATTTCAATCTAGAAACCTCCTGGGTATGTACTCTGTATGTTTGAACAATGTGGTCACGGATGTGAACATCATGATTGATTTTAATCCCATCCAACCCTCTTGTCATGAGAATAGGACCATTCCAAGCAAGTGCACCAACACGCTCATGATGACCTTTCAAGGCTCTTAGCGTCAATTGTATCATGTCAAATTTAGAGATTTACATTACATTAGAATGAGAAAAACTTTGAAGAGATAAATAGGTTTTATTTACCTTTTTATCAGATTGTGAATCCCATAGCAGTACAACAGAATTATTCAACCCAATGGAAATTTGCCTCCCATCGAGTGCCCAACTAACACTGGTAACAGGACCCTCTTCTTCATATACAATCAAAAGCTAAGATATAGATCCATTAGAAGCATCCCACAAATATACAGTGTTGTCCAGGGATACCGACAAAACTTTGGTGGAACTCAAATCCAATAGATTCAAGTAATAATCATCTAGAAGGTTGGGCACATCCAGGGTTCTATCTGCATACAACAATCAACATGGATAAGTTAAATTACTAGGTGAAGAAAAAAGGAGAAGGACAATGATCCTCAGATAGGCATATCTAGTGTACTAATAATAAAAGCCACAAATACAATGTCGTTTATCTAGTGCCCCAAGAGTATATCAATGGTTTTAAAAAATGAAAAGGGATCATGGTTCTGTCTATGATGGGATACTTATATATACTAAAATTATTTCTAACACCATTCTGTAAACAAAATTCTTTAGAAATTGGAATGGGTGTGGTAGAAAATTCACGTTGCAAATGAAAAAGAAAAGAAAAGAATTTGTGTAAAACATTCCTCGAGATAGGATAAGTTGCAATGAAAAATACCATCAAGGGTTTTGATCCAATAAAAACATCAATGGATTTCAGGATCTGATTATGGAATGGCTAGTGAAAATGACTATAAAAAAATTATGAAATCCAAGACTTACTTGAGGAATATATCTTCGTGCTCTTCTAGAAATAGGGATATTAGAGAGCACATTTTCTTGTGAAACCTTGGAAAAAACTAATGATTTTCCATTGAAAGAAAGAATTTTGCAATTGTCGTCAACAGCACCAACATTCTTCAATAAAGTGGCTACCATCTCCTTCTTGTATGCTTTTTTGGAAGGGGATGGGGAAGGAGAGAGGGCATGGGTATCGCCATTATCCTTTTGCTTCTGCGTGAGCATGAATCTAGCTACTTCCAAATTGATTGATCCTCTTGCCAGGATAAATCTATTGCTTTGTGATAGCAAAATAATAAAACAAAAACCTGATTCACACTTCCAAATGAACGTACCATAAAAGGGTGTCCACTAAAATATTGTTTGATTTTTAAGGCTGATAACTTGTTTCCCCCAAGCCACATTTCACTGTAATAAACCCAATTGAGGGAATGACGTGTTTGTAACATATAAATCATCTATTAAAAAAAGGATAGAATGCATATGTTGTGTTTATTCATTGAAGCACCTTGTTTCTGCAAAGGACAGAGACACTGCTTCTCTGTGTAAGGCTTGTTGGAATTCATTGAACTGCAAGAAGATTCCATTACTCCTACTCTAGAAAAATAACCAGACAAAACACAATATATGAAAAACAATCAACATGCCTAAATTTAATCATCTAATTACTAACTTGAGTGAACATCCATCCTTATTCAATGAATCTAAACAAATACTTCTTCGGATGTGAGTATGAAACATGTTGAAAGCCCCTTTTGCATATTTAGTCTTAGTCTTCTTCTTTGAGGCATCGGGAACCCCAAAAACTTGCCAAAACCTAAGTGCTTCATCTGTTGCAACTAATGCAACTGTGTACCCATTAGGGGTCTGAAGAAGTAAAACAATGGTAAGGGTTTTTAGGAAAAATTTGAAGGGAAAACATGGATGCATGCATAAATACTCATAGAAAGCATGAATTTCCATACATGTGCCATATGAAGAACTCTAGCTGTATGCCCTGTAATTTCAGTAATTTTCACCATGAACGGGCATTTCCATAAGATTAAATGGTTCTGATTTAGCCCATGTGAACTCAATAACTCACGCTCATGTCTATTCCACAGCAATGAAAAGACTTGGGAAAGGGTGTCGATGTTATTCAGGCAGGCACCTGTTTGAGTGTTCCAAAACTTTATAGAATCGTTTGAACTTCCTCTAGAAGATGCCAAAAGATTGTTCTAGAAGGGGCACCATGCCAAGGCCTTGGATGTTGTACAATGTTCATATAATTGGTGGAATTATTGAGAGGAAGGATTATGGGAGGCCATGCTCTTGTCCCAAATGTAGAGTAGATTTTCATTTCCCCCACTTGCAAGTTGTTGGCCAGAAGGAGGTCATTTCAATCCACAAACCTCCTGGGTATGTCCTCTGTATGTTTGAACAATGTGGTCATGGATGCGAACATTATGATTGATTATAATCCCATCCGGCCCTCCTTTTGTGAGAATGGGACAATTCCAAGCAAGTGCACCAACACGCTCATGATGACCTTTCAAGGCTCTTAGCGTCAATTGTTTAATGTCAAATTTAGAGATTGCCATTACATTAGAATGAGAAAACCTTTGAAGAGATAAACATGTTTTATTTACCTTTTTATTAGATTACGAATCCCATAACAGTACAACAGAATTATTCAACCCAATGGAAATTTCCCTCCCATCAAGTGCCCAACTAACACTGGTAACAGGACACTCTTCTTCATCTAAAATCACAAGCTCAAATATAGAGCTATCAGAAGCATCCCACAAGTATACAGTGTTGTCGAGGGCTACGGACAAAACATTGGTGAAACTCCAATCCAATAGATTCAATTAATAATAATCCATAATGTTGGGTGCATCCAGGGTTCTAACTACAGACTCCAATCAACATGGATAAGTTAAATTACTAGGTGAAGAAAAAAGATGAAGGACAATGATCCTCAGATAGGCATATCTAGTGTACTAATAACAAAAACCACAAATACTATGTAGTTTATCTAGTGCCCCAAGAGTATATCAATGGTTTAAAATGGGATCATGGTTCTGTCTGCGATGGGATACTTATATGTACTAAAATGATTTCTAACACCATTCTGTAAAAAAAAATTCTTTAGAAATTGGAATGGGTGTGATAGCAAATTCAACGTTGCAAATGAAAAAGCAAAGAAAAGAATATGTGTAAAACATTCCCCGAGATAGGATAATTCAACGTTGCAAATGAAAAAGAAAAGAAAAGAATATGTGTAAAACATTCCCTGAGATAGGATAAGTTGCAATGAAAAATACCATCAAGGGTTTTGATTCAATAACGAGTAAAAATCAATGGATTTTAGGATCTGATTATGGAATGGCTAGTGAAAATGACTATAAAAAAAATTATGAAATCCAAGAATTACCTGAGGAATATATCTGTGTGCTCTTCTAGAAATAGGGAGATTAGCGAGCACATTTTCTTGTGAATCCTAGGAAACAGCCGATGATTTTCCATTGAAAGAAATAATTCTGCAATTATCGTCAACAACACCAGCATTCTTCAATAAAGTGGTTGCCATCTCCTTCTTGTATGATTTTTTGGAAGGGGAGGGGGAAGGAGAGAGGGCATGGGTATCGCCATTGTCCTTTTTCTTTCGCGTGAGCATGAATCTAGCTACTTCCAAATCGATGGATCCTCTTGCCGGGATAAATCTATCGCTCTGTGATAGAAAAAACAATAAAACCAAATCCTGATTCACACTTCCAAATGAACGTACCAAAAAAGGGTGTCCACTAAAAAATTGTTTGATGGTTAACGCTGATAACATGTTCCCCCCAAGCCACATTTCACTGTAATAGCCACATTTCATGGTAATAAACCCAATTGAGGGAATGACATGTTTGGAGCATAGAAATCATCTATTAAAAAAAGGATAGAATGCATACGTTGTGTTTATTCATTGAAGCACCATGTTTCTGAAAAGGATGGAGACATCACTTCTCTGTGGAAGGTCTGTTGGAATTCATTGAACTGCAAGACGATTCCATTACTCCTACTCTAGGAAAATATCCAGACAAAACACAATGTATGAAAAACAATCAACGTGCCTAAATTTAATCTCGCAAAAAAAAATCAATTGTTGCAAAGGAATTTGAATTGTAAAATCTAGGGTTCCTCAAAGAATGAGGATGTCTGGTTCTACAAAAAGAAAAGAAAAAACACAGTAGTTCCAAATGAATTCCAATTCTAAAAATTGTGGTTCCTCAATGTATGACGATGTCTGCCAATGGCCATAAAGCCAAACTAGATGTGGCATCTTGTGTTTCTTGTTCCAAGCATTTTCATTATTTGTGCTTATAGGCGTCCCAACATTTCTCATACTAACTAAGAATGTACATTGGAAAGTGCTTCGGCTATGCTAATATCGCGTTGTTGAGCTTCACATCGTATCTAGAAAAAAATCAATTAAAACATTTTAGTATTCCATGTATTTGCAAAATCTAAAACCCTAAAACCTAGAAGTTTTCAAGTCAGAAAATGTTCACTTGTTCAGAAACTCCTTCATCTAAAACAACAGAGATGTCCAACAGAGGGTTGCCCATGCCGAAGAGCACACCTTTCGTAACCTGACTACCTACCTGCAATGAAAAAATTGTGAGTTATCATAATTACATTGTAATCTAAATATTTGCAACTACCTTTGCGTTTTCATCCAATGGTTGAATATGTTTTAATCGACTAACATATAATCTAACGGTTTTAGGTTATGACACGATGCACACAGCAGATTTGTTTTCAAATAGTGACGCTTTACGACGTAATTAAATTGTTCTATGATGATTTTTAAATTATTTTTATTCATTTATAATGATTATTATGTTTAATGATATGTAATTGGGTTTATTTTATATACTTCAACTATATGTATATATATATATTAGCGGTGGTTCACGAACATTGGGTGGTTACTACATCCATGGGAAAATCTAAACAAATCAACTCAAAGAGACACATCGGCACAACAAGCAAGGCCTAACCCCAAGGGCATTGAGGAGATTTGACCCCGTGACCTCCCAAATAGAAAAGTACTTAGCAATGATAACTTGACCAACTAAACTATTCCTTAGAACTAATATAAATATTTTATATTTATTAAAAAAATTATAAAAACCAATAAAAAAAATTAACGCCTTAAATAACCTACCACCTTACTGAGTTAATCATTACATATTTAATGGGTTGTGAATTCAACTTGTTTAAACACTTATCCAAAAAATGAGAATTTATATCATACCCAAATTTGCAAAAGAGTATCTAATTACTTGCAATATTACCATACCTTTTATTGAGGAGACAAGAGCTTTACATAATTCTTTTCTTTCACATTTATGTATACTATGAATATTTGGTGAGTCATATAAATATATAATAGTTTTGTGGTATAGTGTATTAGTAAAGATATGTAATTGAAAAATAATGCTATTATTATTTTTATTGAAAATTTGAATTAATATAATTTATTGAAAAATAATGTTATTATTTCTTGATAAGAATGGTCTTTTATTTAATATTTAATTTAATATAATTTATTTTTGGTATGAGTTAAAATTAATATTATTAGAAAAATATTTGATTTTCAAATTAACGTTTTTTTTAAATTTCGTCAATTTTTTTTTGTATATTAATGTGAGAAATGAGTCTTTTTTGTATATTATTACCTTAGATATTATGTATAATATTAGTATACTAACATTACAAATTATGGAAACAACTAAAATAAAATGGGAGAAACAAGTGAATGGACACATTATCTATACAAATGAACACTAGATGTGACTTGGGAGACTTAATATACAAATGAACACTAGAAGGTGAGGCTATGCTTTGCTCTCTTTTTCTTAGTTATGAAATGCAAGTAAAAATAAAGGTGCTCTCATGATGGAGTTGTTGAACCCTTAGTTAAATTGAGAGGGGGGATGAATCAGTTTAACACATTCATGGACTTTTAAAACTTTTCATTAAACTTTATTAACACCTTCATTTCATGATCAACATAATATGTGAGCAATCTTAATTTGTAAGAAGCAATTAATAAGTAGATTAGATAATGTAACAACAGTCTTAATATGTGAGCAGCAGATATTAATTAGATTAGATATACCATATCAACACATAGACATCATGCACATAGACAACAGATATAAGTGGAAACCCATAAGGGAGAAAACCACATCTTATTATTGTTGTGATACGAAACAAGCTGCTCCCTCTCTGCCGATTTTATGTAGGCTCCAACCTACAGGAGGCTACAACCTTGATTCAGCAAGCTACAACTTGCAAGGAAGCTCCAACTCCCATCTATTTTCTGCAAGCTACAACCTACAGGAGGCTCCTACCTCAGCCAGCTACAACTGACATCTATCAAGCTACAACTTGATATGGAAGCACCAACTCCCATATATTTTATGTAGGCTACAACCTACAGGAGGCTCCTACCTCAGCCAGCTACAACTGACATCTATCAAGCTACAACTTGATATGGAAGCACCAACTTCCTCACTTCTTTCAAAGAAAAACACATGCTGATTTACCTAGATATCACCTCTGTTTTGTACCTTCTTCACTGTTGTCCTCCAGCTTTCATATCTGCCTCATATCATTTCTGACTCTTCACAGCATCTCTATCTGCTCCTTCTTCTTCTTATCTTCTCTGCCTCAATTCTGCATTCTCTAACCTCTTGTAGCTTTCTTATATTCTTCTGCTCTCTTCCATTCTGCAGCCTTCTCACAATCTTCAACTCTCTTCAATTCTGTTGCACACTGTCTTTTTCTCTCTCTCTATTTTCGTAACCTTCTACCCATGGATATTACCTATTTTATACAAAAATAGCTTCATGGTTGTTTTCATTCTACTGGGAATTTGAAATGATCAGTCTTGAATCTTTGACTTTTGCCTTCTCATTTCTTTGTCCAGCTCATTCAGAAGAATATAGCGATTTATACAAATTTCAGTTTTACGGTGGAGTTTTGTTTTCCTACCGGAGACTTGCCAATGCATCACAAGAAATATAAAATCAATTAAAAAAATTACATTCACATTTTCAGTTACATACATCAATTTTACTCAGCCCTTTTTCTGGCCTTTGGCTTTGCTGGTTTTGTCTTTTCTGTTGCTGTTAAGTAACTGTTCTGCATACCTCTATTGTTTACTGCAATTGTGTGCACCTGTGCATGTACACCTGTCAAACCCAAATTTTCATTCCTGTTCATATTCACTTGTTCACTGCAATTGTATATCTGTTGTATATATAACTACTTTTCCAAGTTTAGTCCCAAAGAAATCTCAAAGTCTTGTGAAAATTAAAATGCCTCTCCATTCATTTTCCCTGCGCTGGCAATTAAATAAATGTATGCGGAGGCTTTCTTTTCACATCTGATGGTTATCAAAACCACATTCCCCAGATTTCAAATCTAAGTCAATTTAACTCACATTCTGGAAATTATAAAACTATGTGGAAGCTTTCTGTCTATAGGTATGGTGGTTATAAAACCCCACGAAGCATATAATATGCTCATTTAATAAAACCCAACCAATGTTTCTCTCCTTAATTTATTCCGAGAAAATTAATCTCGGCCTTATATCTTTAATGTTTGCCCTTATAAGTTATAACCCCAATGGTTAATCCAACCGCCTCATCAATCTTAACTCTGTGTTTTAAACCCAATAGCAATTTACCTTCCATCTATTATATTGTAAGCCCGAGGTATAAACTTAGGTTAACACATAAAACCTTTTTACATGCTAAAGCGTTATGTGCGCATATATATTCACTCTCCACATTTATCAACCAAACTTCATATCTGTTTATGCATATTGTCCAACCATAATACATATGCCCACATACCTATGTGTTCCCAAAATCAAATGTTAAGAAACAATTGATAAGCCTTAGACTTCATTGGCAAACATTAAAATTTGTATGGGAGGTCAAAGGTTGACTTGGTCCCACTAATACACAATGTATGGCATTCTATAACCATAATACATCAACATTTCAATTGATATCCAACCCCGACTTTATATGATAACACTTGGGCTCACAGTATTTGCTTACGTTAACCTTATACGTCGCGCACCCTTTGTGACATTGCATATCAACTATAATATATGAACATATGTTACATCCATTCGCCAATGTTAGAATGTTATAACAAAAACATGCCTTTGGAATTACGCAAGTGATAACATATATAACCGTTTTCGGGCCCATAGTGTGAACCTTTGGTTATGATAACTCACATAAACGTTAGACCTTGATTAGAACAGCAAACATCAATGTATATTAGAATTTGGGCCCAACATTAACATACCTTCCACATCCAATGGTGGATAGCTTGTCGCGTTGGTTTGGATGATCCAACGAACATAAACGAGTTTCACATTTTTTCAAAGGTCGAGCGTTAATGCTCCAGAAAAACACGATAAAAGTGGTTTTATTAAACTTCTCTAGGACACGTGTCCTTCAGTTACCGATATTGTGTTTTTATTTCAAATACAGCTTACCATTTAAAAACTTTGCGAAAACCACCGTCGGGTTCTAAAACCCGCTTTCACTGTTCACTGTTTCGCTCCAGGTTCCGTCCGCCTCAAGGTTCTGCTTCTTTATCCGTTGCTCTATATCGCCTCCATCTTTATTTAACAAACATAAATAATCTTCGGCTCACCTTTTCCCATCCATCAATATTATAATGCAATGGACTTCTTTACTATACAACCGAACCATATTAAAATTTCAGCATTGGTTTAATTATTTCAAACCTACTCCAGGACAGTTCACTAATACACATTGCAGGGTTCCAAGATATCGATTCATTCAACTGTATGTTCGACCCAATATTCCTACATGGAAGCCTTTACCTCAACTCCTCTCCTTTTCGACCTTGCATATGGGCCCATAACTCATAATTCTGCCCTCGTTCGAAGATTATGCTTTGCTCCTCATTGAAGTAAACCAATATATCAACCGTATATGCAATTTCATCAAATCTTATCAACTGTATATGCAGGATTTCTACATCAAACCCCAATTTCCTTTGAACCACTATATTGATATTAATTATGCTTCAATTTCACCCAGAACATATTAAAACCCAATTACAGGGTCTATCAATGTATGTGAGAATTCTGAATCAATATCCTCATTCATATATAAGAAATCAAATACAAAGCATTCACTTACAAGCCTCCTGTCTTGGCCGGATCTTCAAGTCAGATGGCCTTTTTCAAAATCAATAGCACTTCTCTAACTCTGCCTCTCCAGCTTTTCAGGTCTCTGCTTCTTCCTGGTGTCTGAGCTGCCTCTTTTGCTGCCTCTGCTCCTTGTCTGTATCCTTTGTGCTCCTTTTATGATTTCTTACTACTGCCTCTCTGTTGCTTTGCTTCTCTCTTTGCTGCCTCTGCTACCTCTCTGCTTCTTTGCCGCCTCTGCTTCTTGTCTTCTACTTTGCCTCATTGCTGGTTCTAGTGATGCTCCTTTGTGCTCCTTTGCCATCAATGAAAATATTTCCAACAGTCTCCCCCTTTGGCATTGATGGCAACACATCCACCAATAATCCAATGCTTCCTCCAAGTCTTCCTCTACTTGCCTTTTAGAAGACCCTTTCTTCTGTTACTTGCTTTTCCTCCCCCTTTGACATCAATGGAAAAGGGTTGTACATTTCTCAATGTAGATTCTATCTTTGCATTTCTTTTCTCTGAGTTGTGTTTAGACCTCCAGACTGGTGTACAAGAGTTGTTGAGAGAACACTTTTGAGGATTATTGAACTTGAATATACACTGTAAATTGATACAATCCCAAAGCACAGACTCCTTTCACTTGTATAACGCTGAAATGAAGACAATGACACTTCATAGAACACATTGTACTAGCCTTATCTAATCAGAGATGCATCATTAGATCAAAACTAAAATACTGAGAATGCTTCAAATATACTTTAGTCTCTAGTATTATCTTCATCGTAAATCCATATCTGTTGAGGAATATTGTAGATGGAATATGTCTTCTTCTGCAATACACATCTGCAATACAACACCTGTTCAATTATGATGATGATGCCAGTATATCTTTTATAGCTGTGGTTCACTTTTCTTGCATGTTGGTGATGATATGAGCTAGGATGCTGATAATGATATTACACTTAATAGCTGCAGGTCCTTGTTACTGATGTGATCAATGAATCAAGTAATAGTTTACAACTTATTGTGAGATTAGATGATATCTTTCAATCTAAGAGACCAAATGACTTTACTTTTTGTGCAGTGCACTTTCAAAACAAACCCTTCAATGTATTGGTCAGTCTCACTTATCAACCATGCAGTTTTATTTATGACATAATGGGGTATGTATGTCAATGATCACTCTCTCTTTAAAGGTGAGTTAGCAGCAAATCCTTTATGTTGAAGTATGTTTTTGATAAATCAATAAGAGACTTTTGAACTTCAATGGTAGTCACAACTAGTCCTTCATGCTTTAGATATTTTAACTGTTCTATCATGATGATCTTCCACACAAACATATTCAAGATGTTTAATTGAAATCTCAGCAAACAAACTTCCCACAGTTTTATGAATGATCTTAAGAGAGAGGCCTTGAAGATATATATGTACTGACTTCTGGAAGGCATGAAATTATATATAGAAAAAGATATTGCTTCAAATCTCAATATAATGCTTCAAGTGTAAACACAATACTGATCCTTTAGTACTGCTATTGACCTTTTCATGCTGAATGCAGATAACGCTGGGAATACTACCTTGATGTACTTTTTCCATAATCCTTTGATCCTGAGGACCTGTACCATACTGCTGCTCCACCGATAACACCTGGTATTCTGTTTATAGGCATGCTGCTAGTACCTAAATACCAATTTATACTTCTTTCACTTCAGCTCACACATGAACCCATAGTTAAGACAACCTTCATAGTTTCTACTATTGGGCTCTCTACTGTTTTAAACAACAATCATCAATATACTGAATCTGATCTTGGCATCATTAACCTTTTGCTTATTCTGTCATTCTGGTTTAAAATAATGTCACTGCATTTCCCTTTCTTGGACTGCTCCAGAATCATTGCTACTTTGTATACAATTTCAACTGTTCTGACATAATGATCTTTAGGAAGACATCTTCAATTTCTATACTATCAATCTTCATGGGCTAATCACTCAGAGATTAATCACTCACTTAACTGCATTCCTCCAAGGGGAATTTTCATTAGATGAATGATGTCATGACATAATGAATGATAGGCTCTTCTCTTACTAATCCTTCTTAATGTGATTCATTGTTAATTCTAGCAGTATGATGCACAATGTGATCATCACTTAATGTGTTGATGTATTCTTAGCTATTCATGGCTGATGTTCTCTCTACTACCATGGCTTCTTGTTGCCTTCTCTTCTTCCATAAATCTGTTAGCTATTGTGTGCTTCAGGTATTCTTCTTCCTCTCACTAGAAAATTTGGCCCAATTTCCGACAGCCACTTCGTCGCTATTCCGACACATAGTCATCGCAAGAGCGACAGTTCAAGGACAGACAAAATGTGGTTCGCCATTACGTCGTAATTTTGACGCCTTGACAAAGTGTCGCAATACTGACACTTTTCCGTCGCTTCTGTTGGGGTCCCGTGTTTTGATAGTCTGGAAAATCAAAAGACAAGGAAACATCAGAACCAATATTTAGAGTCCCAGGATCTAGTCCTTCTGTTCTCAGAGAGGGATCTCTCAAATGTTTGTTTGCAAAGGTTTATCTTGTGTGCTTAGAATATGGATTTTAGACTAGTTATTAAGTGCAGGTGTTTGTTTGTTTGTTTGGTTGGATTGATACCACAGAACATAAAAGATCTAGGAAAGATATATAGAACGGAGAAACATCTGGTTCATTGGGAAATGGAGTCAGTAAGAGGTCATAACATACTCATCAATGGATATGGGATATCAGAGGGAAAATCTAAGTTGGCCGCAGGATCCTTTGGTTTTGGAATGAGATGGACATCAATGATTTGAAAAGAGAAGTTTAATTCTCAAACAAAGGGAATCTGAAAGCACAATTTGAACAATAAAGAGCTATTTGGTAGACAGGGCTAACCATGAATTCTACAAATCACAGCTTTAAGCAAATAATGATTTCAAAACAAATTTTAAAATGAAATCTAAGATTCTGGGAACACCTTATTTCCTCAAAGATTTTATTTCAAATGACTTAGAAAACATAAAAGATTCACTGATAATTGCAGTCATAGAAGAGGGAACACCTAACACATCTATGATTACAACTATAAAGACCTTCAAGGCAACTGTTTAAGCAAGGACAAAGGGAAATATCGGAACAGACCTCCTTGATTCGCTATAAACAAGAAAATTCAAAGGGAGACTTCAATAACAGCTTTTAAGTGGCAACAGACAAGCAGGGAAAACCATAAATCATGCTGAAACCAAATATTCGAACTATTAAGGAAATAAACGAGCATGAAGACTAAAGAGAGAGATGAAAGACTCTAAAATACTTCAGCAGAAGAAAACATAAAACAATGAAGGATGAACAGGTCTAAGGTGCTTCCAGGAGTCATTTCTTAGCCTAAAAATTTCAACCTACTGTAGTAAGAAGTTATGGAACATAATGAAAACATGGGAAAAACATTAAACAGTTCAGAATACTTCACCAACAGCCAAGCTCATGGATCCAATGATAGAGCCTTCTCAGTCACAAGCATGCAACAACATCATTAGGGCTTCCAAGACTTCAATTTCTTCTTCAACTTCAACGGACTATGTATTTATTTCAGAGAGTTTCAATATTACAACTAGTGATCAACCAACAACCAACCAACCACTTTCTTATCTTCTCCAGTAATATTTATAGAAGAATGAGGAGGTGAAGATGGGGTAAAATATCTTCTAAGTTCAATCAATACAGTGCACTATCTCTCGGCCTTTGAGGGGCTCAATAGAGAAGTTTTTTGATATTTCCCCTGTATTAATTGATTTACATTAACTATTAGGCTTGTTGGAAAGAGTTTATTGACTTCAAGACTTCTTGTTATCTTGGCAATAACTTCTGCTGATAGTTTACAATAAGTTCCTTTAGTTGGAATCACTGTTTAGCTGTATTGATGCAAAATATCTCCTGGTCTGGTAATAACTTCGGCCTCCTTTTGATTGCTTTGAGGCTACAGGTGGCTCTGAGGTAGCTGGGGGATTTAATTAGCCCCTAATGTGGTAGCTTACGCTTTCTGTTTGATAAAACACTTACGTATTTCTTTAAACTTTGTTTCAGTCGAAAGGATTAGGCTTTTTATAATCCGTCCTAGCCAAAATTTCCGCAAATCTGTCTTCAAACTTCTATCCTGGTACCCTTTTTCCTTTGACACTGATATTCTCTGACTGTGCTTGATTCATGTGTTTTTTCTGGTGTGCAGGGTTGCGCAGGGATGATATGGCATCAATGCCTCATGGGTCTTTGATGAAAACGTGAATTTGAAACCCCACAAATGATCCTCTTTGATGAATCAAAGGCGGGAGGATCATCACCTTCTGCTTCTGAATTTTCTTCAGAAATGGCGAGAAAACCATTTAACCCTGCAAAATACAAATAAATATTATAAAATCCTGCGTGCATGGGCTAACTGCTTCAGAAGGCATGTGGAGGAAGCATGGCTGTTGGATGGCATCATCCAATGGTCGAGATTGATCGAGAGAGGTCAGAGGAGAGCGGAAGAAGGATTTGAATCGGAGCCGTCGATTGCGCGAAATCGATGGTCGGGAGCGTAGGTGGAAAGAAAAAAGGAGAAAACGGGCGATGATTTTTGGACCGTCGATCTACAGATCAGATCGACGGCGAAGATGTTGTTATCGATGTGCTGGAGCCTAGTTATCGTGTGGGCATCTTTGGTGAGCGATCGCCATCCGATGGGCCGCCTCAGATCGGACGATGTGCATTAATATCACGCCGGGTCCACGTCCGAAGTTTAACGTGCGATGAGCGGCGGTTTTGAAAATGGGCCCAAGACACATGGCGGCCGATGTATGGAATCGCTATGAAATGGGAAAAACTGCCTGCGCTCAAAAATTGGTGCGATGGATACCGCGTGGTTTTCGCGACAGTGAGTGGTTGGCGGGGACCACCGGGGAGATGGATTCTGCATCGTCCGATCTTCAGATTTGATCGACAGTGCGGAGTGATTTAAATTTCGTACCGACGGTAATTTATATATATATGTATATATAAACGTTAAAATAATATCAAACCAAAGGTTTTATACTTCGGGCGGATATTTTTAATATTCAAAAATGACTTGGCGCCCGATTGCGGGGCCATAGGTTATATGGAAAGCTATATGACCGGGGAATTGTGGATGAGGGCTAATGGGTATGGGGTAATGCAATAAGCGCTTAGAAGACTTAGCGCTCGGTCCTGGCGCCTGGGTGTAAGGAGAGAGGGGGGGGGCTAAAGGCCTACCTCAAGGGGGCTTAAGTCTACAATACATAAAAATATGATCTTTATGGATTTTGAATACTTTTCAAAGGTTTTTGGGGGGTTTCGATAAGGCTAAGAAAGGGTCTTAATCCTTATCAAAGGGGTTTTAATGAAGGGGAAAGGGGAGAAACATGAAAATGAGGGTTTTTCATGGGAGATGAGGGGGTAAAATTGAGGTTAGTTTTGGAAGTGGAAAGAGGAGGAAACATGGATTCTGCAGCGGTTTTTCTTCATGTAATGACAACCGAATTTCTGAGTTTCAAAGGGGAAAAGCAGTGACGATTGTCCAAAGACAGGATATTATAAAAAGTATTTAAGCATCAACAATTTTTAGCAGTGAAATTGTTTCTTGAAGGCTATCCAAAATAATTTAGCCACCAGTTGATATGACAGAATTTATAGGTGGCGAACAGTGGCTCCACTTGGGGATGGTGTCTTTTTGAAGGCATCAAGAATTTCAAACTTGGATTCTCTGGGAGGCTGATTAGTTGCCTCATCCATTGGGTTGCCTTCCTTTTTGTGGATGATCTTATTTTTCTCTGAAGCATATTAGCATTCATGAATAAACAATGGACCTTCATCAACACAACCTGTCTACCTACCCAATCCTACTTGATCTAACATTTTTTCTTCAGTAGAGTGCACTTGGATTGGCAAACTCTCTCACAACATTTTATTCTTTCGAAAGCAGGAAATCTAATCTATTTCTACTCCTTATTTCTCCATGGACTCAGATTAAACAGTTGAGTCTATATTATTCTCTACCTAATCCACCAATTTTTTAGGATTAAACAGTCTAACATATTTTAATTCTCTACTTTCTAAAGCAGAAATTTAAAAGCATACAAGTCAGGATTGAACAGTCTAACTTGATGCTGATCTATGGCATAAAAACAAGCTGCACATAGGTATTATTTGCAGAAAATTAAATCAAAATGATGAAGGCTTTAAGATCTGAAAGTTTTAAGAACATCCTTCTCTTTTCTTCAGCTCTGTTTTTAAGCTTGTTTAAGCTGTTCTTTGCTTGTTTTCTGGTTCAGATTTTGAGCTGTTTAGAACCAGTTTATCTTTGTTTCTGACTTAAGAAAATAGAACAGATTTGAGTCATCTCTCTTTTGGAAACTTAGGTTCAGATTTTGAGCATGTTTGAACCTTTAATTTCTATCCTAATCTATCTACTAATAAGCCAAGATTAAACAGTTTGGCAGATCAAATTTCACTATCCTATCAGCAGAAAATTTAAAGCTAATTAGTCAAGATTAAACTGTTTAACTAACTAGAAGTGTGTTTTTTAGGAGTGGCATTTGAGCTTGCACACTTTCAGATTTGTTTCTCTTTTTTGGTATGGGGCTATACCTTTATTGTTTTTACAATCTGCCATATTTTCTCTCTTTCATTGTTTTTGTATTTTTTGATTTTTCTAACTTTGAATGCAATGGTTAGACTATGATATTTACGATGAAAAAGTAAAATGCTTTAAAACTCAAGATTCTTTGCAGAAGTAATGCATGAGCATCCTACCATTTACAGGACCTCCATACAGATCTTCTCCATTCAATTCTTTCAAGAAAAATGCATTGTGACCCCTCTCAGCATGGATAATATATGGCCCTTTCCACAAGTTCTCAAACTTGCCATGTTTTCCCTTCTCTTCTCTTCTTGAATCCCATTTAAGAACAACATTTCCAATTTGGAAATTTTTTGTCTTATTCCTCTTATGAAATAGTTTCTTCATATTTTCTTGGACTAACTGTGTTCTCTCATAAACTTCTTCTTTGGTCTGTTGTAAATGGATTGTTTGGTTGATCCTTCTCTGCATATCATTCTCTTCAATCTGCACTTCTTGAAGGAGTTTCATGACCGGAAGTCCCAATGAGGTAGGAAAAACTGCATCCATGCCATAAAATAACTGATAGGGGGACATATTTATTGATTTCTTTGTAGTTAACCTATCAGCCCACAAGGCATGAACCAGCTTATTGTGCCATGATTTCTGATTTTGTTCCAACGGTTTTTTAATGATATTGATGAGGCTCTTGTTGGAAGATTCAACTAATCCATTTCCTTGGGGATAATAAGCAGTGGAATGGCCCAAGCTTATGTGGTATTTGTAACAGAAATCAACCATCTTCTTAGATTTAAAAGCAGCAGCATTGTCTGTTATGATTTTTCTGGGACAACCAAATATGGATAGGATATTTGTTTCAAGGAACTTGATAATGACAGAGTCATTAGCATTTCTGGAGGGTATAGCTTCTATCTACTTGGTAAATAATTCAGTGGCTGTGAGGATCCACTTATGTTGAGTTGAGGAGGATGGGTGAATTTCCCCAATGAAGTCTAAACACCATTGTTGAAAAGGTGCCTCAACTCTGATGGGATGTAAGGGTAAGGGAAGGAGTTTTCTTTTGCCATCAAATATTTGACACTTATGGCAAGACATGACCAAATTTTGAGTGTCTGGGAAAAGGGTAGGCCAATAGTAACCAGATCTAAGAATTTTGTTTGCTGTGGCCTTCCAGTAGAGGTGTCCTCCACATTCTCCGTCATGCAACTCATGCATGATTTTTCCTGCATCATCTTCAAGTAAACATTTAAGAAAAATTCCAACAACATTTTTCCAATATAATACTCCATCTAATATGCAAAAACTCAAAGCTTTTTGCTTCAAAAATCTAGATTTAGTTTTAGACAGAGAAGAGGGGCATTTAAATATAAAAGCACATAAACGATGTCAGCATACCAAGGAGAATTTAGAAAAGTTTCTTCAATAAAAGGAGCAGTGGATTCTTCTATTTCTTCCAACACATCTACCATATTTATGTCAATTTCTTGGAAGTTAGACTCAGCCATAAGTTTTGCTAACCCCTGCCCTTTAACTAGTTTGGTGGGCCTGATTTCTAAGTCATATTCAAGAATAGTTGCAATCCATTTTCCCCTTTACCATCGGGTCTTGATCAGGAATGTCCTGAAAACAAGATGTGGAACAAAAAGCGACAGGAGAGTGTAAAATATAGACCCTAAAGTCTTTCTTAATGCTTTCACTAATGCTAAGGCTTACTTTCCTCCATGATGTTATATTTGAGAGGAGTATCTCTTAGGGCCCTACTAAAGAAAGATATTGGTTGTTCTTGCCCCAAGTCATTCTTTTGAAGTAACATCGTTAAATATGGTATGTTCGGGGGATAAAGAAAAGATATAAAAATCTTTGGTGAACTGGACTAATTAGGATCAGTTTGAGTAAGAGCTTGTTTGGACTGGGCCGAATGATCGCTAGGGGCCGTCAAAGTCCATTTTACACCTACATCTTTCTCTACATGTTTGTAATGTTTTTTAATAATAGCTCAAATAAGGTTTGGGATGAACTCTTAGAAAATTTATCTTTCCAATGAAAAAATTGTAATTCTTTGAGGCTCTAGATGGCCGTATCTACAATATGCCATCTCTCCTTGTAGGTCTATTTTGATTCCCTCTTTCCGACTATATGACCAAGAAGTTTACCTTCGAGATCGAAGAGTGTCTTCGGGATTCGGGCGTTGACAAGCCAAATTTCTACATCAAAACTTAAGTGAATCAAATGTTCTCATCGCTTGGAAAATCTGCTATGTCAATACAAATTATAAAATAGCCAATATCTTTTCGAAAAGGCTATATCCATGGCCCTTTTGAAGGTGGCCCTCGCATTCATTAATCCGAAAGGCATTTCTCACATACATAAAGGTGCCCCAAGGTGTGGTAAAGTGCTTTGATTTGATCACTTGGGAGCACTAACACCGGTTGTAACCCGAGAACCCATCTAAGAGGGATATCCTTTTGGAACCGATCATTCTTTGAAGTATATGGTCCATCTTGGGCAAGGGGTATTCTTTTAAAGAGGCTCTATTTAAATTTCTCAAGTCAATACAGTATTCCGGGATTGCTTTCTTTCTAATGTTCAAGTTTGATACCCACTCATAATATCTAATTATACAATGATCCCAAAGAAAGATGCATCTTTTCAATTTATGCTTTAACTAAAGGGAGTAAAAGGGGGTTTATTCTCCTTAGTTTTTGTTTAAAAGGCTTCGATTTTCCCTTCAAAGGAATTTTATGTCGATGATGCCGGTATCGCATGATTTTAGGTCTTTATATCCCCAAGAAAAAAACATCTTTGAACTTTGAACAAATTTCTCTATGTACCGGCAGCTTTATGTGAGCCGGGAGAGTGCCGATGCCAGCCTTGATCGATCTTGGTTTCCGCCTGGACCGTATACGTTATGCTTCCTTCGTGTTTGTTTCTACAGCTCCATTCCTGCCTTCTTTGGCTACCGTTAAAAATCAAAAAGGTGTCGAAAGGTGCTAGACCTCTGAATTCTGCATTTTTCATTGTAAAACCTCCAAGTCTTCGTCTCAGATACAAATATATTTCTACTAAAATGATTTACATTCTGTATAGATATGTGTTATTTCAAATTCTCGGGATTTGTTCAATATAAGAAATTTTCTTTATGGTTGGTTTCGATATTGGTATGCTGAAATCATTTTCTAATTTCAAGAAATCATCTATGTGTTTGTCGAATCAAACACCTTCATGATCTTCGTTGTCGCAAAGTACGTTGTGCCTATGTTTTTACCTTCACACCGAGCTTTTCATTTATTTCGTGTCCGGCAAATTGTCGAATTGAAAGCGTAGTTCATTTTCTAGATGATTCATTTCTCTTGGAATAAAAATAAGTTTGTACTTCTCAAAGGTTTTTAATAGATCAAGGGCAACATTTTCGATATTCCATAAGTCTTGGATTTTTAGCCGAGTATTTGTCCTTTGATTTTTTCTTATAGATAAGTTCGTAATCTCCTAAGATTGATATCCTCTAGGCTTCTAACTATTTAAGCAATTTAAGGCCTAGAGAAGTGCTTCATACTTAGCAATATTATTAGTACATGGAAATCCAATTTATATGAAAACTCGATTTGCATTTTGAATCCACACACCGCTCCCCGCACTTGTCTTATTACAAGATTCATCAAAGTTTATTGTCCAAAGTATGTCATTCTATTTTCTTCATTTTATTGTTGCTTTTGATTGGTAATGCTTTGAATTTGATTGAAGGGAATATTTGATTGTTCTCGTGAACCGATTGGGTCCATAAGCTCTTTATCCGTCGAGATTTCATCTTCGTTACATAAGATAAAGGAATCTAAACTTGATTGAATAGAATAGATTGGAGAGTTTTTTGTTTTTCTATGTTTCTCACCATGTAATTCAAGGGATTCCCCGTATAGTCTTCTCGTTTTGGTTAAAACGGAATGGTGGCATAAGACATGTCCATTTGAAGGCTTTTCCCGAAGTTTGGCTCCCCAAGATCCGGATAAGAGCATGCCATACTTAGGGGGAATGTCACTTACAACTAGTCCATGACTAAAATTTTACAGATTTGGGCTAATTTTAATCCACAGATTCGACAGAACTCAAACACTTGACTTTCATTGAGTCAAAGGAATACAGTTCTCAGATACGGCATTCCTAAGCCTAAGCTTTCCATCACTACTTTGGGAAGATGATTGTGGGAAGCTCCCGAGTCTAACATAGGATTGTGTAAAACTTTTCATGTATGTTCAAGGTAACATGTATGAGGGACAACTCCTTCGGTATTTTCCTTCAACTTTGGACCAAAACAACAATTCGTGTCGGTTATCCTATTGCTTAGTGTCCAGATTAGCCTTGCCCAAAGCTTTCAAAACTTAGATTTATAATGTTAACTTCTACACAGTTCAGCCAGATGGTAATTTTATCTTAGAAATCTCTCTCAAGGTCGAAAGGAACAATTGACTTGTTTGTATTTACATCCTGTTTTTTCAATTGAATTCTTTCTCAAAGAATCCTTTATTTGCCGAACCTTGTTTGAACGGGTAATTGGGACAATATTAGGACCACTAGCCGAAGTGCTAGGGTACTGTCTAAATATTTGCTGAACACCTTTATCTTTGTTTAAGTCTGGTTTCTTGGCCAAAATGTTGGTTTTCTCTCTCACGTTCTTTAATGGTTACATAACGTTTTCTTTTGACAAATTCGTGCTAATGTTCTTATCTTTTGAATTATCTATGTTTCCTTTGCTCCTAAGATCATACTATTTGTGTACCTCCATGATTGAATTTTCTAAAACTTAATCTATAGTCATCGTAATCTTCATAGGGTGTTTGTATTTTGATCATAAGAGAAGACATCTTTGTTCTCCTCATGAGAAAACATCATCCGCATCAGTCTGATCCAATCAAGTTTACATGAGATTCTCCAACCTTTCCAACCCCTATCTTCTCCCCATAGCTGATCTGCTATTATTTTTGTTGAAAGGGAGGTCTAATCTCGTTGGTCACTTTTCGCTATTCTGATCGTTGTCCTCTCTATACTCCGATTTCCTAATTTTTTTTTGGGAGTTGTTCTCATTGTCTCTTGGTTGTGTTCTCGTTGGCTGCTCATCCTTTTCATGATCTCTTCCAACATATGTTCGTCTTTGAGCTAGATGTGGAGGGTGTAGTGTCATCTTTATAAGTTACCCTTTCCCCATCTCAACCTATTTCTTCTCAATTGTTTGCTTCTACGCTCACGCTCCTTTATGCATGCCTTATAAGGTTGAGTAATCCCTCTTAACTGCTACATCATGTCAACATCAAGGCCTTCGGGATATCTTACTAAGGCCATGCCTTGAGGAGGTTTCATGAGGTGGAAGAGCATTGTAAATGCCATTAAACCTAGTGGAGTAATGTGGAATACTCTCCTTGATTTCTCTGGAGGTCGCTATATTCGCCGCATTTGAGAGGATTCTTTTTGAGTTCCCATTTGTTGATAAATGTTTGATACAAGGCAGGAGATCACTAATGCTATTAGGAGGTAAGTTTTTTGAACCATTTCTTTACATCTCCTCCTAAAATCTGAAGTAAAAGATCCTCATCTTCACATTTTCTTCTTCTATCTCCATGTAATCAAAAGCATCTTCCATCCTATCTACATGATGTTGGGCTATTGTAGACTCTTTTTCCTAAAGGAATAGGATTTTAGATTGGTAATCATTTGGTAAGGAAGCAGAGGCTAGGTAACACTAATCTTAAAAGATACCATGTTGCCATGGATGGGAATAAGGGTGGATTTACAAGAGGTGGATTTGGAATTTCAGGAAAGTGGGCCGAACAAGAGTGTTTTGCACAGTTGGTAGTGTGAATTGAGTGAAGAAATACTTGGGCTACAAATTGATTTTGACAAGATTTGTTAAGGTGGAAAAGGCGAAAGAGATGAAGAAGTCGAGCCTGAGGAGTGAAAGGTGAGGCTTCTCTACTGCTTTGTTGTAAATTCACGATATGAAGGCCGGCATTTTGGTTTAAATGACCTTGGGATCTAGTCTAAAGATGTTCTTTGAAGTGATGTGGTAAATCAAAGTGTGAATCCTAAGACAATGAGGTTTTCTGTGGATAGAATTTGTTCTTAAGAGGCTCCATTAGCAAAGCTGATTTTCCAGAAAGCTGTAAGTCCTCACAAAATTCCCTCAGATTGTCAACGATTAAAGGAGGATTTGGGTCCTGACGAGACCTTAGTGTTGATCCTATGTGGAAGCCGCATCGTTTTTTCAAAAATGAGAGAGGTGGGGGGCTGGAGACCGGTTTTGGAAGCTTCACCTCTCGTGATGTTTTGTCTAATATGGGACTGGCTTGGAACTTTCTTCAAGGTCACATCAGCTCTAAAGAGGTTTTGGGAACTCAGATGAGTAATAGGCCTTACCGGGGCTAGTGGAGTCGCTGTGTGGAAACTTTTAGTTTTTTATGAAGGTAAGATATTGGATGGTTCCAATTCACCATGCTTATTATGTGAGGCCAAACTGAAAATTTTTGGGTTTTTTCTCGAGTTTCTTGATCTTATAGTTATGAGAGTGTCCCAATATGACTTAACACTTAGCTGTGGTGTCAAAGCACAGTTCATCTATGGGATTGGTAACTGCTTTCCTTCAAGGTTTGATAAGGTTTAATGAGAATCCTAAGGGTTATTTAGTTTGTTACCGATTCAATTCGAGTCCTATCATGATTACCATTCCTCAGGTAGTGCTGAGGGAGGTTACTTACGTTATACTTTACGCAAGTGTTTTGTTTTAAAGATTTTACTCGCAGTCCTACCGTGATCGCCATTATGTTGGGGTCCCGTGTTTTGGATAGTTTGGCAATCAAAAGATAAGGCAACATCAAAACTAATCTTTAGAGTCCCAGGATCTAGTCCTCCCGTTTCCTGGCGCGTAGGATCTCTCTAATGTTTGTTTGCAAAGGTTTATCTTGTGTGCTTAGAATATGGATTTTAGACTAGTTATTAAGTGTGTTTGTTTCCGTTTGGTTGGTTGGATTGATACCACATAACATAAAAGATCTAGGGAAAGCATATATAGAAATCTGAGAAAACATCCGGTCTTATTGGGCAATGGAGCGTAAGAGGTCATAACATACTCATCAATGGATATGGGATATCGTAGGAAAATCTAACTCGCCGTAGGATCCTTTGGTTTTGGAATGAGATGGACATCAATGATTTGAAAAGAGAAGTTTAATTTCGAAACAAAGGGAATTTGAAAGCACAATTTGAACAATAAAAGAGCTATTTGGCAGACAAGGCTAACCATGAATTCTACAAATCACAAACTTTAAGTAAAATAATGATTTCAAAACAACTTTAAAAATGAAATATAATATTTGGGGAACACCCTATTTCCTCAAAGATTTTATTTAAAATGACTTATAAAACATAAAAAAAGATTCACCGATCACTACTACATTTCTCATGGAATTCTCACACCGTTTTCCGACGCTTTTGACCAAATGTCTGAAATTTTCCCAAATTTTTTCCATCCCGCTCTAAAACCGTCGCTTTTTATACCGACGTCTACAGTGCGGTCGAATACCGACACTTAAACCAGTGTCGCACCACGACATTTAAAGGAAGACGCTCAATTGCGACACCATGGCCCAAAGCGTCGCTATTGGAGACGACTCTAAACGTCGCAACGGCTTACGTCATCACCCAGGGTGTCGCCATTGCGACGTTTGAGGCACCGCCACAACAGCGACGCCTTTTCCGCCGGCCGGCATAGCGACGAGCTATTTTCGCGCCACATAAAAATACCAAACTTATAAGGGCGTCATATGCACCGAAACTTATATGCGCGCTACATAAAAATGCTCGTATTTGTCGCAATAGCTACGTTGGATATCACGCGCGCATTCGCTCTATGCTCTTGGTGTGAACAAAGACGGCGGCCGCATTCGAGCTCGCCCTCTCGTGCACGCATTTTCCCCGCATTCGCCCTCGCCGCGCCCTCGCCCCCCCCCGCCCCCGCACGCATTTCGCCCCTCGCCGTTCGCCTCTCGCCCCCGTGCACGCATTCGCCCTCGCCCTTGCAAAAATGGTAAGTTCTTACTCTGTGCCCTTTCCTCCTATAGTAGGGTTGACTCTATTTTAAGCTTTTTTTTGTCAATTCCATTGATTTTTGTTAGGCCGTAGGGTCTTCTGACAAGCGAGTCAAGATTCAATACCCTCTATTATCTTCATCACCCAACACAAGATTTAAATTTTTCCCCAAAGAAACGCTTATTAATTTAAGTGTACCATTATTTCTCCTCGTTTAAAACTCATTTAAATGAAAAAACAAGCATTGCATTTCAACTACAAAAATCTATTAGTGTTCAAATGTGTACATGTGTGCTACATTAACGTCCGTACAAATACGCGCGCATTCGCCCTCCGCCCCGTGCACCCGTCCGCCCTCGCACCCGCCTCTCGCCCTTTGCACGCATTCGCCCGCATTCGCCCGAGCCTCCTGCACGCGCCGCCCTCGCATTCGCCCGAGCTCCTGCGGCACGCACTCACCCTCGGATTCCCCCTCACCTCTTCGACCGAAAGATTCGCCCGCATTCGCCCCTCGCCCTCTTGCGGCATCAGCCTGGCCCTCTACATTCGCCCTCGCCGTTCGCCCCCGCCCCCCGCAGAACAACATTCGCCCTCATCGTTCGCCTCTCGCCTCTTGCAGAACAACATTCGCCCCTCGCCCTCTTGCAAAATGGTAAGTTCTTACTCACAGCCCTTCCTCCAGGGGTAGGGTTGACCTCATTTGGGTTTTTTTGGTCAATTCTATTGGATTGTGTTAGGTCGTATGGTTCTTCTAGATGTCAAGAATCAAGATTCAATACCCTCTATTATCTTCATCACCCAATACAAGATTTAAATTTTTCCCAAAGAAACGCTTATTAATTTGGCAAACACATTTCGTTTAAAACCCTACATTTAAATGAAAACAAGCATTGCATTTCAACTACAAAATCTATTAGTGTTCAAATGTACATGTGTGTGCATCACTTGTGTAGGGTATTCCTTTTCCACTTTCACATTATCCAAGAATGTGTGCAAGATAGTTCATATTTTTTGTGATTTAGATTGTTTGAAAAAGGAAAGGTAAATTATTTCCCATGGAAAAAGAAGGTTTTCCATTTTTATAGGTTGTTTGGACTTAAGGGAAAATTTATGGTATGCCTTTCATATTATGTAGTTTAAATTTGAACAGCTGACATTATTCTACATGAAAATATAATTACCTATGTGATGTCCTTCATCACTAATTAAAATTATAGGTTTTCAATTTCCTAGACTCTAACTCATCCGATGCTAAATTCTGTGTTCTCATTGGTGGATCACCTTCCATTGATTCTTTCCCTTCCGGATCTTGTCATACTTTAAAAGTCATCAATGATACATATATTATTTCGTGTATCCCAAAAGGCTTTATAGTAGAACATATTGTAGAAGTTTTTTTGACACTTGAGGATTCTTTTTAGAACCTAACGTGGTCTATGCTATCGAGTTATATATCAAGCAACTTGTCCTTAATAACCACACTATGAGGTAGGTTCAACCAGTTTCTGAACTTGTTGGGACATAGCATATGAAGTTGTGTGATGAGTCCATATCACAGTCTATTATGGTGAAAAAGTGAAGACATGTAATGATAGTTATTATGTTAACATTACTAGAAACATTTTCTAAATTATCCATGCTATCAAGATGTCAAAATTTCAGCATTAGGTGTCAATACTCGTAGCTAATAGATAATAATAATAATATAAAAAAATCACAACTTTATTCTTGAAATATGATTGTTACACATTGGTAACCCAGTTCATGAGTTACTATCACCCAAAGATTGCAAAACAAACTTAAATATAAATTAAACCAACATGAGAATCCAACTAAGGGTTTCGACAAAATCATGCCATAACCTCCGGCATTTTGAAACCCAAATTTGAATCCATCATAAGTAATAAATGCAAACTCTAAGAGCCACCTACTGCTGTAAGTTGTTACTCATTTCCGTTTCAGATATCATTTTAAATGGAACCATTAGTCAAGCCCACGTCCTTTTTATGTGAAAAATTTCAGCTCTATTTGAGCTCTTTTTTGCTCCACCACCTCCATAAACCAAAGGTTACACCTGGGGTCTCGCCCCCACCCAGGGGTCTAGATTCCCCACTCCCCCTCATTACTCCGGTCTTGGGGACTTCTAGGGGATGTTTCACGCCTCACGTCCCTCACCGCCCTTTTAGTTTATGGTTTCTGGCAGAGCAAAAATTTGATGTGCCACTTAGCATATTTGAGAATCAAAGTGATTCGATTCGTATGGTGACATGGTTGATCTTGATATATTCGTGCGTGCTGGATGCGTAGACTAGTGGGGCATTAACTTCTGAGCATTTATGCTCATTTATCAAGAGTGAGGATATCATTTGATATTCACATGTTATGTTTTATGTTTTATGTTTCGTACATAACTTATTTGCGTTTTTTAAGTTTATGTTTTCGACTTGAGTTGTAAACTTCAGGTTTTAAACCTTATTTTGAATCTTGATATAATATGTCATATGATATCTTAAAACTCTTTATTTTTCATTGTACATCGTTAGTAGTTAAGGCTTAATGATTATATAAGGCATAAACTTACAACTTATATGCATGATCAGAGTGATGTATGTTTAAATTTTTAAACTTTAAATTTGTTTCAATTATATGATTCATCATTCATCATTTGTAATTTTATCATTTATGATTTATCTTTCATGATGCAAGTGTATGATGACCGTATATACATTCCTAAAAATATAGTTACATTTTAAATATTAAATTTTATACCCTGGCGACCCCGACGTCCCCCACGTTTCCCGAAAATTGCGAGGGAGCTAGACAGGTCGCTCCCGCGCCCTCGGTCCCCTCGCTCCCACCTCCTCCGTGGGACTTGCGGAACATTTCCATAAACATATGCAAACATATACTTCATGATCTTGGAATCCATTACATATGTATGTGCCAATGTTCCATAATCTTGCCCCATCATCAATTTAAGAAATTTCCATTGACTATCAAATTGTGGAGGGGGGGAACTTTTTGCCGCAACATTTGGCTCAAAATCGTGGACCATCTTCGATGAGGTGAATGAGAACTATAGATATTCAAGAAGTAGATTAGTGCCTTTTCCTCTAGCCATGGAGTCATATACTACCATCCATCACAAAATTTGTCTTTGTTCATTCTCACCTTGAAAGTTGCAAAAATCATGCCCTAATTGAAACGACACTAAATTTGAAAGATATAATAAAAATGGGGCCAGAAGTGCCCTATTAATACAAAGGGAAAACCTTCCTACCTACCCTAACTGAGATAAATTTCTGATTGAATAGGAAACATGATATTTCCTATGGAGTTGATCCAACAACTTGTTAAATGTAGGACTAAATCATGCATTTGATTTCCAGGGAAACATGCGCATGAAGAGAAAAAGTGCAATTAATGGAAAATCCATACATGCCACTTATAAAAATTACACCGAAAGGTCAAAAATACTTAAGGCCTTAACTTAATTTGAACTAAAAATGACAAAACAGATTAGTGGAAAACACGAGAGTGTAGGTGGGTGGAACAACATAAATAAAGTGAAGATACCTTTCCAAGATGCCTTTGTCACTGTTGTATGAAAACATGTTTTCCTTTTCCTTTATACATGCAAGTGAATGCATTATAGGTGGCAGGTTTTCCTTAATAGGAGAAGCCTGTTTTTAAATATATCATTTGTGGATTGAATGTTCGTGCCTTAATGTGCAATGACATGTTTCTGTGGATCGAATTCAATGCAAGGCATATTTGAAATTTAACTCTCGTCTTCCTATATTCTATTAGAAATTATTTCAAGCTATTTTGTGTTTTCAAGTTAGATATTGTTTTCAAGTTTTTACATTTATAATTTTATTGGTAATGTGGCAGACTGATCGTAGCAAAGCAGCAGAACAACTCCGAGACAGATGATCGCTAAAGAGGCCAGCGCGGGAAGAACATGTAAAGTGCCGCATTGCTCTATCTTAGGTATTTTAGTTATTTACATAATTGAAATAATATTAATTTTGTTCAAATATGCAGACACCTAGCCATGGTACGCCCGATGATTCCCTCTTTTGAGGAAGAGTTTTTTTCATCCCTATCTCCGTGTTGTTGTTGCAAAAAAGGCACGAGATGCAACGTCGGGAATTTAATGCTTTGATAGATGCGCCTCAAACACCTCGAAACGAAGAGAGGATACAACATCTTATGAGGTGTGTACGAAATAGATATCGTGTAATAATAAAAAGTCAAAAGGATATTTTTTTTGTTCTCAAGTATGAGATGAATTGTGATAGTTTGATTTTTAATTTTTACATTGACTAAACTAACAAAAAGTTCTTTTTGTATGTAGCGTCTTCTCGTACTTGTCAACCTTGCCGGTGGTAGGACAAGGGCAAGAAATTTCCCAACAACCCCGTACACCTTCTACTCCTCTTTAGGCTAGCCAAGAAACACACCGCCCAAGTCGACACCTGTACCCAATCACGTCGAACGTGTCGGCAATGATGAGGGCCGACATATGGCCACCATATTATTGCGTTCGAGCTACACGTGTCGCTCCACAGACCACACGGTGCACGTTGTTGGTAGAACGATGAGGGTGTCCCTATAAAGCATGTACAACTCCCCAGTAAATTTTAATATTTTAACTATTTCATGTACTTTATCTAAAACATATTTATCATGATTTTTATTAACTAATGATAATATCTTCTTTTTCTTTGGTTTTATTCCGTGTAGGAAACAACAGAGTTCTGCTGTGATTCTCGGAGAGCCATGCGTTGGTAATTTTTGGCCCAACTATACGATGTGGTGGAATCTCTGCATTCCAACCTCGAAAAAAGAACTTTTTAGATTATCTAGAAGTCTTTTGGGCTCAAGACATTTGACAGAAAAGCGTGGTTCTGTAGTCACAAATATTTGAAATATACCGACACCTATAGGACGCAATTGCACTTAACTCCTAGATATGAGCGTCCTTCTCAGCTTTCGGTGAGAGTGAGAGGAGAGCACCTATCCATGACGGAAAAGAGAAAAGGGCAAATAAAGAAGGAAAAATGCCAACCGGACCCGCAAGGCAAATTACAACTTTAATTCAATAGCTTTAATTTTCTTTATGTCTAAAAAATAAAGTGTGCTACGTCATATCCGACTTCAATTTTTTGATGCTAGGTTCCCCGACACCTCAAAGGCAACCAAAGCTAAAGATAGAGAAAAAAGGGCCATCACAAGTGCCTCATTGCAGGTTGCTACTTGAAATTAGTCAGTAAGAATTGTAATTAAGTAGCTAAACATCTTATAATTAATTGTATCGCTCCAATGCTTTTTGTAATCCTATCGTATGATTAAAAATACAATCATATATAATGTAGGGGTGATGACTTTGGAACAATAACTAAAGAGGGAAGATAAAAATATTTCTTTTCGTTTTGGCTATCAAGTCGTAGTCAATCTGCCGGCAGTGTTTAAAGGTGTAGTCCTAAGATCTACAATGCTCGATAAGGTAAAACATTAACTCTTCAATATTTTTGTTTTCGTCCATAAATTTAATGTCTTAACAACTTGCTTAAATCAGTGTATAAAATACCACCAAATGCAGGTACAACCCAGCTTTTAGAGCCGATGTAGATGATCCCTGCGGCAACCCGATCATTGTAGTGGGACCAGCCGACAATGCCGCTATCGTTGAGGGCCGGACGTAATTAATTTCACTTATAATTTTTTCTAATTATACCTGATGGTTGTCCTTATAACGTTTTTTGTTTATATGAGCGTAGAATGTTTCCTTGAGGATCTTACTACCGTAGAGTGAAGACAGGCAATAAATTTAACGATTTGTTAAATCGGTGCAACTTAAAAATAATCTCATCAGAATTTTTTTTATTAATATTACCGAATTAGTTCAATGATATTTAAAACCGATAATTAAAATTTAATTATTATCCGTTTTTTGAGTACATGCCCCGTCACCGGATGAGACTCCGTACATCGTGACAATGGAATTCAGGTCACGGGCGACAATCGGGTGCAATTCGAAAAAATAATCCATTGCAATTCTTTATTAATATTACCGAACTAGTTCAATGATATTTAAAAACCGACAATTAAAATTTAATATTATTCTATTTTTTGTAGGCGTGTCTTCGTCATCGGATGAGCCCAGACATCGTGAATACGCAACTAGGTCAAGAAAGGCGGCCGAAAGGCACGAAACAGAGCAGCACGATGATATTGATGATGTAATTAGAGCTTTAAAAATAGGAAGAAGAAAAAGAAAATTTGACAATGTAAAATATTGTATTATTATAAGACAAACGTTACCATACTTGGAACATTTTTTTACAAGTATAAAACTCATTTATCATACTATTTTTATGTCAAGCATTAATTGCAGTTGCTTCATGTATTTTATTGAATTGTTTTTTTACTAGTTATTGAATATTTTTTTTTATGCCTGCGAGTAAAAATTGAAATATAGATTGGGTATTGGGGAATTGAGAGTGATGTGAGGGGGGGAGGGGCTTACAAGAGCCCACTCACGTGGTTGGCCCCGTTTAGTAGAGAATAATTTATTGAGCGATTTAATTTGAGCAACCTCCTTGATCCAACAGAGTAAACAAAAAAGTCACTGTTGACTTAGTTGCTGACTTTTTGAGATCGTGGGAGGCTTGTTCCAAGTTCATGCGACTCCAATAAATTGTTCTTGAAACGAAGAGGAGTCTTTTCTGCAGGTTTTCATATTTTCAACATATGTTCTAACATTATCATAAGAATGCATCTTAGAGTAAAATACTACATCAATTACTTGTATTTATTGTATATTAACAAGGATTTGATTGACGAAGGAAGTGTGGCATAAACTTTGCATCATGAGCAATACAATCTGTGGTCAGTCCAGGGTCATGTCCAGATATTTTTCTCGTGCGCTTGACATTTTGTGTTCCTTTACGCTTCCATAATTCAATATTAAGCTTGTGCACCATTATTATCTAGGTTTTTTTGTATGTGTTTTTTCATCTATTTGATTGTAAGCAACTATGCATGTTTCGTTGTTCACTATGATTTCTCCCATTACCACCCCAGGATGAATCCGACTTTATTGTTACATAGGTTACTTTATCGTTACTATGATTTCTCCATTTACTACTGTTATAGGTTACATCATGTAAAGTTGTCAATCTCAAATAGTGATGAGCTAGTCTCCTCCGTATTTGGGGCTTTTTCCGATATTTTCTCCCTCATGTCATTCCCGCATCACCTCAGTTATTGAGCATGCCAATTGTCTACCACTTGTACCAATTGGCACATGTCAATCTCTCGAGTGGTGCCACATTTCTGTCTATTTTCATGAGAGTTTAGGGTTTCTTAACATAGCTTCGTAAATCCGATTGAGTGCCTCGTTGAATATTGTCACATAATACTTATGGTTTGGATTGATGAGCATGTTTCGAATGGCTGGTTGATTCATAAGAACCACCCATAAATCTCCCTTTCCCTAACACACGTAAAATAAAAATTTCTTTTCATGGAGACAGAGTTTCACTACTTTTGAAAACAAACTTCTCATTCTCTTCAATAACCTGCAAAAAACTATTACACTACTTCCTCACCGAGAGGGATTACAAAATTATGATCGCTACAAAATGCAAAGGCATAAACCAACTCACCGTCCGTTCAAACAAACATAATCAGTTTCTACCAAGACCACTCGTGTTTTTCCCTTTTCGCATCGCTCGTGCGTTATTAACACTTAAAAGTTACACTCAATTTTTCACTTTTTACACACACTCGCTATGTAATAAAAAATTCTACGTATCGTTTATAAAAACTACCAAGCTTTTTCGACCTTTTTTATTTTTATATATGTTTTAAACATATAAACATAATATAATAAACCCTCTTAAAAAAAAAAAAAATTAAAACTAAATTCTATGCCCAATTTTCATTTCGCATATGATATATATATAACATATGTATATATATTAAACTATCAAAACATTAAAGAACCCTTCCTAGTCGACTTCAAAAGTCTAAATAGATTGAATTTCAAAACCAAATTCGCGTTCCAAAATGGGATGCCGACGTCCGCCTAATTTTAACTCGAATTCTCAATCCAATGTGCCCTATAAAAATTCGGGCCCGTGCTTTTCTGTGTTTTAGATTCCCCTTCAATTTCATGCGATCCAATATTAATGCTCCACGTGTCCTCCTTTTGAATTTACAAAACTGCTTGCAACTGCTTGTTTAATTTCTGTTGGTGAATTGCGTTAATGTTGGCTTGTTGTGTTTAAATACAATCCCGTACGTAAATATGGCCGTGGCCGCCTACAAAAAAAACTTGCAGGAATTTTAAATGTCAATTAAATTTCGGATGGCATGCAAGCAACCTCCAAAAAAAAAAATGTTGTCGTCGTATCCGTCCTTTCACGCAGCTACTGAAGTTAAATTCAACAAAGACGGTGGTTTAATAAGTGAGGGTGTAAATAACTTTTTGTCGATGGTACCGGATTAAGATCATCTATTCATTTTTGTAGGGTCTTATGGTGTTTGGTCTTTTAGTTTTGGGTTGGGTTTATCAGAGTCTAAGATAGTTTTTGAGTGAAAAAATTGCTATCGTGTATTAAAAAATTTTGGTTCTTTTGTCAAAATTTATGAGCTTGTTAGGAAATACAAAACCGACAATGGTTGTATCTAAATTTGTGGAAAATAATTTGAAATGAAACCTTTTGTTTAGGTTGTTGTTAGTGCAAACCCTATTCAAATTACTAGGGTGCACGACAAGACAATAAAGGCCCTTGTTTCGAACTCAAAATTTGTCAAAGGAGGTAAAACGCTTGCCTTTTGAGTAGGTCAAGCTTTTCCTTTTTTGTCGATGGTTTGGTGGTATCTAATTGAATTAGTTGCCTAAGGTATTTTTGGTTGCAAACTCCTTTTCTTTTTTCATACAAAGATACCTTGTGGAATACATTTTGATTGTGTGGTCTTGTTAGGATCTACACAACATTTGTAGTTGTTATCTTATGGCCGAGGTGCACTTTTATTATGGAAATAGTTGATGCAATATTGTCATTTAATCCTTACCCAGGGTAGCATGTTGAGAAGTTTTTGTGAAACATTTGGTATTCAAAATGACACTTGATCCTATACAGCATCAAGCACTTCGACTCTTCAAAATTTATATTCAAAGTGTGCCGCATACCCTGCAAAATTTCAAATATTTAGGTTGTTTTAAACCATTATCTTTTTTTCATGTATCGATGTCAAAATGTGAAAAAGACTTTGGTATGAAACCAATCGGTGAATAATTTCAAAGACAACAAACTAATTTCCAAGACATGATTTAGAAGTAGAACAAATGTGCTTATGAAGCACAGAAAGATATCCTTGATGCATTGTCAATGTCATTAGGTTATTTTTGGAGAAAAATAACCTTATTCCTAGAATAGTGATCTTCAATACAAGTAAATGCCAGAGAAGAGAGATCATCGTGTGATGCAACAAAACTGAAATTGGACCCCAAGGAGAGCCGGTGTGTCTACAATCGCCGTGCCGCATTTTCCCTCGTGTACCCCGTTCTTTCCTCCGTACTCGAGTCTTAATTGACTTCTTCTTTCTTTCGGGTTTATTTATCAAATTCGTAGAATTTGATAAATAAATACTATCCACAATGGTTGGACTTTAATTTATATTCCCGATTTATATTATTCCAATCCTTATAACCAATGTTTAACTTTCAACACTTTGTATTTATACTCCACGTTTCTTTTTAAATAAATAACTTGTAGTGAACTTTCGGCTCTATATTTCACCACCTGTACCCTTACAACAATCACCTCCCGTACTCTATGCTAATTATCCGCCAATCGTTTAATTAAAAAATTTATTATACTCCGGCCCCACCTATATACATTGGGCTAACCAATCAAACACTCGTATCGTACCCTCGGCTATCCTCCGCACACCTTGTTAACCTCCGGCAAGTTCAACGTGCGACCACCGTCCGATGGCCCTTCTCCAAATCAACGACTCTTGGCAATTTCAATTTTCGCTTCCAACGTCGGCTTTTTAATGTGCGATGGTGTGGGTTGGGCCTGCTGTTTGCCGGGTCACTTTCGCCACGTGTCGCATTCCTGCGTGGAATCGCTCGCGAATAGAAATATCGCCTACCTCGCAAAAGCTTGCGATATGGGCAACCAAATTTTCAGATTCCGCTCGTGGTTTTGGTAGAGGGCTTGACCACGGTGCATGTCTCGGTTCCTATTATCCTTTTGTTTGTTAACTCCAATGTCCAATCTCGGTCAGTTCGAAAGCAATAACAATTTTGTTCTTTATTAAGCGGGATTTTAATATGTGTACACAAGAAAACCAACACAAATTTTATAAGAAAATTGTTCAAAGTCGAGCTCCTACGTACTAAACGGCGATAAACCATAATTCAAACCAAATTCGTTGCTCCAAAATAGCCCGCCGACGTCGTCGATTTTGTGACGGCACTTATCACCCCGCTTCCTAATATTTGCTGTCCGGATTTTCACCTAGCAAGGAAGGGCCTAAACAAAGATCCGCTCCAATCAATTTTTGCCACGTGTCCGGGTTAAAATGGCTCCTGCCTCCCCCGGCTGCGTGCATTCGATGGCGTTAATGGTGATGGGACATGATATGGCGATTTCATATCATTCGCATTAACATTTACCAATTAAGTTTTCACATCAAATCTTAGATTAATTAATTTTTAACACTCTGCTTCAAGACTTGACTTCCACTTTCCGAGCGATTCCGCACGCTCATTCTGATCCCATTTCGCTCTCATTATTAATGATCGAGATTCATTATGACTACGCCCTTGATTGCATCGTTAATTTTGTCGACATAAAAAATGGCGTTTAGCCATGGTTTTTCGCATGCTTCATGTCGGATTACACCGTCTCTGCAATCGCGATGATAAGGAGAAGTGGCTGCCGGAACTTCGCCTAGACTTTGTCGATAGTCGGTTTCTCTCGGTTCGTCTCCGTCTCGGTCTTCCTCCGTTAATTGGAATTCGCTTCTTCGTCTCGTGCCCACCGACGAGACTCCATGCTCGCGTGCGTCATAGGATGCGTTGTCACAGTGGGAGCACTAGAGGTCAATCCCCGGCGCGCTCCCCTCCAAGACCTCAACAGAGGCTAGTTCACCTTCTCCCACGACACGCACCGCGCAATTTTCCTTTGATTGGCACTCTCAACCGCCCGCGAATCACAAACTCGTAGTCACCGTGGTCTTCCGCAAGGAGGCCTAAACGTTGTGAAGAATGCACCCGTCCTACGGGGCGTCCGAGCTCGGAAAGCCGGCCGCATTCCCGGCCTTCAGAGGGGAGCCGTGGCATGCATGTGGAGGTAGCACCTAGCGATCCGGTGACCTTCCGAATTAGGATGGTGCCGACCGTGGAGGAACCGTACGGTGATTAGCTCGTTAATTTGCTTCGGCGAGCAGCTCCGGCGACCGGGGTTGTTTAATATTTTTACCGTCGGACTCAAGTATTTTTGAATTTTAAAAATTAAACGTTCAAGACCGGTTTCCCCGTATGAGGGCAAATTTTATTAATTTTTTGATTTTTTGATGACAAATTTGCCATGAGTATGGCCGTGCAATGTTTTTGACTTCATGGTAATTTTATTCGCAATGTTAATAGATTAACTTTACTTTGAATTCTCACATGATTAGCGTTTCTTGATCCGTCTGAAGGATTTTGGGTACTTTAATTTGTATTTGGAACAATGGACGTCGTACTCTATCCGTTGCTTCATCGTTCTACATACTACTATTTCACTTTCTCTATAGATGTCTTCGGAATATTCAACGTTTTCGATTGTCGATAATCTCCATGTGGACCGTTACCGGATTTTATATCATGTCCCCGTATGTGACATGGGGTATTTTTTCATCATTGTCTCGTGGGACTTCCACTTTTCTCGATGGATATTTGGTTCCAATCTTCGGGATGAAAATGTAATGATTCTGCTGGACTGCTTTTACTTCATATAATATATTCAAAATAGCATTTTTTCTCTTTCCTAAAAAAAAATGATTAATGTTTATCATTCTCGCTCAAAACTAGCGATATGTCTATGTTGTCAAGCTTCTTATTGATATGGTCCGATGGTCTTTTTATATTTTGGACATATCACACTCTCACATGATTAGCGTTTTTTCCGTTCAAGGATTTTGGGTACTTTAATTTGTATTTGGAACAATGGACGCTGCGTACGTACTCTATCTCGTTGCTTTACTATTCTACATCGCTATTTCACTTTCTTATAGATGCCTTGGGCATATTTGAATGCTTTCTCGCATTGTCGATAATCTCCATGTGGACCGTTACCGGGTTTTATATCGTCAGGGACAGACATGGGGTATTTTTCTATCATTGTCCTGGGTGGGACTTCCACTTTTCCGGATGGATATTTGGGTTCCAATCTTAAGATGTGAAAATGTAATGACTTCATGGACCTTATTTCATACAATATATTGAAAACATCAAGCTCAGAAAAAAAAAAATGATTAATGTTTATCACTCCTCACAAACTAGCGATGTCGGGTCTATGTCATGTTTATTGATATGGTCCGATAGTCTTTTTATATTTTGGACATATAACACCTCACATGATTAGCGTTTTCTATCAGCAGATTTTTGGGTACTTTAATTTGTATTTGGAACAATGGACGCCTGCATTTCATCTCTGCTGTTTTACTATTCTACACATACCGCTATTTCACTTTCTTATAGATGCCTCGGCATATTTGGATGCTTTTCTGCATTGTCGACAATTCCATGTGGACCGAGCATCGTGTTTTATATCACAGTCCCCGTATGTGACATGGGGTATTTTTCTATCACCGTTCGGGGTGGGACTTCCACTTTTCCGGATGTATATTTGGGTTCCAATCTTCGCATGGGAAAATGTAATGATTTCATGGACCTGCTTTACTTCATATAATATATTCAAAACATCGTTTTTTCTCTTTTTTGTGAAAAATGATTATCGTTTATCATCAGCTTTTCCAAAACTAGCGGGAGGCTGGCTCCAGTGTTGTCGGTTTATCGATATGGTCCGATGGTCTTTTTATATTTTGGACATATCACACCTCACATGATTATGATTAGCATTTTTCTCTCACAGGTGGTTTTTGGGTACTTTAATTTGTATTTGGAACAATGGACGCTGTGACTTATCTCTGCTTTACTATTCTACATACTGCCATTTTCAGCCTTCTTTTCATGGACCGTTTTTACTCATATACCGTTATTTCACTTTCTTATGGACCTGCTTTACTTCACCGTTGTAGGGTCTGGGTACTTTAATTTGTATTTGGAACAATGGACGTCGGTACTCTATCTCTAAGGCTTTTAATATTCTACATACCGGCTATTTCACTTTCATGGACCGTTTTACTTCAATCGTTGTAGGTTTTTGGGTACTTTAATTTGTATTTGGAACAATGGACGGCTTCGTACTCTTATCCGTTGCTTTACTATTCTACACCGCTATTTTATACCTTTCATGGACCGTTTTACTTCATATAATATCTTCACTTTCATATATGGACTGGCTTTATTTCATAATATCTTCACTTAATCGCTTTACTTCATATAATATCTTCACTTTCATGGACTGCTTTACTTCACTATCAGCAGGTTTTGGGTACTTTAATTTGTATTTGGAACAATGGACCGCCTACATTTCCATGTTGCTTTACTATTCTACATACTGCTATTTCACTTTCATGGACTTATCATATAATACTAAAATTACTGCTTTCTCGTCTTTTAAAATTTTAATTTTTTTTTTGAAATTGAACCCTCCTATTTGGCCTACCGACGCCTTGTAGACGCCGGAACTCACACAATCCGTAAACGCTTCGACGAGAGATAAGATAGGAACGCTTGGCGCGACGCGTTAAACGGCCGGAATCACACAACCTTTAAAACGCCTAAGAGAGATGTAAAGAGAAAACGTCGGGCGCCGACGTCGCAAATTAGTCAGACTACATATCGTCGGAATTACGCCATCTTCCAGACAGTTTTAAAAGGACGTCCAAAACGCTTGACCACGCTTAGCTCCGAATTCGTTTATAGTTTACAAGGCGTTATTCTGGTGAGCACGCTTGCAACGCTTGACTACTGCTCACGAATCGGTGGATTGGCATCGAGCGCCTAAGAAATCCACGTTTAAAACGCTCTGAGCCGCTGACGGGCTAGAGATCGCCTAAGAGTGATCACTGCTCGAACGCCGGAAGGGCCGAGGTGCGACATTCTTTACTTATGGCTTTAACTATCAAGATGAGAAACCACGGTTTGTCCGCCCTCGAATCGTCGCTTCGCGACGAATATGTGTCGAATAGCGACGACCGCCGCTCTAATTTCCGCCAAATTCTGCTGGATAATTGCAACATGTAAGAGGGAACACCAAAAAATCTATGATTACAACTATAAGACCCCAAGGGAAACCGTTTAAGCAAGGACAAAGGGCAATATCGGAACAGACTCTCCTCGATTCGCTATAAACAAGAAGCTTCAAAGGGAGACTTCAATAATGCTTTTAAGTGGCAAGCAGACAAGGTGGAAAACCATAAATCAAGTGCTAAAACCAACTATTCGAACTATTAAGGAAATAAACGGAAAGCATGAAGATTAAAGAGAGAGATTAAATACTCTAAAAATACTTTGCATGAAAACATAAAACAAATTGAAGGATGAATGTGTCTAAGAAGCCCCAAGAGTCATTTAGCCTTAAAACTTTCAACTCATCAGAAGTTATGGAACATAATGAAAATTGTGGGAAAAAACATTAAACAGCTCGAATACTTCACCAAATGTACCAAGCTCATGGATCCAATGATAGAGCCTTCTCATCACAAGCATGCAATGAAGACTAATAGGGCTTCCATGACTTCAACTTCACCGTACTATGTATTTATTTCCGTAGAGTTTAAATATTACAACTCAGTGATCAATCAACAACCAACCAACTACTCTCTATCTTCTCCGTAATATTTATAGAAGAATGAGGAGGTGAAGATGTAAAATATATTTTAACCAATCAATATAGTGCATCGTCTCTCGCCCTTTCGAGGGGCTCAATAGAGATTTTTTATATTTCTTGTATTAATTGGTTTACATTAACTATTAGGCTTGATGGAGAGTTTGTTGACTTCAAGGCTTTTTTATCTTGGAATAAATTTACCGATGTGCTTACAATAAGTTCCTTTAGTTGGAATAATTGTTCAAATTGCATTGATGCCAAAAATATCTCGTGGTCTTAGTAATACTGCCTCCTTGATTAAGCTGGAGGCTGCTGTGGCTCTAAGGCAGTTTGGGGATTCAATTAGCCTCGATGTGACAAATTACACTTTCGTTTGATACAAACACTTACGTCTTTCTTTAAACTTTGTTTTACCAGAAGGATTAGGCTTTTATAATCCGTCCAGCCAAAATTTCTGCAAATCATGCTCAAACTTTCCGCTCCTGTACCCTTTTGTTTTGACATCGATATTCTCTAACCGTGCTTGATTCATGTGTTTTTGTTGGTGTGTGGTCATAGGATGATATGGCATCAATGCCTCATGGTCTGGGATGAAAACGTGAATTTGAAACCCCGCGAATGATCCTCTTTGGATGAATCGCAGGCGGGAGGATCTTTCACCTTCTTCCGAATTTTCTTCGAAATGGCGAGAAACCATTTAAACTCGCAAAATACAAAAAATATTATAAAATCCTGCCTTTCATGGGCTAACTACTTCAAAAGGCATGAGTGAAGCATGGTCGTTGGATGGCATCATCCAATGGTCGAGATTGGATCGAGAGAGGTCGAGGAGAGCGAAGAAGGATTTGAATGGAGAAGTCGATTGCGCGAAATCGATGTACGAGAGCATAGGTGGAAAGTCAAAACCGAGAAAACGGTGATGATTTTTGACCGTCGATCCGCAGACGATCAACCACGGGAGATGTCGTTATCAATGTGTCAAGCCCAGCTACGTTGTTGTGTGGGCATCTTTGGTGAGCAATCTCCATCCGATGGGTGGCCTCAGATCGAACGGCACACATCAATATCACGTCGGGTCCACATCCGAAGTTTAACGTGCGATGAGCGGCGGTTTTGAAAATGGGCCCAAGACACGTGGCGGCCGATGTATGGAATCGCTATGAAATGGGAAAAACCGCCCGTGCTCAAAAAGTGGTGCGATGGATACCGCGTGGTTTTCACGACGGTGCGTGCTGGCGGGACCACTGGACTCGCACCGTCCGATCTTCCGCATTTGATCGGATGTTGGCGCAGTGATTTAAATTTCGTACCGGCGGTAATTTATAAATATATATATATATATATATATATATATATATATATATTAAAAAAAAATGTTAAAATAAAATCAAACCAAAGGTTTTATACTTCGGGTGGATATTTTTAATATTCAAAAATGACTTGGCACCGATTATGGGCCACTATGGAAAGCCATATGACCGGGAAAATTGTGGATGAGGGCTAATGGGTATGGGATAATCTGGTCATGCTTAGAAGACTTAGTGCTCGGTCTTGGCGCCCGCAAGGAGAGAGTGGGGCTAAAGGCCTACCTCAAGGGGGCTTAAGTCTACAATACATAAAATATGATATTTAGGGATTTTTGAATGCTTTTCAAAGGTTTTAAAATTTCGATAAGGCTAAGAAAGGGTCTTAATCCTTATCAAAAAAAGGGTTTTAATGAAGGGGAAAGGGGAGAAACATGAAAATGAGGGTTTTTCATGGGCTATGAGGGCGTAAAATGAGGTTAGTTTTGGAAGTGGAAAGAGAGGAAACATGGAGTCTCAGCAAAGCAGCTTTTCTTCATGTAATGACAATGTAATTCCCCCGAGCCGCAAAGGGGAAAAGCAGTGATGATTGTCCAAAGACAGGATATTATCAAAAGTCTTTAAGCATCAACAAGGCTATCCAAAATCATTTAGCCACCAGTTGATATGACAGAATTTATAGGTGGGTAAGAGCTTCCAAACAAGTGTCGCTCTTCCGACGTTTAAAAAACCATCGCTCTTCCGACGTTTGTAAACTATCGCAATTCCAATGAAATGTGGTCCGACGTTTTGAATGTCGCTCTTCCAAAGTTTTTATACTATTTCTTCGACGTTTCTAACCGTTTAATTCCGACGCCTACAAAATTGCTGACAGACCGACGCATTGTAAAAGTGTCGCAATACCGATGCTTTTCCGGTGAAGTGTCGCAATACCGATGTTTCCGGTATGTCGCAATATCGACGCCAGAAGAACTTTCTAATATCGAATGCGACGTCACAAGATCGAATAAAATGGAAATCGTTGGAGAACATCGAAAGACCAACGCTTATATGGCGTTTCTAAGAGCGACACTTACAAAGCGTCAAGATACCGAAGATCGCGGGGTTCAATTTAAAAAATAAAATGAAACTTTTAAATAGACGTAAGAATCTCCAATATTGTTATGAATTGTGGGCATTCCAATTTTTATGAACATAATTCGACCGTGAAATATTAATATAATAAACCACTCACAGTTGCTTCGACTATAAACAATCATATAATAAGATCGGACCCCGCTAACATTTAGTGATGGCATTCACTTTATAACTGGGACTTCATATGAGGCTTAGACACATAAATATGAATAAAATTTTGTCAATGCAAACAACCGCACATACCTCCGTTGAACCTTAGTTAGGACAACAATAGTTGACATATATATGCATGTAAATTGGGCCACACGCTTTCCACATCCAACTAAGGGATAATACGCTCACTCCTGCCTTGACGATCCAATGATCCAACCGGATATCGTGCGAGTTAGTTGTACGATCGTTAACTCGTGATGAGAGTGGGTTTAAATCGCTCGAAGGCCACATGTCGGCCTATGACATTTCGATCGCGTCCAAATGGGGAATACCGCTACCGTACAAAATAGCGTGCGATATTCCAAAACCCGTCTTTACCGTGCGGTCCTCAAGGTTTCGATCACTTTACCTGCAGTTCCATCCGCTTACGAACGCCTTACTACCATTGAACTCTGCCTCGTTGTTCATCCTTCATGTGGCCATACCAAACGAACTCGGGCATGACCATTTCGAGGAGACACGATGCATTCCATATGCCACGGTTTATGTCTTATGGTTTCGACAAGGTTAGTATCGACTTCGGTAACCGATACACCCATTCCTTGGTTCATTCAATTGCCTACATATTCACAACACTCATTACAAGGTTTTATCTATCTCACCGAGGTTCGAGCGACGCATCTCCTTGCTCTACCACAGTAATACCCGGAATGTCATTAACCTAATTCCTACCCTTCCGTTCACACAACCGATTATAGAGAAATTCTCCTCCAACTTTCGACATGCTTATCCGTGGAATTAACCAATGCTCATAAGTCCCGAGTCATTAGCTCATGTTCCACCGAGAACTCAACCAAGCCTATATGCACATAACCTCATCATGTGGTTTCTTAATTACCACGGGATTTCAATTATCTTTCACCAAAGATGCGTACATATATTCACACAGAAAACTTACTCAATCAACGCACATATAATACTACTGCATTCCTTATATAAATGGAATTTCTTACATCTCGTGGTCCTCGGCCGTATCTTCGATACAATGGCCTCCTTCCCTATGCAGCTCTATGTAGTCTTTGGCAAAAGATTTAGATTGAATTTATAGGTTGGTTGGGTTTGTAACCCGCTAACTATTGAAAAGTGCTTCCGCATCAATATTGCAAATTTGCCTTAATTGAATTTGGGAATGAATTTTGAAGGCATCTAAGGCTACGCCTTGAGGTTTGAAAATGAGAGAAGAACTGGTACCGTGGGTTTTACCCCATCACCCGAAGATATTTTTTATGTAACTAGAAATGTGCTCCACAAAATTAGCTTAGAAATTGTCAAATAAGAGGATGCAAAACCATTTCCATTGTTTTCTATTTATGGGGGATTAGGAGATGTTTAAAGAGAAGCTTATACACAATGTAGCCATGTGGAGAAATGTTAATCCAAGTTGACTAGGTGCTAAATTTTGACATTGCAAAGTCGTTCAAAGGTTTAGAGTTGATGATTTGACAATATAATAAATTCGAGAAAGATTCACATTTTTATTGATCTTGACTTTTGAACACCAAAAGATTGAATGAGATGGTATTGCAACCACACTATTGAAGGATACAAAGTGTCGATAGACATCCGTAACTGCAGTGGGAGTTCATCTCGGATAAAGCCTACCTTGATACATGTATAATATGACTCTTGTCCCTTAATAACCACATTACTCAACTATTTGAATCTTCATTTTGAAGAGTCGCAAGTCGTGCTGGCATTAATAATGTCAAAATATGAAACAAAATTTTTCAATAGCCCTATTTAAAGTGCGGTAGTTCTTGGCATATAAACTTCTTGGAAATGCGAAGTGGTAGTTAAACTATCCAAATCTAGTGCATATAAATCCTTGTCATATGCTGAAACCTATTTTGACTAATTCATAATGACAATCGCTTAAAATCATTCATGAATTTGAAGTAATTTGAAAGACACATGGTATTGTGTGGCATCAATAAATCAAGAAACCAACTGTGAAAATCTTAGTCATCGTTTTGGAGAGATGATGATTTGTCCTGAAGTTCCTTTGTGAGTATTACAGGTGCAACTACTATAATACTCCTTACTAATATATGTTATGACTCAACCGTTGGAAATATTACTTTCACCTACCTCTCGTATTGAGAGCCGCTTTCTATATTTGTTTGAAGAATTTTTCACTGTGCCGCTTGCCAAAATGTTCGAACAATTAGAGTCAAGGTTTAAAAACAACAAACTGTACTCTCCGAGACATTGAAAAACAGAGGGTTAAAAATGGTAAAAATGTAGTACATGGCTTCCGTATTTCAAAAACAGTTTAAAATAGAAATTGTATAACTTTGACAGAAGCGCGGGTTTTCATAAAGTTTGGTGATCCCGCACCACGACAAGCCGCAGGATACGCCAAGGGAAATTGATTAGAGTGATCTTGTTTGGGCCACTGCGCAATGGAAATCTGCATTCGAAAAAAGATTAGGCGACTCTGATAAGAAATTCTTCACACACAACTCTCTCCATATGCCACCCCAAATTTGGACCCGAAAAATATTAGAGCGGAATTCATTTGGTTTTCACGTCACAAAATTGGCCTAATATCGCAGTTATTTGGAACAGGAATTTGGTTTGAATTATGGTTTATCGCCATTTGAAGTCCCATGTCTACTGGCCAAAGGGTTCGTTTGAAGTTTTGACAAAGGTTTTGTTATATGTTTTATATAACGCGTGGCGAATAGTTTTTATTGTTCGTTATTAACCTACACTAGTTTTGGTAATATTTTGTTTTAAATGCGACGTATATATGTTATATATATATATATATATATATCATATATATATTAAAACATTTATAAATTGTGGACCCTAGGAGCATTTTAATAGATTTGTTATTTGCATAGTTTTGTTATGTTTTTAATATATGCGTTGCATATAAAAGAAAAGGGATGTGGAGTCAAGCTGAATGTAGTTGTAAAGTTTATTATTACACACAATAGCAAAATAAGTGTTTTGAAGAGCACAACAAGCAGTGTTTTTAGAGACAGAGAAGAATTTTGAGTGCACTCATGCTTTGCAAATAATTATTTTTTTGTAATCCTCTCAAAGGAGGAAGAATTTGTAATAGTTTTTTTTTTGAAGGAATAGAATTTTTTCAAAGTGTTGAACTCCGTTTCCAAGAAGAACAATATTTTCCGTATTAGAAGAGGAGAGTATTACCTTTCATTGTTATTCCGGAATTTTTCAAATATTCCAACAAAATGGCTATAAAATGAAGGAGATGATACACATCAACACTAAATATATTTTCATAGAGCCGCCTAATTTGTAACAAAATTCTCTTTGGATGTCAAAATTTGTAGACATCAAGATTACCTGTGTGATGTCACTACCGAATTTCTATAGGAATATTAGATTTGTGACAAGAATACTTTTGCTAGTATTATATTAGCTTACCTCCTTTTAATTTTGTCTCATTCAACTAATAAAAAATGTTTCAAGGAGTATAATGAAAAATTCAGATTATGTGTGGAAGCATAAAATAATCATCGATGCTAGACTTGGAAGTTCGAATAAGATGAGATAAAACAACAAAAAAGGTATTCCATTACTTGCATGAAATATGAGTACCGCTTACCGCAAGTCAATCAAGGTCTAGATTTTGACTAACATCAATTCTCGTGAACCTAAATTTCACTAAAAACATAGTTTTTTGTATGTTTTTCAATTTCATGGTTAAAAATGATAGTGAATCAAAATTATATTGTTGGGCCGAATACATAAGTAATCGTACCCCTTTACCAAGTTATTCGCTTCATCAAAAGCTCCATCTTCACATGTGACACTTTTTCTGGGATAAATATCAAGTGGGTTGTGACATTTTAAAACTTGAAGTTCGCGTGAAGTGCCCAAAAGGCAACTCCTATCAAAGCATCTCTGCGACCTATGTCATTTCATAGTAGCGGATGATTTGATACTGTACGGAGGTGCTCCCAATTCGTTGTAGAAGAGGCAGGAGCCCACAAGGCACATCCAAAATTTGGAGAAGAGCAAGGCATATCCGGGAAGAATGAAGAATTTGGGAATCCCAGGGATTTCTTCCGCAGGCCATGATACCAAAGGTTTGTCCCGTTTGTAGATCTTTCATCTACATCCAATATAGCCTTGTACCCCACACAGATCACTCATCGTGAGTCAAATGCTAAAAAATATGGAACAAAGTTTTCCAAGCCTAAAGTGAAGGTGAGAAAAAAACGATCAATCTCAGACATAATTGTTGTGTGAATTCGTTTGCATGCTAGAGGATTTGGATTATGTGACTAGCAAAGAGAAATTGGATCACGATGGCACATCCATTGCTTCCTTGGATCAAATTTCAATTCGCAGACACCACCAAGCAAGTAGGCAACATTAATGCAAAGAACTTAAACATTTTGGCATCTAATGCAAAGATCCCGCGTAGTGGTAATGCATGTATTTAAAAAGAAAAATAACAATGCACATTCTAACCCATTCGAATAACCACCGTAGTAAGGGTTTACATCTAATTAGATCCAATCCGTATATCGATGGAAAAATTAATATAATTACATTTTCCGTAGCGCAGGAAACTTGCGAAAACCGAAAAGTTGAATATAAAAAGACGATGTCAAGATATCTAGATGACTCAAGACAACAATTATTTGTGCTTAGTAGACACAAGATCGTATTCTTAATGCATTTTCTTCGTAGAATACTAAAAAGATTTGTCCAAAATTTAAAAGATGCAACCGTAGTCTCTACTACGTTTGGAAAATTGGAGGTTTATAAAAGATAAAACTCGCCAATGCACTTGTACCACTATGATAAGAAGTCGCCGTAAGCATTCCTTATGCTTCACAAATGTGAACTAGCTTAAGAATGCTTATGGCTGATATAAATATTAGAGCATGGCAAAGCTAAATGTAGTAGTTATGCTAAAATACTCACGTCGCTTGAGAGTGCTCTTTCGATAATCGGTGAATAATGCACCAAATTAAAGTTGTACCATTACCAAAGATAAATGGCCAAAAATAGTCAATTTTGATATCGTGAAGTTATGTCTTTCTCGTAGCAAATCGGGGATATGCCGGAAAAATATGAGAGAAATAAGTTCCAAGGACTAAAACAAGGCCAACATAGTTTTGCCTTTAACCGAGACAAAACAAAGCCGCCCAAAAAGTGTTTGCCACTATCATCACCTCGAGGAGCGCAAAGTCAGCTTGATGGTGCCAACCATTTGACGAATCGCAGAGAAGATCATGGTGCCAATGGTTGTGGCACAAGACGTGAGCCATCATTGTAACAAAGTAGATTGATGGTGCCAATTGTTGTAGAAGTCCACGAGAGTGCAACTACCGTAGTAGAGCAAGCTTTGAGAGAACCCATTGAAGCTCCTATATATAGCAGAACAAAATTTTCCTATTGAACAAGTTTTGTATAGTCAAAGCCATGCCAAGACCGCATAGCCACAATCCTAAATGATAACCAGAAATAAAGCTAAGAGCGTATCTACGACAGAACAAGATAGCCATAGCAAAGGATCTGACTACGTAATCCGTATCATGAGAGATAGCAAGATTCTTGCTTCCACCGTGGAAATGTAGAAACCGTACAAGGGCTTTGCTTCTAGCAGATTTCATTGTGAGCGTAATTGCTATGGTGTTGTAAGCGCTCATTAGTAGAATCTAAAGCCATTCTAAATTATTTTAACTCGGGAGAGGGTTTTCTCCGGTTAGAAATCCTCATGTCTGGGACCCATTATGGATTGGTTGTGTTTGATATTATGTTTTTACCATTCTATAGCTTGAATTTTCACACTTAAAATTATTAGTCTGGGCGAGGAATTTTACATGTTTTCGGCTTCCTATTGTGAAGTATTTCGCCGAACCTACTCGTTGTGGGTCAGTAGGTCTTGGGGCATAGAGCAAGGGACTTGGGTTTTTTGGAATCAAACTTCGTGTTAAGATGTTGATCCGAAGAATAGCATAGTGAGCCTTAGCATGGAGTTGGGAGTACTCAATTTGAAGTGTAGGTAGGGCATTGTACAATAGACCAAGCAGATTGACCCTAATACAAAAGTTTCTTCTTCTTTCAAACATGTTTTCGTTTTCTCGTAACCAATGTGGGTCCCTGCTGTTTTGCTTTCAATTGGGATGGATCAACATTTTTTATTTCTGTATGATCACACTGGGTAGCCCCGGAGGCTATTTGGGGGTGATGGGAGTCCAATAGACCCCAATGAACCGTTGTCCCTGGCCGGGAATACTATTATACAAATTTGATACTATTTTGGATGTTGAATCATGATCCTCGATGGAAACCAAGACTTTCAGTCTTAGCATCTTTTCACAAAAGAGGGTGCCATATTCATTCACGTGCAGAGAGGGTGAATTGCGTATATCACAAGAGGAGGTGTTGCTGTTGTTGCATTGGCCACTGATTTTCTGTTTGTCCTGTCTGCAAATAAAAGCGGCAGTATTGAAAAGGACAGATAAATTTAGTTCATATATTGTGAAATTGCCCTCGAAATTCACCTACAAAGAGCTCAAGAATGCTACGAAGGACTTTTTTGAATGTGATTGATAATCGATAATTTCAAGCAAGGATAATCCCCTTGTGAAACCCATATTTTTGAGCATTTTCTAAACCTAATGACAGTAGTCATTGTAATGAACAAGCACCTAGGTCCATATTACGTCCAAATCTACCAAGCACCAAGATCTATAAAAACTTACAGTATCTCATAATCCAAGAAGAAGAGGCAGAAATGTATTCGCTTACTTGTTCAAATAGTGGCTGGGGTTTACCACTTACAAAAATTTGATGTATCTACAGTATTTCTTATCATTGAAATTTAGCAAAGATCATTCAATCGGGCAAGCACCGCCTCAAAGCTCCATGACCGAGGGCAAGATCCCTAAATGTTGCAGTAGTCTCCAAAGAATATTTCCCAAAGCCCCAATAGCCTTACACGAACACTACTTGAACTCAAAGTTGGGTACTAGTTTTTAAATCAAATTCCAAAATTAAAAACATATAAAGATAGTTGGGAAGAACAATTTTTATGCCTCTTAAAATAAACGTCCCACCGTTTCCCAACATTATCATTCCCGCAGGTAAGAAGTTCCACAAATATAGGCAAGCAGCTCCCGTAATCAATCACAACTCTTGTATTCTCGTATAGTTCCGAGGACTATATTAGTCAAAGCCAAAGCTACTTCAAACTGCATTATCAATCACAAGGTATCACCATCAAAGCTATACTCTTAAGATAACAATTTATCTACCATTGGAACTATAATTTTAAAATAGATACACCTAGTGATATAGACACCTAGTGAGAGAGGTTAGGAATTATAATAAGAATTATTACAATATATCACTCACAATGCAATGCTTGATTTTTCATTGTCTCACGTAACTATAATTTTAAAGAAGACAAACCTAGTGATATAGACACCACTATGAGAGCAGCAGGTTATGAAATTATAATGAGAATTATTTCAAGATATCATATTACTCATAGTACAAGCACTGTTTATTGTTTATGTAATAATTGTTTATTATTTATAAACACAATCAAACATATTATGAGGGACTATGATGAAACGCTGACAAATTCCGTCTCATAACAAACCTGGCACCCGGCACACTTCGACAAGACAGACTCGAATAAGAAAGAAAGAAAACAAAGTGATTACTTACAGATCATAGGCTTCCACACCTGGGAAGATCCGTGAGAAGCATCTATAACCCTTAACCTATTAACCTCTCTGTAAGACGAATCGCTACATCTTTCATATGTAATCTACAAATTTTCCGAGCTCATCACGAGAAAGAGGGATCAAATACAACTATCTCATCAAGTCTATTCAATAGCTCGATGCCTCGAAATGTCTTCTAACTCGCAAAAATATTCAAAGGCATGTCACACCGTGTACCAACTTTGATAAAATTATATGAAAATATGCATACGTAGTCCAGGAGAATGAAACAACAAAGGACAAGTGGTCGAAATGCAAAGAACTAAAACAAATAGTGTATTGCGCTTGCAGAAATGCAATACTAAAAACGATGTGTTTGTCGTACTCGCTATAGGTGTGTGTATTGTTGCCGGGTATTTTCAGCCGATTCCATGGAAATATACCGTAAACCAAAGGGTATGTCAAACTCAAGGTAACCCGAGAGACTGTGACCGTCGATTAAACAAGCAATGTGTCATGCTCAAGATAAGAAGTGTTGACGAAAAAAAATTATCTCTTTCATAATGTAAGGCCTATCGGCCTAAATATTTAGGGGATAGGCACTCCATGATAAAGACACATGGTGTGTGGATTTGAGTTTTTCTGTGTGGTCAAGGGGCCGAAAATAGGTGAAATGTGGCACCACTCGTAGATTGGACATGTGCCAATTGGTACAAGTGGTAGACAATTGGCATGCTCAAACAACGAGGTGATGCAGTGAATGACATGAGGGGAGAAAATATCGAAAAGCCCCGTATCCGGAGAACTAAAGCTCATCACCAACCTCGAGATTGACAACTTTGCTACGATGTAACCTATGAAATCGTAAATGGAGAAATCATAGTAACAATAAAGTAACCTATGTAAAAATAAAGTCGTATTCATCCCGGGGAGGGTAATGGGGAGAAATCATAGTGAACAATGTGAAACATGTAGAGTTGCTTACAATCAAATAAGGAAAAACACATACAAAAAACCTAGATAATAATCATGAACAAGATTAATATTGAATTATGAATTGTGATGAAATTCTACAAAATGTGACATTATGAACCCGGTCAAGCACACAAGCAAAAATATCCTCGGAAATGACCATGAAGTCGACAAGTTGTATTGCTCATGATGCAAGAGGATTTGTACCGCACCGCCAAGTCAATCAAAATCCATCATTACTTCCACAATTAAAGATGGCAAGTAATTGATGTAGTATTTACTCTAAGATTCATTCTTATGATAATGTTAGAACATATGTTAAAAATGTTAAAACATACCTCGAATAAGCTCCTTTCATTTCAAGAACAATTTATTGAGTCACATGAACTTGGAACAAGCCTCCCATGATCTCAAAGAGTAGCAACTAAGTCAACAAGGAATTTTTTGTTGCCACGTTGGATCGAGGGAGGTTTTCTCCCAAGATTAAATCACTCCTGCCAAATTATTCTCTACTAAACAGAGCCAACCACGTGAAGGAAGCTCTTATGGCCCCCCCCTTCCGCCCCCCCCCCCCCCCTCACATCACTCCCCACCCCCAATACCCAATATATATTTCATTTTTTACTTTCATGAGCATAAAAAAAAATATTCAATAATCTTAATAAAAAAACAATTCAACAAAAAGTACGCAAGGAAACATTGAAATTAATGCTTGACATAAAAATAGTATGATAAATGAGTTTTTTATATAACGCAAAAAACGTTCCAAGCATGGTAACGTTTGTCTTATAATACAACATTTTACATTATCAAAGTTTCTTTTTTCTTCTTCCTATTTCTAAAGCTCCTAATTACATCATCAATATCATCATGCTTTGCTCCCGCTGCCTTTCGACCCGCACTGCTAACCTAGTTGCGTAGTCACGATGTCCGGTCTCATCTGCTGACTGTGGCATCGCCACAAAAATAGATAATATTAAAATTTAATTGTCGCTTAAATATCATTGAACTAGTTCGGTAATATTAAAAATTGCAATGAGATTATTGGACCAAAAACGGCCATGTCACTGCTGAATTTACACCGTTCTCTCCTTCCGTGGTAAGATCTCAAGGAAACATTCTTTGTCATTTAAACAAAAAAATTTATAAGGACAACCATCAAGGTATAATTAGAAAAAAATTATAAGTGGAAATTAATTACCGTCATGGCCCTCACCGATAGTAGCATTTTTGGTCCGGTCCCCACTACAATGATCAAAGTTGCACATGAGGAACATTTACATCGTTCTAAAACTAGGTTATTTGGCTCACAAGAGGCCGCTCCCATGATTTAAACAAAGTTTTTATTAAATTTATGGACGAAAAAAACATATTGAAAGGTTAATGTTTTACCTTATTAGGAATTCTAGATCTTGGGACCCCGCCCAAGTCATGCGACGTTCAACTGCTGAATTTGATAGCCAAAATGAAATCGATATTTTTATCTTCCTCCGTAGTTTGTTCCGAAGTCATCACCCTACACATTACATATGATTGTGTATTTTTAATCATATTTGATAGGATTACAAAAACGTTGGAAGTATACAATTAATTATAAGATGTTTAGCTACTTAATTACAATTTGCGTCAATTTCTGGCAGCCGCCCCGGCCTAGCTTGTGATGGCCCTTTTTTCAATCCTAGCTTTGGTTGCCTTCGAGGTTTCGGTGCAACCCATCATCAAAATATTGAAGTCGATAGTGATACACACTTCTTATTTTAGACATAGAGAAAATTAAAGCTATTGAATTAAAGTTGTATCGACTCAGGGTCCTTTGGAATTTTTCCCTATTTATTTTCCCTTTTCTCTTTTCCGTCATGGATGAGTGCCTCCACTCACTCTTTGAACCGTGAGAGGATGCTCATATCTAGGGTTAAATTGCAATTGTGTCCTATAGGTGTCCTCGGTATATTTCAGCCATTTGCCTGGCCACTCGAGCCATCGCCGTTCACAAATGTGCCGACCTCTAAAAAAGGCTTCTAGATAATCTAGAAGTTCTTTTCAAAGTTGGAATTTAGAATTCCAATTCTTGTGTGTATGGTTGGGCCAAAATTACCAACGCATGTCTCTCCAAAAACCTCGTAGAACTCATTGTTTCCTACACTAAAAATAAGATATTATCATTAATTTAAAAATAAAAATCATGATAAATATACTGATAGAGTACATGAAATAGTTAAAATATTAAAATTTACCGGGAGTTGTACGTGATTTATAGGACACCTTCATCATTCACCAAAATGTGCTGCCATCACTGAGCTGAAACGTGTAGCTCCAGGAAACACAATAATGTAGTTGACTATATTAGTTCTATCATCAGCCAACACGTTGAAGTGCTATCGGTGTCCGCTGGGCAGGTGTGTTTCTTAGCCGGCACCTAAAGGAGTAGAAGGTGTACGAGAGGGTCGGGAAATCTCTTTGCCCTTTTGTCCCACTACCACCAACACCGGGTTCACATGTCGAAAACGCTACATACAGAACTTTTGTTAGTTTAGTCAATGTAAAAATTAAAATCAAACTATCATAATTCATCTCATGCGTAACAAAAAAATATCCTTGAATTTTTATTATTACCCGATATGTTTTCTAGCTGGTTCATGTTGTTTTATCCTCTCTTCAAGCCAGGTGTTTGAGGCGCGTCTATCAAAGTATCAAATTTCGACCTTGCATTTCGTGCCTTTTTTCGCAACAAGAGCATCGGAGATAGGGAGTGAAGAAAGCTCTTCTCATAGAGGGAATCATCAAAGCAAGTATCACATGGCTAGGTGTCTACATATTTGAACAAAAATTAATATTATTTCAATTATGTAAATAACTAAAAATACCCGAAGATAGAGCAATGTTGGCACTTTACATGTTCTTCCGCCGCCGTCTCTTCTCGCAATCATCCCGCCCTCAGGTTGTGCCCGCACTACCTCGAGCCGCTCCGTACATTGCAATAAAATTATAAATGTAAAAACTTGAAAACACAAAATGAAAACCGAAATAATTTCTACTGAAACACCGGAAGACAAAGTTAGAGTTTCAAATATGCCTTGCACAATTCCCGGCCTCCGGAAACATGTCATCGCACATTAAGGCACCCAAACAAGAGACGAGTCAATAATGAAGACCTTATTGAATATATTGTTGGAGCAACTTAGCAAACCTGTTGTGGAATAATTCCTTTGAGGACATTTTTGGAGCAACATTGTTGAAGTTGATGGTATAGCATTGTTGGAGACGATCTTGAAGGGCCTTTGAAGTGAAGCTTTTGGAGCAACTATTGAAAAATCCTTAGAGTATTTAAGTAAGGTACCTCTCATATTCCATCACCTTTTTCCTTTCAATTATCTTTAAATGATTTTGTTGATATTTAATGTTTGGAAATCGTTATACCTTTATTATATGTGTTGGGGATTCTCCTTTGGAATACCCAAAAATACCCCTGGCATTTTATCTTCGTATATGTCCACCCTATTGTTCAATACTGATTGATAGTAGTAAACATAGAGAGTTAGGGGATCTTTTGACGGCTTGTTTGGGCCATTAGATCCCTAACATCTACTAGGGAGAACCCCTTGAGTTGGAGGAGAGCTAGCCCGAGGTGAAAGAGGTTGTGAGGTGACAATGGGGCTATTGAATTACACATGGTATCACACTTTAGCTTTAGGACTTTATCTTGAGAAGTGCGAGATTTTGCTATATCAATTCTCAAATTGTTTACAACACTATTGTTAAGAACTAATAAGAAGTGATGTTAAGGGTTTTTGGGTATAAGAAACAATAATACCATTTAAAAGACTCAGGGGTTCTTGCCTTGGCATTCCTTCACTCCGGGCCTAGGGGCACACAAGAATAATTTCACACTAAACCATGCAAACTTGAAAGTAACTTAACAGATCCATAAAGTAATAATAATCATAATTCCTAATTTCCTATTGTATGATATAATGAAAATTATTCAAACATGAAGCAATGAAGACATGCAATGTCTGAATTTCAAGATCGATGAACCAATACAAGAAGTTAGAAACTACAAATTTGATTCAATACTCGTGTCCTAACTCCAAAGAAGGAATCTAGTTTTAGTATTTAACATGCATCGTGTATTATCAATTCTTAATTGACAACAACTAAAGGTCATCTACCTCATAAATTCCTTCCCATTTTGTGCTTTTATGTTATATTCCTTATAAAAAGTGTCAAATTTCTCTCAAAGTAAGCAACCACCGAATAAAAATAAAAATAGCCGAGATATGATTGAGAAATGGCTGTTTATTTCGAAAGGACTTTCACGATTTCTTTGGTTATTTTTCATCTCAAGAAACAAGAAATGACCTAAGAAACTATCGTGGATGTAATATAAGAAACACCACTATGAAATGGCTATTTTCAAAGCCAAATGATGTCCATTGAGGACATGGCCTTTATTTGGTTCCCTGTTTACAGGAGTTTCGGGTGAAATGGAACTTTTTTGTACCATTTACAAAAGAGTAAAAAAAGGGGAAAACATTTCTTTCCATGGGGAAATAATTTACCTTTCCTTTTTCAAGATAATATAAATCACAAAAAATTATGAACTATACCGTACACATTCTTTGCTAATGTGAAAGTGAAAAGGAATACTCCTACACAAAAGGGATGCACACATGTACACTTGAACACTAATAGATCTTTGTAGTTGAAATGCAATGCTTGTTTTCACTTAAAATGTAGGGTTTTTAAAGCAGTGGAGAAATAATGGTCGCTAATTTAATAAGCGTTTCTTTGGGAAAAATTTAAATCTTTTATTGGGTGATGAAGATAATAGAGGGTATTGAATCTTGATTCTTGACATTTTGTTTAACTTGAATAACTCAAATGATTATAAATATCAATGGATGAATTCTTTTTCTGGGCATGTGTCACTCAAAACTCTTATGTCAAAGCATTGTATGATGGCTAGCATTTTCTTGTTTCTTCTTCTACTCAATGTAAAAAAAAGTATATTAATATATTGGAGCACGAATGATAACTAAAATTGTTTGCTCAGTATATCCAAAATTTTCATTATGAAAATTTTTCTCATGGAGCTATTGGTTATCGATGAAGCAGCTCGCAATTCCATTGCTCCGTTGTAAAGGCTTCCATCTCCGGCCATATTTAGTTTTTTCTATGTCGACGTAAATGGGTAATAATTATAAATGAGCCAACCACAATCATAGATTTTGTAACCATTCGGGCCTATGGATGAGGTGATGATGATATTAACCCTATATTTGGAAGGTTGACCTATATCTATATGAGAATGATCTCAACATTGACCTTGATATGGTTGTATGGATGTGACCTTGGTATGTTATCGCAAAATCCCCAACACGTAAAAATCCCCAAATCTCGGAGAACTAAAGCTCATCACTTTCGATCCGGAGTACTACCCTTGTGATAAAATCGATGACTTTTGATCTCCCATTCTCTACCACTTTTCACTTCACCTTCAATATAGATCGACCTAGGACAATTGCTACTAGGTGTTGAGATGGATGAGTTTGATGAACTAAAATCCATAGCTTAAACTTCATGAAATCGTGAGTCAAATTACGTAAGCACGCCCACATCTTACACATCCTCTTTAAACTCATCTCGAAAGAACATTGGAAGACATCTAGAGAGAACCCTATAGCCTAACACAATCCAATGGAATTGAACAAAAACCCAAATAGAGTCAACCCTACTATAGGAGGAAGGGGCCTCATGGTAAGAACTTACCATTTTGCAGAGCCGAGGTCGAATGTTGTTCTCAGAAGAGCCGAGGGCAAAATGCCGAGGGCGAATGTTGTTCTGCAAGATCCGAGGGCCAATGTTGCTCCGCAAGAGCCGAGGGCGAATGCTTTTCCGTAAGAGCCGAGGGTGAATGTTGTTCTACAAGAGATGAGGGCGAATGCCGAGGGCGAATGCTACTCGTTAAGAGCCGAGGGAGAATGCGCACGTGATATCGTAAATTAATGTAGTTTTTAATAAAAATCATTTTTATGTAGCGCGTATTTGATTTTTGCATTTCAAATCATTTTTATATACATTTGATTTTTGCATTTCTAATACAAGGGACAAAACAAATTTCTACAAGAGGTTGAAATTTTTACTAGAATAGCCATGAAACACTAATTAAAATGGCTTAAAATGCAAGTGGATCTTCAAAATAAATGTAATTGAAGGTTCTCCCCACTAAATTTTTGGTAAAAGTGCTTTAAATTTGTTTAATTTATCTAGGATATTTTTTGTATTACACAATCTAAATTAAATAATGAAATAGTTGGGTAGTCTTACGTTTCCACCAGGACACAAATTTTCAAAATGGTGATGAAGTTTCATGTGATGATTAACCCATTATTCTCCTTTCCCTATCCTGAAAAACTATAAAAGGTCTCTCGCCGCCACATGAAACCCTAACTCATGTAGTAGCATAGAACAAATTCTCCATTTTGCCCGTCATAAGGCATTTTGCACGTATTTGACTTACCAGAATTTGTGATTCCTCGTTTTCTCCGTGACGTGCTAGGAAGGATAGAAGACTTAATTTTGATGTTTGAAATTTTTCAAAAATGTTCTTAGGCCCTTTAATTTCCACTTACCAATAATTTTTGCAACACTAGTCCTCTTCGCAATTGCAAGCTCGTACTCAAAAAGTAAGGAAAGTTACTTTTTTGGCTCACTCAAAATTAAAAATTTAATAAAGGAATTACCACTTATCATTATTGATATTTAAAAATTAGGAATCAATTTAGTTTTCCTTCCTATTACAAAAATTTCACAAATCCTTTCTTTTACATAAAACACCAAAGAAAGAATAAATCCCCGTTGCCCCGCAAACTTCCAAGTTGTGATTAGTGAAGCAAAGGAAAAGTACGGCTAATAACACTAAAAAAATTAGAATGCCAATCTGCCCCAACATGAAGTAGTGTTAATATAGATGGTGGCTTAGCTTGATGGTCAACAGTGAATTACACAAGCACAAAATAAAAGCTTTAGGCGTCTAAATTTACACTCGCACTCTCAAGGCATTTAGACGAGGGCCAAGCTCAAGATTGGCACCGAGGAAACTAGATTGGCTCATTAACTCCGCTATATTTTAATTTCATAAGGTATGTTTGAAGTTTGAAATCGCTAGGTAATTTATTATTGTGAAATCATAGTTCTAAATTATCTCTTATTCCGTGAGCAATGTAATCTATTAATTGTAAGCGTATTCATTAAAAATTCAAATTGATTTTAGCATGAATGATGACAATTTATATACTAATTGGTTTTTAAGAGTATTTGTATTATGTAGGAGTTAATCGGAAAAAGAAAAATCAAGACTTCATTTTCGTTTTCCTTATTTTTCGTCGAACTGAGAAAATTGAATATGAATAGTGAGTTAATTGTAAGATCAATGGGCCAAGGCCATACATCAAATATCGACCATAGTGGGGAAGTATAAAAGCATGGATATTCATGCAAGTATAGTTATTAATGTAAGATCAGTTAACTCTTAGCTTCACTAAAGAAACAAGGAAAAGATCTAGCATCAACCGAAACTCACGTGAAAAAAGTAGATGAAAAATGTACAATCATCCAATGGAGAGGTAATCTATAATTATCCAAGAAGACTCTTGGCTATGCCTTGAGACTAAACTAATTCTCAATAATTTTGAATAATCATCCATTGAAATTTAGTAGGAAAAACCATAGTAAATCATTGTCCAATGGCCATGCAAAAATATAAAAATAATATTTGTTGGTTGATTTTCACTGTGTGGACCATGATGGGACCACTGAGAAGGTGGGGGTTTTTTTTTAATCATGGAAGTGAGGTTTAATAGATTGATAGTCAAGTTACCTTTCCCTATAAATTTTCTCGATCAAGTTATTCATTCATTGAAATTTGATTCATTCCTATTGTTTTGATACACAATCCAATCTAGTTGAGTCTTGAGTCTTCATTGAGAATGGCATTCATAGGTTGTCAAGAAAGAGGTTATCATTGACATGAAATCTTCTTTTCTTGGTATCTTTGTAACTATGTTCAACCTGAGTTCTATATTTTTAAATTATTATAATAGTTCGTGATTATTAGGCTTTTATTTTGTCTTTTAAGAATTTTAATTTAATTATTATTAATCATTAAATTTAATATATATATATATATATATATATATATATATATATAGTTATTAAACTTTCAATGGTACATCAACTTTCATACATGAGAAAATAGATACCGACAAATGGTACATCAGTGGCTCGATTAATTTCGCTCAAAGAATTTCAAATGGTATAACATTTATCAATAAGAATTACACTCTTCGCACACAAGAGACTAATTTCTATGGAACCCCGAGATTTCTTTGGCTTTTTATTCTTATAACTACATAGACATAATTAATAGAGAGATTGAGGACAAAAAAAATATAGCGCTAGTCTCCACTACTCAACATGATTTTGTGAGAAATAATACATAGATTGATTTCTCCTCGAGTGCCTTAGCGTTCTTTGGCTCAGCTATTTTAATCACAACAACAATAAAAAATGCACCGAGGATCCGTTCAGTCCGATTATGCAATTTTTATAAGACAGATTATGCAATATTAATAATAAATACAAATTAATATAAATTTAGGAAAGTTCGTTCATGTTTTTTTCTTTATATTGGAAGGTTACTTTTTCAAGTAATTTAGTAGATCATGGCATATATTGAGGAAATATTAGTTTGACAAGAATTTAATTTATTTCTTCTGAAACTTTAGGCATATTAAAAGCCCAAGACATGATATATATCACACTCCAAATCCAAAGAAAATGGAAAAGCGTTCAATTTTTTAATCAAACTTTTATTGGTGAAGGGTTAATTTATTACGAGAACGTCATTAATGAAGTGCAAAATTTTAAAAGTAATGTTTATTTACAAGAAAAATAATGACCAAAACGTCAAAAAAAATTGTGTGACGGGTAAAGAGAAATCCAAATTCCAACCCTGCCTGCCACTTGTTGGTGAGTGGAGGTTATTCACTTTTCATTTATAGCTTACCAGGTTACTCATGTTACCAATATTTTCACATGGCTCACTTTTAGGTGACTACTTATTGTACTTATTCTTTATAAAGAACAATTGTTAGATAATTGTATTATTTGAAATCTATAACAAATCCAGGCAACAAAATTACAACAAATAGAAAATTATGCAAAAAATTCACCACGGCACTAATGTGTGGATACCCTATCATTTCTTAGATCCTCGTAACTTACCAACACCTACTATATTGGTATACAGAAATATGGCATTTACCTGAAGTATTTCATATGTATCTAGAAGTAAATAAGTTGTATGACAATTGTTATGGCAGATATAAGATGTGTATTATAGTTTATATTTCAATTTTTCTTAAGTAGCATGCATGTGCGGTTCATATAGTGACTACAATTACCAAATATATTTCAGTGAAGATGTGAAGATGATCTCTCATTAAGTCCAAATTACTTAAAGCATCATTAATTAGCTTTCCAAATGAATAAAAAATGTTAACAAATTAGTAAAATCTAGGAAAACAAATCATGCTTTAAAAAAATATGGCACAATGAGTCACACTCTGAGATTTATTTAAATACTCATCAAGTGTCACTACAACATATATATGATCACCATTACCATAGAAATGGGACATGTGACCATCATTTTGGTTTCTCCAATGACATTCCACATCATGAGAATTGTTTAGGGTTGATTGTGTTGATTGTTTTTAAACAAATCATTTATACATTTTATGGAAATTATAGACACAATTTATAATCACATTACAAGATCATGATATATGGATATTCCTTGTCATTTCTTAGATACTCACAACTTACCAACACCTAATAGATTGATATACACATCATATGTAATTTACCCCTAGAATGCCACATGTATCCTAAAACAAATTAGTTGTATGGCAATTGTTGATGCAGGGGCATTAGGCTCAAAACAACCTTTGTCCATAAATAAATGTAAAGGGAGGTCTCATGTTTTATTTCCCCATGCATTTATTCATAGTTGAGTTATTTTTAGTTAATTAGAGAAGAAAATGTAACTGCCTGAATGATTAATGGGCACCTAAAGAGATAGTCAGTTTCAGAAGTTAAGCAAATTTTAGGAGCTCGTCTCTGTCTGTCAAAGGGTTAGTCTCATAGTTAGAGATATGTAGAGTTTTGAGCGTTAGAGGAGTTGAGTCGATTCAGGGTTTGTATAAAAATAAGCCTTATAGGCATAATAAGCCAGACCTGTATAGAGAACCGCATAGGCTGCGTAGGACTGTCGTAGAGACAGAGTAGAGGAGAAGGGCCAAGTAATTCGAAGATCTGGTCGAGCCAAAGTTGTAAGTACTTCACTGCATAAATGTAGAATTATTTCAACGGTATTGTGCATTTTTCGAGTTAATTATGGCGTGAATGGTTTCTGTGTCCCGATAATCAACTGTATAGTAGTCTGGAATACATACTCAATAATTGTGATTTAATGGGGTCCTGTATGTTGAAAGAGGAACCGAGTCCTTTCCTGAATTACTAGCCTCTGTGCGAGAGGTTCTAGCCTTTCCCGAACCCATTGGATATTAGTTTAACTCAGTATAAGAATTTCCGGACGAATAAATTTGTGTGATAACCCATGTTAAGTGCCATGACAGTGGACGGTGTGGCATTGGACAGTGGTATGACAATGTTGTGGTCGAGACTCATGTAATACAGTGGGAAATGCCATGGTAGAGAGGGTCCACAGGTCCAAATTATGGATCTCCCCACAGTGTAATAGAGAATTGTGCTCGAGCCTTCGATTCAAGGTTCGATCGGTAATACCACGTACATAGAACCGGTGTGTGAAGGAACCTCATGGAGTGTGAGTCCTTAATTGAAGAAAAAAAAACTAGTACAGGAAGATGTGATTCAAAGGAGCGGAGGCGGAGTACAATAAAAGAAAGCTCGACGGAACCTAGAAGATAAGAGGCGGAACCGTGACCGAAGTGCACAGTAAAACCACCGTTTGGAAAATCGGCGATATCACGCAAGTTTGGAGGTGGTAAGCATAATTGGTGAAAAGGACGCGACATATGTCTCCATGAGACACGTGGCCAAGGGCGGAATTATAAAACCGTTCTCATCGCAGATTAACCCTTGGGCGTGTTCGTTACGCGAGATTTCGTTGTGTCCGTTGGATCCTCCAAACTGGAGCGATGCTCCATCGACCGTCGGATTGAGAGGTAAATTACTGTGGAGCCAAGAATGGTTTATGTATGACCGTTGAGTTATAGACCAAAGTCGAGATTTGTTACGATCTTTGACGATTGGCGGAGATTATAATAAGGAGGACTGTATAATTATGTGAATGGCCGTGCATTTGGTTGAAACCAAGTGACGGAGTTCGAATTGACAAGGTCAACATACATTAAACATCACGGTTGAAATATGAGAGGGTCGAGCAGTTGATACATTCGAATATCAATTTGAATACGTAAAATGAGTGAGCCCAAGGTTTTGGGGTTTAATTCCTAAGTGGCTTGTATTTATTGGGGTATATATTAATGAGAGTAGGCTAGTCATTATATTCGAGGTGTGTAAAGAGCGGTTGAATGTTGATAGGTATGATGGGGATTAGACCATAGAACGTGGGGACTTATAGTATGGTTTAGAACCATCAAGTGAAGAAGTTCCGCATGCGAGAAGGCATGGCATAGGCCTTGGGGGTATTATGATCCTTGGAGGAAAATCCCACAGCTAGAAGAGTTGATAGAGAAAATTGGATCGAGTACAAAGGTGTGGCAGGTGGGTCTTACCCTGCACCAATTGTTATGGTGCATATATGATGTGTATTACAGTTTATCTTATAATTTTGTTGAAGTAGCATACAACAATTTACATAGTGATATGAGAACCACTCTCTAGAGTATACATCGATTTTGTACACATGGCTTTTCATTTGCTTTTTAAGATATATCATTGGTGATGCTCACATGATTATATAATGAACCATTAAGTTGAACTATGAAATTATTCCTCACAACACACACATATTGATGAATTAATAATTTTTCTCATATAATTTTTTTAATCTATTTTGAAAAAAAAAAATTTATATATAATTATTTCTAAGAAGAACAAGAGAGAATTCCTTACCATATCTTCGTAAAACATATAATGGCAAGAAAATTAATCTATTGAAATTTCATTTCCAAACATATTCATGGAGTAAAATGAAGATCAAAAGGAGATATTCATGGATTTACCTATAACATCACCTCATAATTAAGAATGTAAATGTACAATATTGATGATACATAGGTTAGGAGAAAATTAATCTATTGAAATTTCATTTCCAAACATATTCATGGAGTAAAATGAGGATTAAAAAAAGATATTTATGAATTTACTTATAACATCACCTCATAAAAGTGTAAATGTACAATATTGATAAAATTTATTTATATATGATAAATAATAAACCTTTATCTCACATGTATCATATAATCTTATAAACAAACAATTGCACCGGGGGTGCAAGGGAACGCCGGAAGGAGGAGATGTGAATCATTTTGTGCTATATGAGGGGTAAAATGTGTAATAACTGAAGGAGATGAATATTTTGTTCGTTTGTGACGATATGGAATATTGGATTTTATTTTTAATAAAAATAATAATTATTAATTTAATATTATTTAATTTTAATTTATTTAATTTAATTTTTATTTTATTTAATTTATTTATTTATTTATTTTAATCTTTATTTTATTTTATTTCTATTTATTTATTTATTTTATTTATTTTATTTTTATGTTTTAATTAAAAAATTTATTTTTTTTGTATTTTTAATTTTATCTTTATTTTATTTTATTTCTATTTGTTTATTTTATTTTATCGAAATAGTGCTGAGTATTATTGGGAGCTTCTTGTCAAAGGCTCAACCTATGGTCTCAACCATAGTCAATTTCATTTCCCTTTTACACAAATGGTTATAAAACCATGCACCCAAGGTATACGGCTTGTGCGGGAGTGCTTTACCTTCACTATATGGTTATGAACCCATACATATATAGTAAATCTACATATATCATTTAACCCGACATTCACCTTGTACTTACGGTCCACCAAGCTTTCGCCTTCAACTATGCAAATATATATATATATATATATATTGGCCTAACGCATATACCATTTCTTGAAATTTAATCATACCATTCAACTTCATAAGCCTCGATTGTGATTAACCCCGACCCTATATAATATTACTCGGCCCCACATATATTTCATATGGGCGCTAACTCCACAAACGCATTGATATAGGCCTACCACCTTTATGTTTTCGATTTGAATTAAAATCGCGGCATATAAACAGATGCTTGGGCCCACATTCATATAAACGCACCTTGCTTAAACATCGAGCGGATCCAATGATCCATATGGCATCACTCCCCAAGCGTTAATTGGACGATCACTGAGCAATTTCGCATTTTTTTTATCACCGAGCGTTAATGCTTAGAAATAATGCGAAACTTGCGGTTTTGAAAATCCACTTAGGGACACGTGGCATTTTCTTTGTTGTATCACGTTTTTTATTTCAATACAGCTTACCACTAGTGGACCTGCGCGAAAACCATAACCCATTCCCGAATACCACCTTTACTGTTTATGCATCGCGGTTCCATTTCATCTCCGCTTCGAGGTTCCACTTTAAAGTTTCAACACCAATTAAATTTGGTTTCTTCCTTTTCCATAGAGATCAAGCTACGCCATCGATCATCCACTTAACAAACCAACTTTTGTTACTTCAAACAGGCGGGGAGTAATCTTTAGGAAAAAATTTCCATCCTTTAATAGACAGAGCGTGGTTAAACATGCTCTTTTAACATGGCCTTATTCAATCTTTCTCAATTTCTTATGCAGAATGCACACACAATCCCTCATTCACTGAGAATACCCTCCTTGGTGCCTTCTTCATCGAACTACGATGTGTTCATCAACAGTTGTGAACCCGATGTTTGTTTCTTCACCAGGCATCTTCACAATAGTCTTGTTTCCAGAGGATTGCGAGTCTTTCTCGACAGCATAGAATTGCAGGCTGGACAATCCATACCTTCACAAATCAAAGACGCAATTAAAGGAGCCTCTCTCATTATTACTATTTTCTCTCCAAATTATGCGCAATCGCAAAGGTGCCTTGATGAACTACTCCTCGCGTTGCTCTATAAGCCGACCATTTTTCCGGTCTTTTACCACGTTTGGAGGAAGACGTCACAATTGCGACACTATGCCCCAAAGCATCTCTATTGTGACGACTGCCTCCAAACGTCACAATTGCGACACTTAGACATTATGTCGCAATTGCAACGTTTGGAGGCAGTCATCGCAATAGCGACGCTTTGGGGCATAGTGTCACAATTGTGACGTCTTCCTCCAAACATCGCAATTGCGACACTTTGTCTAAGTGTCGGTATTGCAACACTTTTCTCTAAATTTCGGTATAGCGACGGTTTCGGGCGGGATTGAAAAAATTTGGGGAAATTTCTGACATTTGGTCAAAAGTGTCAGAACCAAGTGTCGGAATTTCCCCCAAATGTACTAGTGTCTATATTTCTCTGTTAGAGAATTTTCCTTTCCCTTCCTCATCTTATAGCTGTTCTCATTTCAAGGAGCTCTTCTTAGACTAATTTTGTGGGGACTACATATGAACTGCTCTCCTCCTGGGATGTTGCTTCATATCTATGACTGGTTGGATATTTGCTTTGCTTCCTAGAGCAGCTCCCCTAAGACTATGATGGATTCATTATGTTATTGAGATAATAGGCTCCCCCTTTCTCTTTTCCTTCCATACTTTATTGGGGTTCTTCATAATGTCTGCACTTCTTTTAGATTCATAGTTTTGTTTGATTTGCTTTGATTCCATCATCTGTCTAGAGTTCTTTAATGTATATGGCATATTAGAGTCCTTTGCTTTGTGACCAAGCTTGAGGCATACATAACATCTTACTTTTCCAAGGTATGTTTGAGCTGATGTATAATATTTTATTCCCCTTTTTTAATACAATTTACAATCAGCAATTTTATGTCCAAAATTATTGCATGCATAACAGTAGCCATGGAAATGATTTGTGTACCTGGGGAAAGATTGTCTTTTCCATTTTCTTGCTTGAGGGGTTCTTCTCATTTTTTGCGTCCTTTGCTGGTTGGACTGGATTTGATTTGTCTTGCAATATGCTGCAATATGTCCAGGTTTGTGGCAGGAAAAACAAGTGATACTTCCCATAGGAGGAAAGAACCTTGTTTGACATCTTCCAAATTTATTCAATTCATCCTCAGGAGCGTATGAGCCTTTATCAGCCGATTGTTTCATCCTCTCATTCTCTGTCCTTTCATGTAGCTGATTGTTTCTGTTTGTTTCTCTATAAATCATGTTCTTGCTGGCTTCTACTTCTATAGGAATTTTCTGAGCTGCTTCACTATCCTTTACAGATTTTACAAAAATGACATTCCTGTTATCTTCAACCTTGGACTTACTAGTTTCTCCTTCATATCCTATCCCAGCCTTTATGAGAGGTGACCTTTGAGCCTTTAGAATCTGGTCCAACTGTCCAGAGCTTTTCATTTGAGGAGTATTCATTAATAATTCTCTTTGGACCTTTTCTAATTTATTTCTCAGGCTCACTACTTCTTCTTCCAATTTCTCACATTCCAAACTTTTCTCTCTCATTTGTTGCAGCAAAGTGTCTTCGAGTTTCATTTCTTCTTCAAGTTGTGTCTTCAGGCCAACAATATCTTTCTTATCTTCATATTCTTTCTCATCACATATTTGCACCAATGTCTTCAGGTCTTTGTTTTCATTCTTCAATATTTCTATTTCAGTCAAGGCTGTGTCAGGTTTGGCTTTTTCCTCAGCTGTAATTTCTTCATGGTTCTTACTTCCATTCACACTAGCAGGTACCTCATTTGATTGAACATTTTACTTTTGACATGAATTTTTCGTCTTCTTAATTCTCTTCTGCTTCTTGACAATGCAGTCCTTAGTGTCTACTCCATGCATGAAATGCAATCTATCCCAGATTTATTTTGTAGAGGTTATATCCATTATTAAATCAAGATCCTTGTTATGAATATTGTTATAAATCACACAATTTTCCTTGGCATTCCACTTTTGTTCTTGCAAAGAGGGAGATTCTATGCAATAACCATCACATACAAGTTTCCATACCTCAGGTTCATAAGTCAATAATTCTGTTTTAACCTTATCTCTCCATTCAGGAAAGTTTGTTGTATTTAGCACAGGTACATTTTGATAGTCCATGACTCAACCAAATCTCCTTCAAGCTATTAAGCTTGCACCAAAGGAACTGGCTCTAATACAACTTGTTGGGAATCACGATTTCCGTTAGACCAAAACCCGCAGGTGTTAGTCAACGATCGTATCACCAAAGATAAGGATCCATGAAAGGCGGTTAGTCCATGTCACGAAACAGAAGGGGAGCGTTGGTTTATCAATGTCCAACAATCTCCCCCCCAATGCGAGCTGGGTGTGTATCGAACTCGTGACCTACGCTCTGATACCACTTGTTGGGAATCACGATTGCCGTTAGACCAAAACCCGTAGGTGTTAGTCAACGATCGCATCACCAGAGATAAGGATCCATGAAAGGCGGTTAGTCCATGTCACGAAACACAAGGGGAGCGTTGGTTTATCAATGTCCAATAGGAGTTTCCATGAACACTAAGCAGAACCCCTTCCTTTCCTAGTATCCCAATAATTAACATAGGTTGATAGCTAGTCTAGGGTTAGGGTTAGGGATTTTTCATGTCTCAACTCTCAATTAATGTTAGGGTTTTTGACCCTCTATAATCTTCTTAAAATTCAACAGGTGAATGTCCCCACATGTGAGAGTAATGGGGGTTCATGTGGCATCCACTTAGTACCATGGTGATCAATAAAATAGTTCAACTTGTGGGAGACATGACTCCCATATACTAACTATGATTAATTGATTTTTCATAATTTGTAAGTTTTTTATGTATAAAGAAATTTCAAGAGGTTGGGAGATATGATAAAAAATTTTGACCCTAAAAAATTACAGTTGATGACTCATTTGACTTTGGAAGTTTCCAAATCCCAAATCACCAAACTAGGGCTCACTCTTAAGGTGGGCCATGCTAGCCAATTCTTCCAATTTTTCCACCTAGAAAGTGCCAATATAGAAGATAAATTATATAACTATCCAATATGGACGACACCTCTCCATTTACAGAGGCTTTTTCTCCCCCAAAATCTTTTTTTGAATGAGGTGAGGAAATTATTCCTCTAACTTCTCCTTGAATTACCATTTGGTCTTACCTAGAATTTTTCCTTAAAACCCAACTTTCCATTGTTATTTTTTCCCATATCTGTAAGTTTTGGACTTATTCTACACATTTTTTGTATGCTTCTAGTGCAAAGTTCTTGATGTTATTTATGACCTACTCATTAGTTTCTTGATCCAACATGGAAGGCTAATAGAGTTTTATATTTTCCACATTCACCATTGAGTAAATGCATATACATGGGGGTAGACCAAGTCTATAATAATTGCATCCCACCTTAATTAATACTTCAAAAGAGACATCCAACATAGTTTTGATCTTCTTACTAGGACCCTATAGTCATTCTTTGTTCAGATGCAACTAAACGTTGTCTCCCTCAAATTTTTATTTTTTATTTTCATTTTGTGTTAATCATGTCAAGCCTTATAGTTATCCTATGACTTATTCAATATTTCTTATACTTCTAAGTGATATTTCCTAATATTTTACACACACACACACACACATCCTATGATGCCTTATGTCATTTCTCCTTAAGGTTCATAAATAACATCCAAGGGTGAAGATGGAAAATACCCAAAGAAAACTTCAAATGGGTTATTAATTGATTTTATTTATATTGTAATAGTTTAATATTTTTCATTTATCTTAATGCTTTTAGATTGGAAAAAAATGGGGGGATTAGCTTGTATATTCATTTTAACTATGAGTCCCAATGTGCAGAATTAGGGTCTGAAATCTTCTAGAGCCATTTTGAGGCATTAAATAATTTTTTTGTGGTGTAAAAACCTATCACTTATGCTACAACCCTCAGTTCTAATTTAGGATAGGATACGTTTCCAACAATTTAATAATTGTATCAATCAGAATTTGTATGAAAATAGTACTCTTCTCACAAGTTTATCTACTATTTTGACCACCATGGTATGAGATTATGCCACATCAACCCCCATTACTCACGAAAATGGAGCTAGCCACATGTGGAATTTCAAGAAGTCTTTGTAAGGCCCAATCCCTTAACTCTAGTTGAGGGTTTAGGGAGTCAAACCCTACCCCTAGTGGGTGATAGTGTTATATTAAATATCGGGCTACTAGGAGGAATAGGGTTTCCATTCTATTTTATTGTAATTTGTTTCATAGTTTAGTAGAGAAATTGGGAGTGGGAAGTTAGAAAGAAAAATACAGGTTTAAAGATTCTATAGTAGTCTTATAGGCTATAAGTTTCAAGTAACTCCATAAAGAGTACCTCTTATTTTTTTATGTAACAGCCTCGGGCTAGATTTTAATGTAATAAAGGATAATAAAGGAAAAAATAATAATACCAAGGTCATGGGACACATATTCCAAGTCGAATGTTGGGAAAACACTATAGTGGGCATCACTTGTGATTTATTATGGCTATGGAAATTGGAAAATGCATCAGAAAAGGAAAAGAGGCAATAATTCACATTTAATTATGAAAATAAATAAAAATAGGAGAAAAGAGAGATGAACAGACACAAATTTTCATACAAGGGAAATTAGAGGAAAATGAAGGAAAATGAATAAAATAGAGACATCAATAATAAAAAGGAACCAAAGAAACAATTCAAAATTTTCGATAGGTCAGTTTTGGCTCTCTCCTTTCATTCTCTCTCTCATACACTTAAGATCATTCTTGGAGAACTATAAAATTCACTTGGATTTGGAGAAGGAAAGTCAAGGACAAGCAAAGGAAAATCAAGGGAAAGTTATGGAAGGTTGGATTACGAGCTTCATCAGGAGGATTTTGCAGGTAACAAGTTGCATGTGTGATTTCTTAGCTGAGGTGTGAATGCATGGTACATGCATTTGTTTATTTGGTTCATTTATTTTCATTGACATGGATTTTTCCTAGTTTGACAGTGATTTCAGCCCTGCCTTGTCATTTCCTAGATAACCATGGTGTGATGGGATTCATTCTTGGTTTATCTTTGGATTTCTAGAAGGTTTTGGAACTGGGTGAGGTGGTGTCAGGAAAATTCCCAAGGGTTGGGGGTGGAGATGATTTTCTTTGGGAATCCTCAACAAGTGGGTGGAGATGGGAAAATTCCTCAATGTATGATGAAGGAATTTTGAGGCATCTAATCTCGATTTGGTTTTGTGATATCAGGAACGATCTAGGTGAGATCATGGTAGCTTGAGGGTGGAGATGGTTTAACCTCTGGAGTCCCTGGTTGATTATGTCCTGGTTTATCCCATGAGATCCCACATTCATCCTTGGAATATGGAAAGGGGGTGATTGGATGAAAGAAATATTTGTTCAACCCAATCTATGGTCGGGTGGTACATGGAAGTCCCTGACTTGGTTGGAATTTTTATATGTTAATATGAGTTATTTTCTCTATGTAATTAATGAGCACATGTACTTGTTATTATTTTGATTATATGAAAAATTTGGCATGGTTCTCATACTGGTTATATGTTGGTTATAACCATGGTTCTATGATGTGCTCTAGTTATGGATTGTTCATGATTCTATAAGTAATTGAATGGTTGATGAATGCATGGGCTAACAAGTGTTATTGCAAGTATCTTGAGAGTGAATTTTCTTGGTGATTCTCAGATGAATTTCATACCATTATGATCATATATGCATTCATGACCTGTAGCTTTCATGTTTACCATATGTTTGATGAAATGTCTAGTATGCATTGGGCATGTATAGATCAAGAACTTGCTCGAGTTTGGATTATCTATCATTGTTATCATAATTTTTATTATTCTAGAAAGTTAAAGGAAATTATGGGTAGTGGTATGGAAGCTAGCATAAAAAGTGGCATATATCTCGCAATCATTGGCACAAAATTGAGGATCTGAGGACATAACTGCATGAAGACAAGCTTGTAAATGCATTTATATCCTCCCATTTGCATGCATGAAGTGTCAAGGGTGAGGTTATGGAGCTAGTTCATAGAAAAAGGGTTTCAAATCAAGGATTTATCACCTAGGGTGGTTATTTGGCTCATGAGTGGTTTGTAATCCCTAAGGGATGTTAGATAGGTTTCAGTTTGTAGGCCCCACTTCCATCACTAGAAGTTGGAGGTAGGATCATGTCATAGTAGCACTCAAATCATGTTTACCTTGGAGATCTTGTAAAAGTGGGAAAATGTGGGAGGAGGCATTACATTGTACTTCCATTTTCCATACTAAATAAATGTTAGTGGAACAACCTCACCTTCTAGTTGAGTATTCTCTCATAGTAGTTTCATAGGGAAAAGTTTATGTGTATTTTGGATGTTATTTGTATTTTATTTTTGTATCTATTCCTCACATTTTATCTTTTTCATTTATTTAGGTAGGAAATAATCTATTAAGGAAATCTAATATCTAAAGGAAAATTAACCTTACACAATATATATTTTACTATTTTTATGAGATATTTTTTATGGACAATTCTAGTGGAATATCCACAACATTTTATAGATCATTACTAGTATAAGTATGAATTGCCTTATTATAGAGTGTTAAATATAACTCAAATTTTTATCCTAGGTCTTGGGATTCTTCTAATTATAATCCCTCAACATTTGAACCATTTCCATGTTGACTACTTGTATCTAACCTTTTGTTTAAGAATAAAAAGTAATATATCTATTCAACTTGGTGTCCATCTTCTCCCAAAGTGTAGTGAAATAGACATCAAGAAATGTGGTATGCATATTTTATATTGTGCTCCCTATTATCCCATATTTCTCCCAAAAATATTTTAAAATACATGTTTATTACTTGTACTTTGATGTTATTTTTCCAAGGAATAAGTATGAAAATATTGCTAAACATACCAACTACCACAAATAGATAGTCATGTTACTTATTGTTTATTGGTAAAACACCTACAAAATATATTGATATGTTATCCAAAGATCTAGTAGGTACAAGAAAACGATGGTATAAACCTTTCTTTCTATTACTAGGTTTGTTGGTACAACATATTTTACATCCTCTAATAAATTGAGCTACATCTTACTACATTTTGGGCCAATAAACATACCTTTTTACGCTGGAAATTATCTTCTCAATTCCAAAATTTCTTGCAACCTTGGAGGTGTGAACCTGTATAATTAGCTGCAATATTTTACCCTTAGGAATATAGAGATCATTTGGCTTGAAGAGAAAATTATTTTGGTGATGATAATCAATCTTACCATCACTTTCTTCATGAATTTGGTCCTATAAATCCTGAAACGCCTCTTTAAATTCCACATATTCCATGTAATACGCCTCTTTGTATGCATCATGAGTAAAAAAGGCTCCATGTGCACAAGAGCTCCCAAAATTATAATATTAGATTTAGGTGGCCTTAAAATCATGTCTTCTACTTATTAGTGTTTTTCGTCTTATATTTTATGACTAGATAAAATTATTGTAAAACCCCATCCACGTGTAGTGTATGGTTTTCTAAAAATTACTCTAAGGTTGAAAATACTACATTGTGATGGACCTCATTATTAGGCATAAATCAAGGCCCATATGACCATCCTTCAACATACATTTACCTCTTTCTTTGCATTTTATAACACCTTTTTTTGTTGTAATGTGTTTATTAGGGAGATTAAGGAATGTTTATCATATCTCACGTCCTAGCGTGATTAATGTGAAGGAAAAATAATATTTATTGTGCAGAAGTACATTCAAGACTAGAGGGAGGGAATGTAAGAGGCCCGTCCCTGCATTAAATCACCAACAACTAGGTTGGTTATGCGTCTATTACCACACTCAATTATTAGGAGGATCTCAAGGAAATAGATCCACTTTTATAGGGATTTTGGAGGGAAGAAACACTCTTTCCAAGGAGGCTTCCCCATCACTCATTTTTTATAAATAAAGGAGCTCAAGAGCACAGTAGGATTCAACTTTCTAGAGGAGCATAGTGACTACTAGAGCTAGGATCTTGTACTTGTCAATGTCATTTCCATGTCATGTACATGCGCACTTTTTGAGATAAATGAGAAATATTTTGTTGCCTTCAGTCTAAGTTTGTTCTAGAGATATGATTACCCTTGTGTTAGGGCCCAACCCAAGCACTCTAGTCTCTTTCTTTTATACATTTTTGTTGTGCATCATTCCTTTTTGTACTTAGTTTGGTTGCATTTCTTTTCTTGCAAGGTTTGTTGATATAAAAAATTTCCTTTGCAGAATTTCAATCACATCTCTTGGAGAGTGTGATTTTATGCCTTATATTGGAAAGCACAAAAATATAGGTTTCATTTTATGTAGTATTTAGATCTTGAATAAAATTTAACTCGTGCTTTCCTTTCTAGTTTTATTTTCTACAATTAGTATTGTTAAAATACTTTAGATGTTTTGCAAGTTAATATTTGTGGTTTGTAGGTCATACTATTGGTTTTCAGGGAAGAGTACTATAATTTTCACCTTTGAACCTACCATTAATACCCCCTTCCACCAACATCAACTTATTCTAGAAGTCTGCATATAGAAAGTTCACGACAGATTCATTAGAGGTCATTGTTTGCATTCCCTCCTTATGCAAGATGGGACCTTGAGGAGTAATAAGCTTGGAAAGGACTCCCATAACATTTTCCCACCTTCCAATTCCCTTTATTACCTTCAAATCACCTTCTAATCCCTTGGAATTCTCTCAAATCCAATCCTATAGCAAAACATGGAAATCCCATAGCATCCTATTGCACCACATAGAACCTCTTAAAACTTGACTAGAATTGTAATTTAAACTCAATTTTTGCCTACTATTCCTTCATAATGTATCCTAGGACTTGTTACCAAGATTGATGAATATCGTAGACCATATAGAACCTTCATTTTCATCACTGCAATTCATTTATGCAATTAGGGTTAGTCATTAAATTCATGAATTTAATAGCACAAGGATAGATTACATTTTCACTTCTTAAAGCATTCATTGATTTTTGTCATTAGCATAGAATCTCATTTGAATGCAGTAATTAAAGAGTGGTTTCATGCTATTTACTTTATGAAAGTAGACTAGGTCTATTTCTTTGTCATTCATTTTCTGCAATATGTTATGGTTTTCATTTCAAACATTTACAGTTGTTGCAAGTAGATCAGAATTTCCTTTCATGCAACATATAAATTTCTTGTAAGTAGATTAGCACTTCCTTTTATGCAACATTTACATTTCCTGCAAGTATATTATCATTTCCTTTTATGCAAAATTTACATTTCTTGCAAGTAGATTAACATTTCCTTTTATGCAACATTTACATTTCTTACAAATAGTTTAGAATTTTCTTTCTTGAAAAACCTAGATTCAGTTTGCAAAATTGTCTCTGTATACCTTGGTTTAATCCACTGCGTCAGAGCATCTTAAGTAGAAATTAACTTAATTTTCATACAACATTGTCACCTCTTAATTTTGTACAAATACCAAATTTATAAAATAAAGTTGGTAGCCCTGGGAGTTGCAACATTCTTGTTGCAATATTGGGGCTCATCACTTTTTGGAATCCATTAGAGAAATTTTGAGGTCTAAAATGGGCCTCCTAAGAAAAATGTATAACCAAAATAAACTTCATAAGAACCAATAGGATTCAAGATGATGATGTCAACCATGGAGGATGATTCACCATTTTTGGGGTAAAAAGGTAAAAGGATTAAAAAATAATAAAATAATAAAACTACTTTTTCAACTTATCTCCCCAAGGTTTTACTCAAATTTTGAGCAGGAGTACTCGTTGGATGCAAAATTTAATTCCCCATCCAAGGAGAACCCATGTTTCATACTTTCGATGGGCCCCTGATACACAAAAAATGAGAAATACATGAAAAAATGTGATTGTAATCACGTTTTGATGTATTTCTCTTTTTTCATGTAGCAAGTCCATTAAAAGTATGAAACATGGGTAATTCTTGGATGAGGAATCAAATTATGCATCCAATGACTGTTTCTTCTTGAAATTTGAGTAAACCCACAGGGAGATAAGTTGAAAATACGAGTTAAAAAAATAGTTTTTTTTCTTTTTTCTCTCTAAAATTTAATGATGTAATCTAATATTATTTTATTATTTCCACTATTCTTTTATAATTTCCTTATTAGGCCCATTTTATACCTAAAAATTCCTCTAATTATTTTTGGGGAGGAGTCAAAGTAGTTGTTGATTTTGCTTAGAGTTTCTTTCTCTTTTCCATTTTATTTCCTGAGAAAAGAAAAAAAAAAACCAAAAGAAAACAAAACAAAAAATTATTTGCATCAACTTTTGTCTATCTAAAAAGATCCACGAATAAAAGAAGAAAACACATTTATTTCATGCCTAGTAGGGTTAGGGACAACCTAGGAAAATTTCTGCCAAAAAATCCCACTCCCACAAGTGGTCAACCATCACTCACCTTTAGTGACTTTGAACCTCTTACTTTGAACACATAGGGTTTGGTGAAACCTTTAGGTTAGAAACCAAATATTTTTGAAGAACCTATATGGGAGGAAGAACCTACTCGGGGATAGCTGAAAATAGACAGCCTAAGCTCTTTCCTATCAGACAAACCAATCGAGAAGCCAAAACGAAGAATATAAGCCCCACTGCTGTCCCAAACTTCCATGGCCTAGCTTCTAAGGACCCTGATACATTCATGTTTGAGTTTGTTATGGTTTTTAGAACCTGTTATTACAATTTTTATGGGCATAAAATAGAGTTTTTTCCTTCCACTATCAAGGATGCAACCTTGTGTTGGTTCACGAGATTATAAAGGAGGCAACATAACCACTTAGGATCAAATGAAACAAGCGTTCAATAAAAATACAAATATTATTATAGATCTAGGGACACAAAAGAAGAGATCTTCAGGATTACCCTAAGACAAGATGAATCCCTAGTGGACTATGAAGAAAGGTTTCAGCTCAGCTATAGAAGAGCTAATTGTACCCTTGACCCTGAGTCACTGAAGCTTGTACTTCTCCGACGGATTAGAGAATATTTGTTGGAGACCCTTAATATGTTTTTTGGTGGAGACATTTACCATCTAGACTATGAATACATCAAGACAATATTTTAGAATTCTAGGGCTACAAGGAAGAGAGGTAGGTCTAGTCAAGGCCTAGTAAATTCTTCTCCCTCTACCTCAGCTATCAAAAATGAAATAGGGAACATGCTAGAAGATTTGAAGAGTGAAATTTTGCATACCTTTTCTTTACAAATGGACACCATGCAGATCAAGAAGAAACAAGAGGAGGTAGAAAGGGCACTAGCTATCTTTTGCCCTACATGCACCAAGAGGCACCCTAGAAATGAGTGCCCACTGAATGTAATAGAAGTTTGCTGTATTTGTGAGGAGAACCATGCAACTAGAAAATTCCTCTCTATTTTAGGACTAAAGGCAGTATACCAAGGGGAATCAGGTACCATTTTTTTTTCAAACAATTAAGACCACAAGGCCCTCATCCATATCAATAAGGAATATAAGGTGTACACTATCCTCCTTTCAATCAAAATCAGAGTGCACATTTTTAGTCTTGGTGTCCTCCAACCAACTCACCTTGGTACATGCCTACCCCTTGGTCCTATCCTCCTTAGTATCCTCCTTATCCTATTAATCTACCCTTCTAGCCATATCAATCTCAACCTCCTCAATGGGCAACCCTTCTCAAGTATGGATGCCTCGGGAAGCCCAACCACCTGCCTTAATGCCTCCTCCTCCTCAACCACATCTACCCCACAAAAATCCTCCTAAGCAACCTAAGATTCCTTCTCAACCCAATCTGAACCGAAATGACAAGTAGGCCCAATAGGCCTATAGTGGGGAAACATCTTATCCTACCTATGTTGTGGAGATCCAAGAAATAAACCTTAGGTCTGGGAAGGTGCTTATATATGCTCATCCACCTTCTCCATCTGAAGATCTTGCAGAAGAGAAGGATGATAGTAACCCTCAAGCCAATATACCTCCCTATCATGAAAGGTTGGTCCAACCTAAGCAACACACCCCAGAAGAGGATGAACTTATAGGATAATTGAAGGACCTGTGTGTTAAAATACCCCTCCTCTATGCCATCAAAGATGTTCCCATCTACAACAATATTATCAAATAAAAAAATTCTCAATAGGCCTAGAAGGAGAAAAAGAGATGCCCCCACTATCAATGTTGTTGGGAAGCTGGCTAATCTAATGCTTGGGAAGGCCATCTCCCCAAAAGTATTTGCATCCTGGTAGTGGATGTACACATTAACGGTATTATAGATACCAGCACACTTATTGACCTTGGGGCTTCAATAAATTTCATGACTAGAAAATTTATGTTAAAGCTTAACCTCCAAGGAGCCTTGAGGAAAACCATCACAATGTTGTAGATTGCAAAAAACTCCATAGTAGCCCCCAAGGGTGTTATTAAGGATGTGATGGTAGTCATCGACTTTTGGTAGTACTCAACCAACTTCCTTTTACTCCAACCCAATACCAAGTTTAATGGTTATCCTATCCTCTTAGGGAGACCTTTGTTAGCCACTACTAATGCTTATATCAGTTGCAGGGTTGGAAACATGACAATTAAAAATGGGTAGCTCACAAATAAGCTTGCATTATACCCCCTTAATCAACCCCTTGTTGTGCATGATTTACCTATGTGGGTAGAGTAAGAAGAAGAAGAATATTTCTATCAATCATCCCTCTACCCAATATAGAAATTAGAAACCTTTGTAGGAAGTAGACAGCTAGATGAGGATGACCATATTGACAATTTTCTACAAACCCAACATCATGTTGCCATGTAGATCGATGAACTATTAGAGGAATATTTAGGGCAACCTGAGAGAAATCCATGGGTGAAACTTTTCACTGTTGGTTATGATCAAGATCATGCTAATATTGTGGAAACCAATCCATCTAAAACCCTAAAAATTGTTCCTTCCCTCTCAATAGAGCAAGAAGTGAAATTTATCACTGTGTTGAAATAACATCTTGATGCATTTGCTTGGGACTATAAAGAGATGAATGGTTTGCATCCCTCATTTTTTACTCATCACATCTATATTAAGGAGGGATGTAAGCATGTTCGAACCCTAGAGGAGAATGAACCTTGCCCTTAACAACATAGTGAAAGAAGAATTGTAGAAGTTATTATATGTAGGATTCATTTACCCTATTTCAAATAGTGAGTGAGTGTTTCCTCTTCTTATAGTACCAAGAATAATGGGAAGTGGATAATTTATGTTGAATACATGGAACTTAACAAGGTTACAAAGAAAGATCATTTTACCTTGCCTTTCATTGAACAAGTTTTGGATGGTCTTGCATGGAAGAATTTATTTTCATTCTTGGATGGTTTCAATGGGTACAATTAGATCTAGATCAACCCTGAGGATCAAGATAATACCACCTCCACATGTCCATGGGGGGCCTTTTCCTATAGGGTCCTTCCCTTTGGCTTGTGCAATTCCCTTGCTACCTTCCAAAGGGCAGTGTTGAGTAGTTGTGTCGGTCTTGTTCATGATACAGATAAAATTTATATGGATGACTTTACCCCTTATGGGAATTATTTACAAGAAGCTCTCTCCAGCCTATGTAAATTTTTAAAGAAGTGCATTGAAATGAATCTCTCATTAATTCCATAAAAGTGTGAATTTTTAATGAATGCAGGGATTGTCCTAGGTCACTTCCTCTCAAAGGAAGTGATCCATGTTGACCCTAACATTATTACCATTATCAAAGGGGTCATTATTCCTCATAAAAAAAGGGATTTTAGGAGTTTCTTAGGAATATATGGATATTATAGGATATTTATTAAGTATTTCAGTAATATGGCCTCATCTTTGTTTGGATTGTTAATTAAGGATTCAGATTTTTGTTGGAAATATAAGTGTCAAGAATCATTTAAAGAGTTGAAGGATAAATTGACCACTACAACAATTCTTAGGGGTCCAAATCGGTCCTTGCCTTTTCACATCCACACAAATGCACCCGAAAAGGTTGTATGGGCATCTTGGGACAAGTGGAATTAAGTTTCCCTATGCCATATATTTCATCAATAAGAATATATCCAAGGCTAAACTTAACTACACAATTAATGAAAAAGAGATAAGATTCTTTATACACTCCTTGAACAAGTATAGACATTACATCATAGGGTACCAAGTTTTTTGTAGATATAACTAACCATGCAACCATTAAATATTTAATGAAAAAACTTGATGTCAATGCTAGGATCATTAGATGGTTGTTGTTATTACAACATTTTGATATAACAACAAGCTAGGAAAGGAAAATTTGGTTCACTACAACAAAATAGGCCATTAGCACTGATAATAGCATCGGAATCTAGTGTTTCTGAGTGGATTCATTGGCGTTAAGTGACGTTTCAAAATCTGGAAACAAATTGCATCTTCACATGGGTGCGAGGAATAGTGTGGGGCATAGCTATAGGAATAGCACCAAGAATTGTTTCTTCCATTCTTTATTCCATTCAAAGTAAGGATATAACAATGTAAAAGTGTGTAAAATAATTAAATAAACAATCTACAATTTTAATCAATTAGATTGGCCGATAAATGAAGCTTGGGCATGCATTTTTGTGAAGCAATACAATCTTGGTCTTCTTCACAAAAATGCACACCCAGGATTCATTTCAAGGCCAAATTGAATGGATCAACTTGACGAGTACTTTTTTACTCATAATTAACATTAATTTTGCACATAGAAATTTTTGTTGTGCAAGAATATTCCAAATTGGATCAATTTCGTAGGGTTAAAGTCAAGGTTTGTGTGCCTCAAATAAATACACACCAGGATCTGTATTTAATTGACTGTGCAATAATGATCATACCAAATTAAATCTAAAATAATTTTATGAAACATACCATAGTAATTTTCATAAAGGAAATGTTATACATTGAAGTCCAAGTCTGTGAGAATAATAATTGATCATATCTGGTAATGATCATAGTCAAAAAAAATATGCATTCCGAGGCCAAAAAAATTACTCTCTTTGTGATGAATTTTTAAATGGTACATGATTGGAAAATTTTCTAACCCTAGGATATAACCTCGCATCATGTCTGAAAATTTTCCTACATAACTATGTTTCCCACTTATAAACAACATTCACATAAGGAAAGTCGAAGCAAAACTTAAAATGTTATATGAAATCTGAAGTATAAGTATTTAATCTCAAAGTAAAGATATAACAATGTAAAGTGTGTAAAATAATTAAATAAACAGTCTACAATTTTAATCAATAAGATTGGACAATAAATGAAGCCTGGGTGTGCATTTTAGTAGGGTCATTGATAAATGAAGCCAGATTTCGTAGGGTCAAAGTTAAGATTTGTGTGCCTCAAATAAATGCACACCAGGACCTATACTTAATTCTCTGTACAATAATGATCATTCCAACCTAAATATAAAAGAAATTTATGCAACATACCATAGTCATTTTCATAAAGGAAATGTTATACATTGAAGTCCAAGTTTTTCATAATAATAATTGATCATATCTGGTAATGATCATAGTCAGAACAAATATGCACTCCCAGGAAAAACCAATTACACTCTTGGTAATGAAATTTTAAATGGGATATAATTGAGAAATTCCTAACATTAGGATATAACCTTACACCATGTTTGAAAAATATCCTACATAACTACATTTCCCACTTATACACAAATTTCACTAAAGGCAAGTCAAAGAAAAAACTAAAATGTTGTATGAAATCTAAATTATAAATATTTAAGCTCAAAATAAATGTACTATAACAATGTAAAAGTGTGTAAAATCATTAACTAAAAAATCTACAATTTTAATCAATCAAATTCTCCAATAAATGAAGTCTCGATGTGCATTTTAGTGAAACAAGGAAATTTTGGCCAACTTCACAAAAATGCACGCCCAACCTTCATTTCAATGCCAAATTTAATGATTCAACTTGGAGAGTACCTTTTTACTCATAATTAACATTAATTTTGCACATATAGATGTTTTTTGTGCAAGAGTATGCCAAATTGGATCGATTTTGTTGGGTTAAACTAAAGGTTTATGTGCTTCAAATAAATGCACACCATGACCTATACTTAATTCACTATGTGATAATGATCATTCCAACCTAAATATAAAACCATTTTATGCAACATACGATAGTCATTTTCATAAATGAAATGTTATACACTAAAATCCAAGTTTGTCAGAATAACAATTGATCATATCTAGCAATGATCACAATTGAAACAAATATGCACTCCCAGGCCAAATAAATCACACTCTTGGTAATGAAATTTGAAATGGGACATGGTTAGACAATTCCTAACCTTAAGATATAACCCTGCATCATGTATGACAAATATCCTACATAACTATGTTTCCCATTTATACACAACTTTCAAAGAAGGCAAGTCAGAGAAAAAATTAGAATGTTGTATGAAATCTAAAGTATAAATATTTAAGCTCAAAGTAAATATATAAAAATGTAAAAGTGTGTAAAATCATTAAATAAATAATATACAGTTTTAAACAATCAAATTGGCCAACAAATGAAGCAATGTCATGCATTTTAGTGAAGCGAGCCAAAATTTCCTTGCTTCACTAAAATCCATGCCCAACCTTCATTTCAAGGCCTATAATTTTTCCTATGAGGACATTTTCTCTTGAATTTATAAAGAAAAGTATCATTGTTGACCAAGTACATTTTGTTCCTATACAAAAAGGGTATATTTTCAAGCTAGAGAGGAGTGTAGGGACATTTATTATAAACACCAAAAAATCCCTTACATAATTGGAAGTGATGATGAAGGAGTTTAGTTTTGACAAAGGATAAAAGTGGTAATATGACCCTCATGATATAATTTATAATAAAAGGGTGGAAATTAGTTATGCACCTTATATTCATGAAAGCAGACTAGAAATTGAGAAAATGGAAAATCAAGAAACTTGGCCATGTGGCAAAGTGCATCAAAGAATGGATGTCGAAACCCCTATGGTAAAAGAGAAGAGTTTGAAGAGGACTGCTCCTGAATAGATATATGTTGAGATAGAGGCTTCCCATTCAAAAAATAGGAGTAAAAATTAAATAGAGAATGAAGAAGACCTGCAAATCAAATTAACAAAAGGACCTTCAAATGAGCTTAGTTTTTAAATATAGTTGGGAAATCTAGGGCACACTAATTCCTCTTCTATCTCCATTGATTTGAAAGAATTCACAATAGAAGAGACTCCTTCTTCATTTGAAACTTTGCATAAGAATTATCAACAAATTAAAAAAAAAGGAGTTACAAAATGAGAATTAGTATGGAAACACAACATCAAGACCGAGTTGCAAAACATAGAATCTGAGGTGCTATCATTAAGGAAGAAGTTAAAAATGCTTGGGACTAAGCACGCTCAAACAAATGAGTTGGGTCAAGTTGAAAAAGAAAAAGAGATATTAATAGGATAATTAGTTGATATAAATAAGGAGATTTTTATTTTGCAGGAACAAGTGTGTAGCATACAATAGTCAATTAAAAATCATGTTTTCACCATTGTGGCTCCAGCTGCATCAAATGACCCCTCAAAGAAAATTTACAAAGGTCATGGCAGAGCTCAGAATTTTAGAAGTCGAACTAAGAAAATCCAAGATGATTTGGTCGTGGTAATGTAGAAGTTAAATGTAAAGGAGAGGCAACTAAAGATGGAAAATCAAAATAACAATCATCTTACCAATAAGTATAAGGCAACTCAAGATGAAATCGAAGAGTTGAAAACCAAGTTGAAAGGTAATATTTCTTTAATTGGGTCTAGACAAATTGTTTGGGATGACATTATTCAAGAATTTCATTATATATGCTAATATATTCATATAATTTTACAGTAGAATATTATGATAAGAGGATAAAAAATTAGCATTGATCTATGCAAGAAACAAGTACAAAAAGAAGAACTCAAGGCCAAAAAGATAATTAAGCATTTGAATGAAAAATATTAAAAAAAACTAAGGGCGAGCGTTACAATATTTTGGACCTATTACACCAGTGATGATGTACTTTAACATGTGAAGGCTTAGAAACTGACATGAAGTTCAGGACCACATGATGGGAGTTGCACCAAAGTATTCATTCGTTGCATCATAATCTTTGTTGAAGCGAAATAAAGTATTTGGGAAGATTGTTGAATCAAATTTTGTTGCAAAAGAGAGAGTGTGAGTTGTCAAAACAAACCATGGAATTTTGAGGTGGTAAACACTAATGAGGATAATACCGAGGTAAAAATATAAATAAGATGAGACTGGTCGAGGCAAGATAGGTAGCACATGTGAACCATAGCATCGAGTTGATCTAAAGGAAGATTGTAAATGAGATTTGTGTAAACTCGAAGTGATTCTAATCATAAAACCATAATGGCAGAGTCAAGGTGACAAGCAACCATGATGGAGGATCAAAAAGTGTGAAACATTATAAAATTCCACCTAAGGGATGATTTAGGAATGAAAGAATTGGTGAAAGGGAGTCTTTAAGTAATATAGGACTAGAGGAGATAAGGGCAGATTAAGTTGGAACCAGGAGAAGGAGCACAAGGGTGGTGCCAAACTGAAGGAGTATGAGGGAGTTGAAGGAGAATTGAAAGAGATGGAGGAAATAATGAGAAAATGGGGCCTCAGGGAGTGTCCATGGTAAGGTGACGAGATCATGGAAGAAGTTACTTTATCAGAAGAGTTGGAAGCGACATATGCATAAAAGGATATTTCATCTATGGGAGGTGGTTAAGTTGCGATGGGTGGACAAGACCAAGGAGGTCCCCCTATGCTTAGATAGATGGTTCTCATGTGATGCTACAATATCACCAATAAGTGTAGCTTGACACCCCTTAAAGGATGGCTTTAGGAATTCATATGGTGGAATAGTGTCAGGAAATATCCCACTTTGGGGGTTGTGGTAGTAGGACGATATTATTCCCTCTTCTTAAATGGTAAGAAAGGGGGACCTTACCCCTAACTATTACTTGAAATCAGGCAGAATCCATACTCTAGCGGGTAGAAGGAGTTAGAATCATTTTGAGGAAATGGGATGGTTGGTTGAAAAATTATGAGCCACCCCATCCCAAAAGCCCTCAGAGTATCATGAAGCAGGCATGAAGACCAAATATTTGTCACTTCCTGCCAAAGGAAGGAGTAGTTTTAACATGAAGAAGAGAGAAATGGTCAATGATATGCATGGGACCCAGACCTGGAGAAAAAGTGGTGGCCATATTTCTCTTTCTAAGAGCATTGTTGTGGGGAGGGGGGATGTGGCTAACCCATCCTAGTATGTTCAAAGAGATCTAAGGAAACCAAGTTCCCTATTTACCCTTGTAACTATTGTACCAGGAGAAAGAATAAAAATCTCAGTAAGGACAAAGGTTCCCGATCCATGGGGATAAAAGAAGGACTGAGTGGCTCGAGCATGAGCCACATTTTAGTGTTGTGGTGTAATATCGCAATGATTTTTCTTTTTTATGTTTTGTCTTCTCTTCTAGTTTTTTCTATCGGTGGCTTGGTCCCAACTTAGAACGACGGTTTTTTAATTTTGTAATTTTTAGCTTAAACATTTTTCTACAGATGCATTGCACAAGACCTGATTTGCAAATTCTAGAAAGGTTATTTGGTTTCTCTCTCCAAGGGAAGAGAATCTTGATGGGTGATTGGAAAATACCCCCCAATATTTTTTGCATGTAATCTATGTATATTTCCATGTTAATATAATGCTAATCTTTTCCAACAAAAAAAAGTAGTGCCCTAATGAGCCTTAGTCTCATTTGTAACTACACCCTAATGGACCTCAGTTCTTGGGTTTATCATCGACCTCCTTTGGCCTTCTTATCTGTGAAGATAAAATATGATAACAGAGATATGAAGGATATATGATAAGTGATATGACATAGATATCATGACATACCTATCATAGAGATATCATGACATAAATATGATTGTTCTACTGCATTGTTATTGGTGTTATCACTCTCCCCAACTTCTTAAGGCTGAAAGTAGGATTGGATAAAGGTAACCACAGAAAAAACTTTAGGTTAGGTAGCTAGCCCTACCTAGACCAGAGAGGACTCTCTGTTTGTCACTTTAAGCATTCAAATGAATGGTTGAGTATCTAAGTATTTTAGGCTAGGTATGTAAGATTAATAAATAGAATCTGTTTGATGTTTTGAATGTTGGATAGAAAAGTCAGTGAATGAATTGTATATGATTTTTTTAGGTATGAACTTCAAGGTGAACCTGTAGAGTGTTAAGTCCCTATATTACTAGTATAGTCCCATATTGTTGTTAGTGTAACACCCTTATTGTTATTATTTACCCCTGTAACCCCCATATTGTTATTATTGTTCCCTTAAATTATTATTGTTAGGTCGGCTAGGATTACATTGTGGCCCCATGGACTCCTATATATAGAAAGGAGGTTTTGTAATTTGTATCATCCAATAATTTTTCATTCATGTAATGTATTGGAGGTTTCCCCCTCGAATTCGCTTATTTCTAAGGCATTGATATCTCTTTTCTTCTATTTTTGGAGCTGGTTTCACAACATTTGGTATCAAATCTTTGGATTCTAGGGTTTCGCTACTCCAAACAGGTCATCGTGGCATTTTCTCTATAAAAAAATTTCTACAAAGGCTCAAAAGCTGAAATTTGTAGAGTGTAAAGCTAAAATCTTGAGGAACATCTTCGCAAAATATTAGATCTTGGTGCACAACATTTTCGGAGATATGATCTGTGGAAGTTAGGGCTTTTTGCAGGCTCCTAAATTTCACTTAAAAAGGTCATCTTGGAATTTTCGCTATAAATTTTTTTCTACGAAGGCTCAAAAGTTGAAATTTTTAGAGCACGAAGCCAAAATTGTGAGGAACATCGTTGCAAAATTTAAGAGCTTGGTTAACGACATTTTCGGAGATATGATCTATGGAATTTAGGTCTTTTTCAAGCTCCCAAATTTCATCTCAGAGAGGTGATCGTGGGAAAATATTCATAACTCTCTCTCTGAGCATCAGAGAAAAAGGACTAGAAGTACACAGACTGTAGTTTCCTGTCTATAACTTTCAGAGCCAAAGGAGCAAAAAGTGACAAGTGGCAAGTCATACAAGTTCGCTCTATCGAACCAGTCCATAATTAGGTCATTGTGGGATATTAGACATAACTTTGCCTTGAATAATCCAAATCAAGTCAAACCTGTGGCATTTTAAAGAAGCTTCAGAGGCCTACTACAAGGCCAAATTTCAGATATTGAAGATCTGCAAGTATAGAGATAAGTCAATTTCAATATCGAGCTCCTCAAAAGCAAGTAAAAGGTGTGTATTTGTTTTTCCGAATTGCATAAGTCTTGTTTGAAGAATCAATTTGAATTGATTCCAAGGGCATATTGTAGAATAGATATCAGTATTGGATTCTAAAATGGCCCCTAAAAATAATTCAACAACCATTAAGCCTTTATAAGGCTCTACTATGACTCATGAAGATGAAGAATGGCAACATGACATATCAAAATTACAAGAGAAAGTGCAACAAATTTCGCTCTCGCAAAGAGCAACAAAAAATGACATGGAAGTTTTGAAGAAATACGTGGAAACTAAGATGGGTGGTTTGAAGAATGGCATGGAAGCTAAGATGGATAGCATGGAAGCTGGCATGGAATCTAAGATGGATGACATGGAAGCTAATATGGAAAACATGAAGAATGATCTAAAATCAAACATGGAAGGTTTGACAAAGTTGATACAAGAAATGTTTCCTAATGGTGAAAAGATAGTAGAGGAAATTCATGATGAGAACAAAATAAATGTTAATCATGATTTCATAAACTCTAATGTTGGAGGGAAGAACCATCATATTCCAAAAATGGATATGAGGAATTTTTATGGGAAGGATCCTGCAACATGGATACTATAGATGGAGCAATATTTTGATCTCAATAATGTGCAAAACACACAAAAGGTACGCATTGCAACTTTACATTTAGAAAAAAATACATTTGTATGGTATCGATGACTTTGCTCTTGTAAAAAAATTGTCACTTGGTCAATTTTACAAAGGAAATGATAGCACATTATGAGGATGCAAAGAGCAACACTTTCTTTGGCCAATTGATAAATCTCAAACAAAAGTGTTCAGTGGGGGAGCACATTAAGTACTTCCAAAAATTGAATATAAGGGTAACTAATATTCCAGAGGAACACGGGATTGATCTCTTCATAGGTACTTTAAAGGATAACATCCAACATGAAGTTTGCGTTTTGAAACCTGATTCATTGGAGAAGGCATTCAGGTTAGCAAGAAAAATTGAATGTAAAATTATGGCGACAAGGAAGCCTACCACTCACTTCTATAAAGATGGAAGTGTTGCTACTCCTAGATTTCCACAACCTAAAAGGTTGACACCACAAAAATTGGAAGAAAAAAGAGCAAAAGGGCTTTGCTACAGTTGTGAAGGAAAATACAATAAAGGTCATAAATGTGCTAAGAAGAAATCATTTTACATAGATTGTGAAGAGGAAGAAGAAAATGAACAAGAATCTTCAAAAGAAGAGGATATACACCAGGAACCAGCCCTAGAAGAGGAAGAAATGAGCCTGACCATATCGTGTAATGCATTGGTAGGAATTACCATTCCTAAAACTCTCAAGATAGAAGGACATATCAAGAAGAAAAAGGTAATAGTGTTGATTGATTCAGGTAGTACCGATAATTTTATTCATTGTAAGGTAGCCAAGGAATTGAATTGTTTCCTATACCCAGCACCAGAATGTCAAGTGATGGTTGCAAATGGAGGAACTATAAATTGCTCTAGAAAATGCCATAATATCAAGCTAACCATGGGGGAATATGTATTGAATATTCCAATGCTTTCTATTCCTATGGGAGGTGTTGATGTTGTACTAGGAGTACAATGGTTACAATCTCTGCAGACGGTAGCTTTTAATTTTCAAGAACTTTTCTTGAAAAAAATTTCAGAAGGAAAGGAAGTCGAATTACGGGGTATCACAAGGAAGCCGTGAAAGATAATAATCTCTAATTCTATGAAAAAATATTCTAAAGAAAGAACAAGTAGGCGTAATTGCATAATTATGCTCACTAGAAGTTCCAACATCAAAATCATCTATTTCTGCAGATCTCCAAAAAGTCTTGGACAATCATTCCAAGGTGTTTGATACTCCCAAAGGACTCCCACCTATTCGTGATCATGATCATGCTGTTCATTTGATTCCAAGAAGTGTTCCTCCAAACATCAGGCCTTATAGATATCCTTATGTCCAAAAGATCGAAATTGAACATATGATTGCAGAAATGTTAGAGGCGGGTATAATTCAACCTAGTAAAAGTTCTTACTCTTCTCTTGTAGTATTGGTACACAAGAAGGATGGATCATGGCGCATGTGTCCAGATTATAGGGAGCTCAATAACCTCACCATTAAAGATAATTTCCCATTCCTGTGATTGATGAATTATTGGATGAATTACATGGAGCAATTTATTTTACCAAGTTGGATCTTCGTTCAGGATATCATCAAATTAGAATGAGGACTAAAGATATTCGGAAAACAACATTTCGAACTCATGAGGGTCATTATGAATTTTTGGTCATGCCTTTTGGCCTTACCAATGCACCTTCTACATTTCAAGGGTTGATGAATTCCATTTTCAAACCCTTCCTTAGAAAATTTTTGCTAGTACTTTTTGATGATATACTAATCTACAACAGGTCTTGGAAGGATCATGTTCAACATGTTGACAGGGTGCTCAAACTATTGCAGGAGAAACAATTATATGCAAAAACATCCAAATGTTTCTTTTGAGTACAAGAGGTGGAATATCTGGGTCATATTGTATCTCACGAGGGTGTTAAAGTAGACCCTAACAAAATTAAAGCCATTAAGGAATGGAAAGTCCCCATAACCATAAAGAAGTTGCGAGGATTTCTCGGGTTAACAGGGTATTATCGCAAGTTTGTTAAGAATTATGGGAGAATAGCAGCACCTCTAACAACATTATCGAAGAAAGATGCATTTTCATGGACTCTTGAAGCAACTAAGGCCTTTGAACATCTTAAAGAGGCAATGTGCCTAGCACCGGTCTTAGCTACGCCAGACTTCACAAAAACCTTTATTGTGGAATGTGATGCCTCGAGAAATGGAATTGGTGCAGTTTTAATGCAGGAAGGAAGACCCATTGCTTTTGAAAGTCGTCCAATCAAAGGAAAGTATTTACAAAAACCTATTTATGAGAAGGAAATGTTAGCAATACCGCATGCACTAAAGAAATGGCGAACTTACCTAATGGGAAGACACTTCAAGGTAAAAACTGATCATGATAGTCTTAAACACTTTTTGGAACAAAGACTATCTTCAGAAGAGCAGCAAAAATGGGTCACAAAGATGTTGGGTTATGACTTTGAAATCATCTACAAAAAGGGAAGCTAAATGTTGTTGCAGATGCACTCTCAAGAAAGGATGAAGAGGTGGAAGCATTGCTTTGTGCCATTTCTATTATCCAACCAGATTGGATAACCGAAGCAAGGGATGAATGGAAGAAGGACGAAGAAGTGTGGACACTCATTCAAAAGTTGCAGCAAGATCCTAGTACATCTGATACAATTAGTTGGAAAAATGATTCCTTATGGTACAAAGATAACTTATATATTTGTAAGAATTTCCAACTAAAACAAAAGATTCTTTTGGAATTGCACACTTCTCCTTTATGAGGACACTCAAGATTTTTAAAAACTTACCACAGGGTGAAGAAAGATTTTTTTTGGGATTGCCTTAAATCTGATATTCAAAACGTTGTGGTGGAATTTTTGGTTTGCCGGTAGAATAAAGTTGAAACAATTAAGACCTCGGGTCTTCTACAACCTTTATCCATTCCAAGTCAACGTTGGGAGGAGATTTCAATGGATTTTATCACAGGTTTTCCTAAGTCCGAAGGAAAGAGTGTCATCTTGGTGGTAGTTGATAGACTTACAAAGTATGCACACTTTTGTGCATTATCTCATCCATTTAAAGCAAGTACAGTTGCTACTACATTTATGGACACAATTCAAAAGCTACATGGAAACCCAAGGGTTATTGTGAGCGACAAAGATCCCATTTTTACTGGAAATTTTTGGGCAAAGTTATTTTCTTGTTTGGGTACTCAATTAGCTCATAGCTCACCTTATCATCCTCAATCCAATTGTCAAACTGAGATAGTAAATAAATGTTTGGAAGGATACCTTCGTTGTTTTGTATCTGATAAACAAACACAATGGGTCAAGCAGTTACCTCTCGTTGAATGGTGGTATAACACTTCCTTCCATACTACAGCAAAAATAACCCCATTTATGTTGGTTGTGGAGCCTAATTTTCTTCCTGATTCAGAGATCGTTGTTTTAGCTGGATGTATACCCCAAGAAAACTGTACACCTTTGTAAAATTATAGTAATTTCTAATCAATTTGGGCCATTCATTAGGCGGATGATCTGACAGTAGAAGTTATGTTTAGTTTAGGGTTTTTTTCCCTAGAAGGCAACCCTCGCTTTTATGAGGGTATTGTATTAGGGCTATGCATTGTATGTGTATTCTCTGAGCGGGAACCAGATAGGGAGACTATGAGAGATAACGGAGGATATTGCAGCGGATCTGCTGTAGGTTTTGTCTCTTCAATTTTTTCTGGATAATAGAAAGGAAGGACTGGCTGTTTGGGGTGGACATAGCCCAAACTGGGTGAACAACGTATATCTGTGTCTCTCTGGTTTTATGTGTTTTGTGTGCTTTTATTTTCCGCATATTTTATGTGTTGCATTGCTCTGTAATATTTAATTTTCTAACAATTTATGGCACTTTATGGATATCATCCACTATCCATCACATCATCTTTAAGAGAAAATTCGAATGTTCAAGCAGTGGAAGATCACATCAAGCATCAACAAGAAGCTCTCCAACTCTTAAAGGATAACCTAAATTTGGCACAAAATCAAATGAAACAACAGGAAAATCAACATCGTAGCGAGATAATTTTAGATGTAGGAGACTGGGTATTTTTACAGCTACAACTATACAAACAAATGTTCCTCAAGAAAGCTAAGAAGGATAATAAATTATTGCTAAACTACTATGGTCCTTACAAGGTGTTGCAAAATATTAGTACTATGGCATACAAATTGGAGCTTCTTGCTTCTTCACAAGTGCATCCTGTTTTCCATGTTTCATGCTTAAAGAATGTTATAGGTGAAAATCTTCCAGTTCAAACAATATTGCCAGAACTTGATGAGGAAGGAAAAATAATATTGGAACCTGAAGCAGTCACGGAAATAAGAACTCGACAACTACGAAATCGATCAATTTCAGAGTATCTCATCAAGTGGAAGAACTTACCCACTGAAGATTCTACATGGGAGGATGAGAATTTTATACAGAAGCACCTAGAGCTACTCAAGCGTTGAGGACAACACTTTTTTGAAGGAGAGGGGCATGTTAGGTCCCTGTATTACTAGTATAGTCCCTTATTGTTGTTAGTGTAACCCCGTTATTGTTATTATTTATTGCCATTCCCAGAATCCCGGTATATTGTTATTATTATACCAAACTATTACTGTTGAAATGCAGGATTACATTGTGGCCCCATGGACTCCTATATGTAGAAAGGAGGTTTTGTAATTTGTATCATCCAGTAATTGTTCATTCATGTAATGTATTGGAGGTTTCCCCCTCGAAGTGGCTTATTTCTAAAGTGTTGATATCTCTTTTCTTCTATTTTTGGAGCTGGTTTCACAACATAGAGAATGTGTGAGGCAAGATAGATAGTTTGAAATCATATTAATCAATCATTTAATATAGGATTAAAATGGAGAGTTTGAATGAACACTGAGGTGAATTCATTCAATTTAGAAGCAAATAAACATAATATGGTGAATCTTGTCTAAAATAGAGCATACATAAACATGAATTCTGCTCTCAAACTTACAACATAAACATATATTAAGGAGAATACATGGTATTAAGCATAAAATGATAAACATACATGAGAAACACAGATGCTCCAAAGCATACCACAAGTATATCAACACAATTCCTGCAAATTTGTCTTTGATTTCATTCCACAAGCTTATTACAAGAGCTCCACTACAACATGAGACTATACAACCCAAAAAAAGACTAAAGAGAGTCTAATTATACAAAATATAGACTATGACACCTCATCAGGTCGAAATCCCATCCAAAATGGATCATAAATGCAAAATATGAGTCATTTCCTAGTTTATAGGGAGGTTAGAAACCATTCCCTGAATTTTAGCTATAAACTAGGAGTGTTTATCCCTTACATTCATTACAAATTCCTTCATGATAGGAAGACAAAAAAAACCCAATAACTCTAATTAAAATTCATAGGACAACATTGCCTTGAATTTGTGACCATTTATGAGCTTGACAAGTGTCCTGAGGAATCCAATTCTAATTTGTGACAATTCTGACAAAAGAGAAAATAACTTGCAAAAGCGTAACAGAACTTCGGACCCACGTTTAAGGACTTTGAAATGTCTAAATTCACTTTTGAAAGAACGTTCAACTAGCCCTGTGTGTCTAGTTTCCATAACATCTTCAATTTTTCAAAATGACCCACATGAAGGCCTTCAAAAGTTCATTCTCCCAAGGTTACTCCAAAAGCTGAACAGAGTGTTCCAGAAGCGTAACAAAGCCCTTTGAGAGGGATTTTGGAGGACTTCCCAGAGCATTCTAGGGCTGCAAGTAGTATGGTTAGAAATCTTAGGATGTTTTCTACAAAGTGGAGTCATTAAGCACTGCAAACCCCTATTCTAAACCCCTGAAATGTTGATTTGAAGACAACTTGTCCAGAATTGCAGAAAATGACCTGAAGTAAGTTTATTGTTGTAATTTCTCTCAAACCATAACACATGTGTATAAACTGAAGGAAATTTTTGTTCTCTATCATATTATTGACAAAAACCTCTTTCACTTTTGTAAAATTCATCTCCATTACTTCGGAAAATGGTTTTGAAGCCAAACTTTCCCTGTGTGCAATGTAAACCCTGACAAATGACCACAAACCTCTAAAAATGATGTCATGGGTCTAAGTTAGCTCAAAACTAGAATGGTGACTTCACTTGTAGCTCTTCTCCTCACTCTCCATCTTGTTTATCATTGAAAGGATGAAAACCCTAGTGTTTTGGTGGAATGAGTGAATGAATGGAAATCTAGAAAAACATAGTGTAGGAAAGTGTGAGTTTAGTGGATGAAATGAAGGGTATTGGGGTTAAGTAAAAATTTTGATAAAAATTAAGTGGATTTTGTAGTGTCTTAACTCCAAAATGAAATTTGAATGAAGGGAAATGGATAAGTTTAGGGTGGTCAAAACCTCAAAAGATAGGAAATTCCTAATTTTGACTATGGGAAAAACTTGTGAAAGTTTTTGATGTTTGAGGGCCATGGAGCTAATTAAAAATTGTGATAAAACTTCAGTGAGGAGTATGGCACCTTAGCTCCATAGTGCAAGTTTATTTAGGGAAAATTGATGGGTGTAGGGTAATTAAAACCCTAAAACCCAATCAACCCGTAGGTTTTCACTTTTTTCACTGTATATAAAAGCTAGAATGAGGGTTTGATTGTGTAAAACATGTTATGAATGGTATTGTAGGTGATGGGAATGTTTATATGAAGCATGGGGGAGTAGGAATCATGTTTTATATGATGTGTTAGGTTTTAGGTCGAATAGGGTAGGTTAGGGTTTGTCAACATAATTTTTTTTATATGTATGGTCAATGAACACATGGAGAAGATGTAAAGTGACATAAAATGATGCAAATATTTCAAAATAAATCCAAACACTATACTAATATGGAGGCTTACCTTGTATAGCGGTCACAAAAAATATTATTCAAGAGCTTTGTGAGTTTGGAGGGTTCCCCAAAGCCAAAAACCACAAACTGCTTCTTTTCCAGAAGCGTAACAACAGTGGTAAAAGTGTGACACTAAGGCACAAAAGCGTAACAGCTTCACCCATAAATGTAACAGAGGAGTCCAGGAATGCAATAAGATGCCTAGAAACGTAAAAAAAATAGGGTTTTTGAAGGATCGCAAGTGGTTTTAATGGAATTTGAAGGTGATTCTTTGGATTTTAGAGAGTATGGATGGCAAATGAAGATGAAAGTTGCTCTCACACTCATGGAAAAGGGTAATAATGAGTTAAGTGAGGTTTGTTTTTATCTTTATAGAATTTGAAATTCCCATTACCTTTTGACTCTTGCAAATAAATTTTTTACCTTTTGTGCACTTTGACAATGACTTGTTGTCCCTTCAAATGAGATAAGAAGGCAGATTAGCCTCCTTTGCATTCTTTGACACTTGAGGTGTTTTTATGACATTTGAAATCAGACATGAAGACAAACCTCTCCTTTCAAATAAGACAGTGAGACTGATTTTTAAACCTTTGGAATCTTTCACACCTCTAAACTTTCACATGGGATATGACCTTTCAAACAAGATGAGATGTCTTTAAAAAAACTGAGAATGACTCCTTTGTCTTTGAATGGGACAGTAGGTCAAAATTGACCTCTTTTGAAGCTCTTTAACAGTTAATGATGACTTTGTTGGTCCTTTAATGAGACAACGAGACAGAAATGACATGTTTTGAAATTTTTGGAACTTGAGAAATATGAAACAAGAGTGGTGGCCTTTGTTTCACCTTCAAAACAAGCTAGCTCCTTCATTAGGGTTTTATGAATGGAATGGAGGGTTGCTGCCTTGTTTTAAATGGAAATTTGAATATTTTTCCAAAGGGAAGGATGAACCTAGACAGTGACCTATATGAAATGGAGTGACCTAACCCTAGACCTGTTCAGTGATGATGATGGATATGATGACATTTAAACTGATTTATGAGGGAGATGACCTTGAAAATGGTGGCGATGAATGAAATGAAGGAGAAACAAACATGATTTATACCTCTTCAGTGACAAAAATTATTTTCTGAGAACTGGTTCGAAAAAGTAAAAATTTTGACCTATGACTTTGTGGAAATCAACCAAAAGAATCATTTGATAATTGACGTACCTGATCTAACAATTGGTATTGTTCTCTCTACATAATTTCTTATGATGATATGGGATGAATGCAATGTGAAAATGTTGAAAATGTTTTAAAATGAGATTATATACAACAAAGACTTCTAGCCCTAAGAAAATTAACATTGTTACTACTCTATTAATTATTAAATATTTAACAATGTAAAAGTGTGAAATAGTAAAATAAACAATCTATAATTTGTATCAATTAGATTGGCCAAGAAATGAAGTCGGGGCATGCATTTTAGTGAAGCAAGGCAATTTTGGCCTGCATCACAAAAATGCACGTTTGGCCTTCATTTCAAGGAAAAACTAAATGATTCAACTTGGAGAGTATTTTTTTACTCATAAGTATCATTAATACATTTAAATATTTTTATTTTTTCATGCACATATTTATGTTGTTCATGAATACTTCAAATTACATGGATTTCATGGGGTAAAAGGCAAGGTTAGTGTTACGTCCCTATATTACTAGTGTATTCCCTTATTGTTGTTAGTTTCGCCCCCTTATTTTTATTGTTGTACCCTTGTAGTCCCCATATTGTTATTATTTTTCCCCATAAAACCCCACTATTGTTATTGTTGTGCCCTTACATTACTATTGTTAGGTCGGCTAGGATTATATTGTGACCCCATGGACTCCTATATATAGAAAGGATGTTTTTTCATTTGAATCATCCAAGAATTTTTCATTTATGTAATTTAAAGGAGGTTTCCCCCTCGAAGTGGCTAATTTATAAGGCGTTGCTATCTCTTTTATTCTATTTTTGGAGTTGTTTTCATAACATTTGGTAAGAGATTTGGATTCTAGGGTTTCATTTCTTCAAACAGGTCATCGTGGAATTTTTTCTATAATGTTTTTTCTACGAAGGTTGATAAGTTAAAACAAAAACCCATTTGCGAAGAAATCCTGAGGAACGTGGTGTAAAACTTTCAGATCTTGGTGTGCAATACTGTCGGAGATATGATTTGTGGAAGTTGGGGTTTTTGTAGGCTCCTGAATTTCATCTCAAAGAGGTGACCTTGGGAAAATCGTCATAACTCTCTCTCTGAGCATTGGATTGGAATTTGGTAAAATGTGGTCAACAGTACATGGATGGTAGTTTCCTACGTATAAATTTTAGAGTTGAAGGAGGAAACAATGACGTGGGGCACTCCGTACAAGTTCGCTCTACTGAAATAGTCTATAGTTAGGACATTGTGGGAGATTGGGCGTAACTTTGTCTTGAAGAATCCAAATCAGGTCAGAAATGTGGCATTGGAAAGAATAATTAGAGGGATACTATAGGACCTAAGATCAATTCTTGGGGATATAAAATTATAGAGATACATCACTTTCAATATCGAGCACCTCAAAAAAAGGAAAAACGTGTGTATTGTTTTTTTAAATTGCATAAGTGTTGTTTGGAAAATTAGTTTGAAGGGATTCCAAGGGCATATTGAAGGTTCTAAAATGGCCCCTAAAATAATTCAACACCCATTAAGCCCTTAGAAGGATCTAGTATGACTCATGAAGAGGAAGAAGTGAAACACGATATATCAAAATTACAAGACCAAGTGCACCAAATTTGGCTCTCACAAAAAGCAACAAAAAATGAAATGGAAGTTTTAAAGAAATGTGTGGAAGCTAAGATGGATAGTTTGAAGAAAGGTGTGGAAGTTTTGAAGAATGTCATGGAAGCTAAGATGGATGACATGGAAGCTAATATGGATGACATGGAAGCTAATATGGATGACATGGAAGCTAAGATAGATGAAAATTTGAAAGACAACATGGAAGACATGAAGAATAATCTGAAAGAAGACATGTAAGGTTTGAAGGAAGGTTTGACAAAGATGATACAATAAATGATTCCTAATGGCAAAAAGGTAGTACAGGAAACTCATGATGAGAACAAAATAACTTTTAATAATTATTTCATAAACTCTAATGTTGGATTGAAGACCCACCATATTTCAAAGCTCGATATGAGGAAATTTGATGGCAAGGATCCCATAACATGGATACTACAGATGGAGAAATATTTTGATCTCCATAATGTGAAAAACACATAAAAGGTACGCATTGAAACTTTACATTTTGAACAAAATACATGTGTATGGTATCGATGGCTTTGCTCTTGTAAAAAAATTGTCACCTGGTCAATTTTTACAGATTAAATGATAGCACATTATGAGGATACAAAGAGAAACACCTTCTTTAACCAATTGATAAATCTCAAACAAAAGGGTTCAATGGTGGAGCACATTGAGGACTTCAAAAAATTGAATATAAGGGTAACTCATATTCCATAGGAACACATGATTAATGTCTTCATAGGGACTTTAAAGGATAAAATCCAACATGAGGTTCACCTTTGGGAACCTGATTCATTGGAGAAGGCATTCAGGTTGGAAATAAAAATTGAAAGTAAAATTATGGCGAAAAGGAAGCCTACCCCTCACATCTATAAATATGGACGTGTTGCTACTCCTAGACTTTCACAACCTACAAGGTTGACACCACAAAAATTGGAAGAAAAAAGAGCAAAAGGTATTTGCTACAATTGTGATAGCAAATACACTAAAGGTCATAAGTGTGCTGAGAAGAAATTATTTTACATAGATTGTGAAGAGGAGGAAGAAAGTGAACAAGAAAATTCAAAATAAGAGGATATACACCAGGAACCAACCCTATAGAAAGAAGAAACGAGTCCAACCATATCCTGTAATGCATTGGTAGGAATTACCACTCCTCAAACTCAAAATATAGAAGGAAATATCAAGAAGAAAAAATTAATAGTGTTGATTGATCCAGGCAGTACCCATAATTTTGTTTATTGTAAGGTAGCCAAGGAATAGAATTGCTTCTTATACCGAGCACCAGGGTGTCAAGTGATGGTTGCAAATGGAGGGACTATAAATTGCTCTAGAAAATGTCATAATATCAAACTAACCATGGGGGAATATGTATTGAATAGTCCAATTCTTTCCATTCCAATGGAAGGTATTGATGTTGTATTAGGAGTACAATGGTTACAATATGTGGGGAAGGTAGCTTTTAATTTTAAGGAACTTTTCTTAATTTCTTTTTGGAAGGAAAGGAAGTTTAATTACGTGGTATCGTAGGGAATCTGGGAAAGATAATAAGCTCTAATCATGACAAAGCTTATGAAGAAAGAACAATTGGGTGTAATTGCACAATTATGCTCACTAGAAATTCCAACATCAAAATCATATATTTCTCCAGATCTCCAAAAATTCTTGAACAATCATTCAAAGGTGTTTGAAACTCCTGAAGGAATCCTACCTATTGGTGATCATTATCATGCTATTCATTTGATTCCATGAAGTGCTCCTCCAAACATCAGGCCTTACAGATATCCTTATGTCCAAAAGAGAAAATTTGAACATATGATGCGGCAGAATTGTTAGAGGCTGGTATAATTCAACCTAGTCAAAGTTCTTTCTCTGCTCGAGTAGTATTGGTGCACAAGAAGGATGGATCATGGCGCATGTGTCTATATTATAGGGAGCTCAATAAGCTCACTATTAAAGATAAATTTCCCATTCCTGTGATTGAGTAATTATTGGATGAATTAAATGGAGCAATTTCCCATTCCTGTGATTGAGGAATTATTGGATGAATTACATGGAGCAATTTATTTTACCAAGCTAGATATTCGTTCAGGATATCATCAAATTAGAATGAAGACTAAAGATATTTTGACAAAAACATTTCGAACTCACGAGGATCATTATGAATTTTTGGTCATGCCTTTTGGCCTTACCAATGCACCTTATATATTTCAAGGGTTGATGAATTCCATTTTTAAACCCTTCCTTATAAAATTTGTGTTAGTATTTTTTGATGATATACTAATCTACAACATTTCTTGGAAGGATCATGTTCAACATGTTGACAGGGTGCTCAAACTGTTGGAGGAGAAACAATTATATGCAAAAACCTCCAATTGTTTCATTTGAGTACAAGAGGTGGAATATCTAGGTCATATTATATCTCAGTAGGGTGTTAAGGTAGACCCTAGTGAAATTAAATCCATTAAGGAATGGAAAGTCCCCACAACCATAAATCAGTTGCAAGGATTTCTCAGGTTAACGGGGTATTATCGCAAGTTTGTTAAGAATAATAGTAGAATAGAAGCACCTCTAACAACATTATTCAAGAAAGATGCATTTTCATGGACTCTTAAAGCAACTAAAGCTTTTGAACATCTTAAAGAGGAAATGTGCCTAGCACCGGTCTTAGCTACGATAGACTTCACAAAAACCTTTATTGTGTAATGTGATGCCTCAAGAAATGGAATTAATGTTGTTTTAATGCAAGAAGAAAGACCCATTGATTTTGAAAGTCGTCCAATCAAAGGAAAGTATTTACAAAAAGCTATTTATGAGAAGGACATGTTGGAAATACTACATGCACTAAAGAAATGGCGACCTTAACTAATGGGAAGACACTTCAAGGGAAAAAATGATCATGATAGTCTTAAATACTTTTTGGAACAAAGAATATCTTCAGAAGAGAAGAAAAAATGGGTGACAAAGGTGTTGGGCTATGACTTTGAAATCAACTACAGAAAATAGAAGCTAAATGTTGTTGCAGATGCACTCTCAAGAAAGGATGAGGAGGTGGAAGCGTTGTTTTGTGCCATTTCTATTATCCAACTAGATTGGATAACCGAAGCAAGGGAGAAATGGAAGAATGACGAAGAAGTGTGGACACTCATTCAAAATTTGCAGAAATATTCCATTACATATGATACATTTAGTTGGAAAAATGATTCCTTATGGTACAAAGATCGCTTATATCTTTGTAAGAATTCCCAACTAAAACAAAAGATTCTTTTGGAATTGCACACCTCTCCAATAGGAGGCACTCAAGATTTTTAAAAAATTACCACAGGGTGAAGAAAGTTTTTTTTTTGGATGGCCTTAAATCTGTTATTCAAAATTTTGTGGCAGAATTTTTGGTTTTCCAGCAAAATAAAGTCGAGACAATTAAGACCCTAGGTCTGCTACAACCTTTACCCATTACAAGTCAACGTTGGGAGGAGGTTTCAATGGATTTTATCACAGGTGTTATCACAAAATTTATTTTGATAGGCTGCTATTCATGCAATATCATGCAACTGTTTCAAACCAATCTCTTGACTAAGGCTTAGCCTCCTCAATCTGAGAGGGCTCTCTCGAGGGTTAATGATATGAAATAAAGATATATATGGCTAACTCTATTTAGGAAATAAACTGGTTATGATGAATGTAGGTTGAAAATAACATCGACATGTAGACATTGGGCTTATAGAGTCAAAACTTTCAGTGATTCAGTGAGTTTACTTGACATGGAAGTTGAGGCAGGTCAGAGTTTTTAGTAATAGGACACACACACATGAAACATGAAAATACATAGTCAATTCACTTATAAAGGAAGTCAAAGCATCACATCGATGAATTATGAGTAATATAAATGAAAACCACTCCAAGTGAGATACATAAAAGGTACATATAGAATAGATAATCACTAGAAACTCCTTCAGAATCTCAAGTTGGTCAAGTAACAAATCTATGTATTGCTGAAAAAGTCAATTTACAATAAGCTGCAATTTTGCCAAAACTTTCCAACCCTTGACAAATTAGACTCAATGGCCTTTAATAGAGTTGTTACATCATGAGATGATCTGCCTCCAGGCTAGATAGATTGAATTTTTTCCTACTGACACCTTACATAACCATAAAAGATCAACTTTATGACAAACAGACACCTGTCCTACTTGACAGTCCTATTTCAACTAGGACTCAAATTACTCATTATTATATTTAACAACCTTATCTACTAAAATAAATTACATATTTGACAAGTATGTTGTCACATGGTCGAATTTAGATGATGGAATTCATTACTTTATGACCACTTAACTGGCCTCCTCAAAACTAGGAAACAAGACCCTATTTTTTAGGCAAATGGTTTTCTTCTTCTTTGAATATTTTGGTTGTCATTTAATATTCAATTCATGGTATTTGAGTGTGGAATATGGTATATCACTCTTTCATTACCTCCAGATGTCCAAAAATTGCTCCAAAACCTGCTAAAAAGGCTAAAATACAGTGTGCTACGAAAGTAAGGTAGTTTCGTAGCATTGCAAAACATGCCTTTAACCTCAAAATGTTTTACTCTTTCCTTTTGCATAAGTTTCATAATCATCAAACACATCCCTCATACCAATTTCATCTCTTAATAACCTCCAAAACTGGTCAAAAAATCAAAAGAGCAGCTACAGTAGTTTCATAGCGCTTTGCTGCCCTTCAAGCCCAGAGGCACTACGAAACTGTTGAAAAGTGCTGAAAATGAAGATTTTTGTATAATTTGGAAAAATAAACCTTGTAAGTGCCTAAAAATTGTATATAACATTTCCTCAGCCTCCATCAACCATAAACCAACTCACCTTATGCCCCTTGAGGTATTTCTTCCTCATTTACAATTGGTTGGGTTATTAGTTCTTCAATCACTATCATTTTAAGCCCTTTTTTCTCTAATTCTTCATGTATCAATTCAAGTTGCTCTTGAAGGTCCTTGTCCTGGTCTTTAAGTCTTCTGTTGGTGGCTTTCAGATGAGTGTTCACTTTTCTAACATGCTTGGCTTCTACCCTTGCTAGAATTGTCCACTTGATAAGCTATTGTGTATTGTCTAAAGTTTTAGAAACAGTGTCAACCTGTTCTTCCCAAACTGCCTTCATCTTTTCAAATTGAATTTTCTCAACACTGTGTTTCCTAGCTTCTTTTTTCATGATAGCAATTTCCTGATTAGCCAATTTCAATTTCTCTTCGAGCTGCAACTCTATTTTTTCTATCACCTTCTCTTTTCCCTTTTTTGATTTGCTGACTGTATCCTTTATTGTGGATGATGAGAGGTCAATAATCTATTGAGGTAGTTGAGCTATCTCAATAGGTATTTGAACTTCTTTGCTTTTTTCTATTAATTTCCTAGCATTCCTTGTCATAGGCTTTCTTGTTTGGAACATGAAACCTACATCTTATCCTTCAAACTATAATTTATTTGCATATTTGGCCTTCTTTAACGTATACCCACCTTCCTCTATGAATTCAGCTTGGAAAATAGGTGTTTCCTCTATTTCAATGGCATGTAAAATATACTCTACATTCCCCTTAGCTTCTGCTTTTTCTTCTACAACCACTGTCTTCTCTTCCAAAACCACTGTTTGGCTTCTAGTCATTCTTTTGGTCCCTTGTTTGCTAATATTTTGTTTATGTTTTGAAAGTTTGACCACCTTTTATTTTTGTTTTGCAGGTGGGACATTTGGAGTGTCAAGACCGTGAATTTTCTCTGGCTCCTTCATATTTTTCTTACTTGGTTTTTCTCTTACAGGTTCATTTGGTTTTCCAACCAATGGTTGCCTCTGTTTTGCTGCTAGTGGTGATGGAATTTTCTTAGTTTTAGGATTTTTTGAAGGAGTTAGAGCATCCAACTCAAAACTACTGACAAAAAATAATGAGGACCAATCTTTGCATAACCTTTGAAGTTCATCTAAAACCAATTATTTCACTAAGCCATGATGAAATAATGATGTCGCACTCCCCTTAGACTTTGCTTGGACTTTATTAGCCATCTTTGACAGAATTCTATGCAAATAGAAAGGTAATTCAAGGGAAATCTCACCAGTGAAGTGCAAAAGTAATTTGAAATGGTATGAGTAGACTTTGTGATATCTACCTTCACAGGTAAAGTACTTTTGGATGATGAGGAGCAATTTTGAATAGTTGTCTTTAATGCAGCTTCTTGGAACAGCATTGGTGAGATCCATCTCAGTGTGCTCAGGTTTCATGAACTCTTTGCACTACTCCATATTAAACTTGAAACCTTTGAACCAGGTTTCTTGACCTCTTGGAATCTCTGTAGTAGCAGAAATAACCTCTAGTGTGATGGACAAATTTAGCATTCCCACTTTAGTGGTTGTTCCAATGAAATTCAAAGCAAAATCCTTGGATACCTGTGTATGACAGCCCTACAATTTCTCACAAAAATATAGGCAACCTGCTCTTCTGAAGGCTTCCATTACTGTTGGATCTTCATTGATCACTCTCGTGTCTTCAGGTTCATATCTCAAACATTGTCCAACCTTATGTATTTTTCTTTTCTCTTCCATAGTTTCTCGAAGAATTGCTCAACCTCGCTTGATGATGTTCAGCCTCGCTTGATGAAGTTACAGGCTCGCTCGATAATGTTCAAAATAAACCTTTGAAGAAACCAGCCACAAGTTTGGCTTAGTACAATAACTCTCCAGAGCTCAGATATTACGTAAGGAGGAATGAGAAATGAGAATGACTAAATTAGGAAAGGATTTGAAGTTTAAATGTATTCCCATGACTCAATGATGACTTATTAATTACCTAAACTAACCATGATTACTGCAAACCTGGGCATGTACCTTGATTTCATCACTCCATGACTTGAAAAGCATATAACTTACCCTTTCCCAACGTTTCTTGACACCTAATAGCTCGACTGACAAGACAGATAGGAAACCGCACTTTCGTAGCGCCTCTAGTGTTAATTTGACTGTTTTCACTATGAAACTATCAACAATTTCGTAGCGAAAAGTGACTTTTTACAGTGCATTGTGCTACGAAACTGTCGTTTCTTCGCTAATTTGGCACTTTCGGTACAAAAACTTTGGAAAATGAAATGAATCAGAAAATGATGAATGATGTGACATGAAGGAGTTTGAACATGAGTGGGTTTAGACCTTAGGGTAAACTTAAACCATAAAAATTTAATATTCCCCTTGATCAAACTTAAAAATGAATCCTACAAGCCTATTTTGACCCATGAACCTATTTAACCTTGTCAAAGTGATGTTTGAAATTTTTTGAGTGATAACAACAGGTTTACCTAAGTATGAAGGAAATTGTGGCATCATGGTGGTAGTTGATAGACTTACCAAGTATGCACACTTTTGGGCATTATCTTATACATTTAAAGCAAGTACAGTTGCTACTGCATTTATGGAAACAATTCAAAAGCTACATGGAAACCCAAAGATTATTGTAAGTGATAGAGATCCCATTTTCACTCGAAATTTTTGGATGAAATTATTTTATTGTTTGGGTACTCAACTAGCCCATAACTCATCTTATCATCTTCAATCCAATGGGAAGAGTGAGATAGTGAACAAATGTTTAGAACGATATATTCATTGTTTTGTATCTGATAAACAAACATAATTGGTCAAGTGGTTACCTATGGTTGAATGGTGGTATAACACTTCCTTCCATATTGCAGAAAAAATGACCCGTTTATGGCACTTTATGGATATCATCCATCGTCCATCACATCATCTTAAGAGAAAATTCTAAGGTTCAAGCAGTGGAAGATCACATCAAGCATCAACAATAGGTTCTCCAACTCTTAAAGGATAACCTAAATTTGGCACAAAATTGAATGAAACAATTGGCAGATCAACATCGCAACGAAAGAAGTTTTGATGTAGGAGACTGGGTATTTTTATGGCTACAACCATACAAACAAATGTCCCTCGAGCAAGCTAAGAAGGATAATAAATTATCGCCAAATTACTATGGTCCTTACAAGGTGTTTCAAAAGTTTGGTACTGTGGCATACAAATTGGAGCTTCATGCTTCTTCTTGAGTGCACCCAATTTTCCATGCTTCATGCTTAAAGAAGGTTATAGGTGACAAAATTCCATTTCAAACAATATTGCTAGAACTTGATGAGGAAGGAAAAATCATATTGGAACCTGAAGCAGTCATGGAAAAAGAACTCGATAGCTATAGAATCGATCAATTTCAGAGTATCTAATCAAGTGGAAGAACTTACCCACTGAAGATTCCACATGGGAGGATGAGAATTTTATACAAAAGCATTTAGAGCTACTCAAGAATTGAGGACAACACTTTTCTTAAGGAGAGGGTAATGTTAGTTCCCTATATTACTAGTGTAGTCCCTTATGTTTGTTAATTTTTCCCCCTTATTTTTATTGTTGTACCCCTATACTCCCCATATTGTTATTATTGTGCCCCATAAAACCCTGCTATTGTTATTGTTGTGCCCTTACATTATTATTGTTAGGTCACCTAGGATTATATTGTGACCCCATGGGCTTCTATATATAGAAAGGAGGTTTTTTCATTTGAATCATCCAATAATTTTTCATTTATTTAATTTAAAGGAGGTTTCCCCCTCGAAGTGACTGATTTCTAAGGCATTGATCTCTCTTTAATTCTATTTTTGGAGTTGTTTTTATAATAGTTTGTGTACCTCAAATAAACGCACACTAGGACCTGTAATTATTTGGCAATGATATAATTATCATTCCATCCTACGGGTCTACAAAATTGTACCTCAGTATTGTGGTGTAACAATGCCCTAATGGGCCTTAGTCTTGTGGTGTAGCAGTGCCATAATGGGCCTCAGTCTTGTGATTTAAAAATGCCTTAATGGACCTCAGTCTTGTGGTGTAACATCGCCTTAATGGGCCTTAGTTATTGGGTAGGGAACTGGCCTCTTTGGGCCTTCTTATCTACGATATGAAAAAATATTATGACAAAGATATGAAGGAGATATGGTGAGCCCTATAACAGAGATATCATGCCAAAACTATGACAGAGATATCATGGAAGGCCTATGAACGTTATGTTTCATAGGTATTGTTAATCTTCACTGTAAATAATTTCCTATGATGATATGGGGTGAATGCAATGTGAAAATGTTGATTTCTTAAAAAATGAAATTACCTATGACATATACTTCTATCCATAAGAAAATTAACATTGTTACTACTCTACTAGTTAGAAAATATATAACAATGTAAAATTGTGTAAAATAGTAAAATAAAGAATCTAAAATTTTAATCAATTAGATTGGTCAAGAAATGAAGCTTGGGTATGCATTTTAGTGAAGCAAGACAATTTTGGGCTGCTTCACAAAAATGCACTCCCAACCTTCATTTCAAGGCCAAATTGAATGAGTCAACGTGGAGAGTCTCATAAATAAAATTAATACAATTAAATATTTATATTTTTTCACATATATATTTATGTTGTTCAAGAATACTTCAAATTGCATGGATTTTATAAGGTAAAAGGCAGTTTTTGTGTGCCTCAAATAAATGCACACTAGGACCTATAATGAATCGGAAATGATATAATGATTATTCCATCTTATGAATCTGTGATATTGTACCTCAGTCTTGTGTTGTAACAATGCCTTATCTATACCAAAGCTAACCTATAAGCAAGCAACTTGACCTGCTTGACTACTGATTGAATGGATATTGAAATCCATATGAAGAAGCTCAGAAAACCCCGATCTTCCAAATGATCTCAGTATTTCTCGGGGTCTATTTTTCTCCAGTGATATTTGAAAATTTGCAAGGGTGGAGGAAGGAAGAGATTGTTGGGTGGTGGAGGGTTGGTGAGGAGCCAACATGAGCATAGGAGGTAGCATAACCTAGTCGAAGGTAGAGTGTTTGAAAGGGAGGGGACATGCATTAACCTGGAGCTAGCACGCACATGAAGGCACCATACACTAAGGGACAAAGTGCAAGCTAGGGAGGATACATACATTGGTCCAAGAGATAGTACGAGCAAGGGAGGCAGAATATCTCAGTCCAAGACATAGTGTGAGAATGTAGGTGACATATGATAACCTAAGGCTAATGCGAACACAAAGACACTATACACCAGTCAAGGACACAGTGCAAGAGTAGGAGGTGACATACAATAACCTGAGGCTAACGTAAGCATAGGGGGTTACATACACCGGTCTGAGGCATAGTGTGAGCAAGGTAATGGACATATGTTAACATAGAGATAACGTGAGCATGGAGGTGTCGTGTAGTAGCCAGAAACAAAGTGTGATCAAGGGAGGCGACATATGCTAATCTAGGGCTAGCGCGACCACGAAGGTGCCATACACCACTCAATTACATAATGAGAGCATGGGAGGATACATATAGTAACCCAGGGCTAGAGTGAGCATGGAGGCAACATATATTAGTAAAGGACCAAATGCGAGTAGGGGAGGTGACATATGTCAACATGAAGTCAAAGTGAGCATGAAGGAAACCAGTGCCAACAGTATACCAGCGAGGGCGAGAGACATGAGGAGGAGGATCTCCATTTCATAAAAGGCACTCCATAGGTCTAGGCTATGGAATGCGACCAACTAATGGTAGCATCTGGAGAGAGAGAGATCAAGGAAGCATTTTGTTTTCCCCTAAGTTGTACCCACTTGCATAGGAACAATGCCAGGGCATATGCGAAGGATTTCTCCTTTGCCTCTTTAGAATTTCAAGTTGGCCCTCAGATCAGAGGGGTTGACCCTCAATGAGTCAAATATCCTCTTATAGTGCACATGTTGGGTTTCAATAAGATAACATCATTGTAGACTAAAAAAAAAGCAGAAAAATATAATGGAGTTCTAGTTTTGGGAGTGATCAAGAAGCCAAACAACAAAATATTCAAGATATTCTGGCCATAGGAAAGGTGCAAACACCTTCCTTTTAATTCCCCATCCCCCCACCAATGCACGAGGGACTAATCCATGTTATCGGGTCTCATGTTCATTAATCCCATCTCCACAAACAACATCTTAATCTAGAGAGGGATCTCTTCCAACAAGCATTTTCTAGGCCCGCTAGAAAACTTATCTTCGACACAACTAAAATATTAACTACATTGAATAGAAAACTTCAATATATACCCCTCTTTTATCCTCTGGAACCAAAATTCTATGGCTCTAGCCTAATGGTTATCTAACTCTTTCAATCTCTCAAGCCTTTCTCCATCCCAAACTACTAGTTAAAGGCCTCGCCGGGCAAGGTTATTTTAAGCTTGCCTTTTAACCCATTCATGTCATAAATAAGGAAATGAAACAAATCAAATGTCATGCAAGTCAGAATAAATATACCTGTCTAACTAACTATTCAAATCTATCGGTATATTTCTGGTCTCACACTAAGAAAACTCTTCCTCTTTACCCAACAACCAATCTTCAATCTCTCTCCTGGTAGGTCTCCAACTCAAACGGTCACTGAAAGTTGGGCTTGGCCAAAACTAGATATAATTGATCCTTTTCTTCAAGTCTTCAAATTCCCTTTGTTGTGGACATCCCCAATGGAAGCTCTTCCTTTTATAAGTCATGGCATGCAAAGGTGTTGCAGCCACAGAGAAATTGGCAATGAATTTCCTCAGGTGTTGGATTGCTCCCATGAAACTTCTGAATTATGTAAAGCTAGTCGGAGTAGGTCATTTATTGATGGCTTCAATCTTGTCCAAATCTATTCTCATCTCTCCTCCACCGATCATTTTCTCCCAGATAAATAAAGGACTCTTTTCTAAACTCGCATTTCTTCAAATTGGCGATCAATTGCTTCTTCTTTAAGGTCTCCAATACCTACATCACATGTGAAAGGTGCTCTTGCCACATGTTATCATGTGAATCTGCATCGAAATATTCACGCAAAAACTTCATACATCCAACCCCATCACCGTTGGAGGCCTCTCCATTTGGATTGGTATTTTTCAATTGTTTTGACTCTTCTTTTTCACCTTTTGCATTATTAGATCATGCCTTATACCTATGATTGATTCTGTGGTTTCGTTGGTAGACAAATGCCTCTGTGATGTGGTTGCTTATGTTCTAGATGTTTTCTTATTGTGGTATGGTTGAAGGCTTGCTGCTATCCTATTTTTAGTTTCCAAAGGATTCTTGACTTTAGGTATGACTTATTCCTCCCATATGGTTATATTTACTTTCACTGTTGACTCATAAAACTTAGTTATTGAACCAATTGTTGGGTGGGTTGCTACTTTGCTTAGGCACTTAAGGGTAAATAGTCTAGTTCAAAGTGTTGACCTCCACCCCATCATCTGATCTCCTCAGTTCTGGTTGGCTTTAGTGAATCAATTCAATAAGGCGACAGTTCTTCCAACGATCCAACCCAACCTGTCAAACATTAGGCATAGTCTAAATAACAACAGTGCAGTAGCCATTAAGCAATTCATTCAGTAAGTGGGTATTATAAGGCAGATGCTAGTTATTTAGGTGGGTAACTAGAAGGAAGGTGTAGGAATTAAAATGTAGGTATTATCCTTCCTTATTGGAGTAGGTTCTAATGGATGAATCATATTGTATTGGCTCCTCGGAACAATAGTTCATAGCGGTACCCTGAAGGTCCTAATGGTACCCATAAGAATTCATAAGGGAAAGTCTAGTAAAGGTTTAATATCCTAGTGCCTATCCGAAAAGGTATTATTGGCTAAAGCTCTAGGTGGGTGGGTAAGGGAAAGAACTCCATAAATGGTAAGGTGAAGGCATTAAGAAAGGTTCAAGGTAAGGTTGGTTGAACCCGTCCGTAAATTCTATAGCATTACCCACGCACTCACTAAGCATCGATTAATGAAGCAAGTGTTTAGGGCAGGTCTATTAATTCAGGTGGGTAAAGAGGTTGTGTGGAAAAAAGGTAAGGTAGGGGGTAAATATGTTGTACAATATTAGTAGGTTGATTCGGGGGTCCTTATTAGATAAAATAATAGCAGTACCCAGTAAGCGATTCATTCAGGAAACTTGTGGTATAGATCAAAAAGGTCTAGGTATTAAGGTGGGTAGGTTGTATCAAACCAAGGGAGTTTTTCATAGTGGCTACCCTTCCTCGTATTCCTGGTTGAAGTCAATAGGTTATCGGGGTTGGGTAAGGTTTCTAGGTGGGTGGGTATATGGGTGCCCGATACGCAGGTCCTAAACTGAAAGGCTATGAGGTCTGTTCCTTGCAGTGTTTCATAATTACTAAATTATGTATCCTAGGAACACTGAGGCGAAATAGTAACAGTGTTACCAAAGAAGTATCTTTAAGCAAGTGAGATTCTAGGCATGTGAATTTTGTATGGAAACCCATCCATCCAACATCTCCTCCCTCTATTGGAGGCCCACCCCGTCCGTTCAACGTTATAAGTTGGGGGCATTCCAAAGGTTGGGTAAGTGAGTGGAAGGGTTAGTAAAGCATGTGGGTTGGTGGTAATGGTAAAGGTAAACGCAAATAGGCATAAGGCTAATTCGGAGTGCCTACAAATTATTTTCCTCAAGCAAGTGTTATCGAAGCCCGTACGTACAACGATGTTCTATCTTTCTTCTCCATGTGAAGCTCTTTCATCCAATCCAACACTGTTTGTTTGGGGCATAACTAAGTAGGGTAGGTGGGGGAGTATATTCTCTTCTATAGGTGGGTATAACAGGTGGTAGCACTAACGTGAGAAAGTGGGCATCCATATATTGGCAATTTTGTTGCCTGTCTAAATGGATCAAGAATATATCTGGTTGGTCGGGTTAATCCATCCTTCCAAGATGTAGGGGTCTGGCTGTAGTTGATAAATGAGGACTTTAGCTTGAGGGTAGCTGTCAAACTTAAGTAAAGCAAGTAAGCATCTAAAGGTCCTCTCCCTCATGGTGAAGAATCTAAAGTTCCTCTTGCAATTATTTATTATAACCGACTCTATTACTAGATCTGAAATTTCTATCTCCAGCCCATCCTCTAATCCAAGCCAAGTATCCTAGTATAGTATCCCCACCCAACAATCGATTGCATCTCGTAAATTATAGAGAAAAGTTATGAAAAGGAAAAATTGAGTAATAAACATTCATTTTTAGTCCCTGCGATGAGAGGGATATTTCCTAGAACTCCCCTAATGAGAGGTTTATGAAAAAAATATCAAATGGGTGGGAAGGTTTCAAATAATATTCTCAAAGCGAAAATTGTGCCTGGGAAAAATCTGTCGGCTATGTTGGGTGTCACCCACCCCCCCCCCCCCCCCTTCCTAGAGTCTGTATGCTATGCGAGGTGGCTTTATCCTTTGGGCCATTGGGTGAGTCTGTTATTTGTTTGTTCATGGTCACCCCTCTCACCATCAGAAGACAAATCAGTCCCCTCTGGCTGCTACTTTCAGCCAGCCTCATCAAAATACAATTCATTTTAAAATAAAATCAGATGGTGTGCCCATCTCAGAAGATATTCAGTATCAATAAATCAAGTCGATCAATAAATAACTATCTGACACACACCACTTCCCTTACTGGCACTCTCTTCCTAGAAATATTGAACCTGTCTTTCTGTCTGTCTGGCAAAGATTTTTTGAGGCCTTGGAATTCACTGCCACAAAATGGGGGAAAACCACCCAGACCAGACCTTAAAGTAACTCCTTTTCCATTTGGTGTGGTGGCTCCGACTGGCGATAATGGGACCAGTTTCCCAATAAGGATGATTTTGGGGTGTGTTTTGATTATACAACATGCAATGGAAAATTATTCTAATATATCACATGCATATATCTAACACTATCTATTCTACTATATTTTCGGGGTCTTTCTTCCTTTATGCGATCTAAAGAGATATCCTTCAACTATTAGTAATGTAGATTATTTAATAGTTGAAAGAGATGAAAATTATGTAGGATGATTCTTCTAACAAAATAGTTTCATTAGAAGAATTGTGAAAAGTGTATCGCATTCATATGTGTGATTATATATCCAATAAGAAATCATGGACAAATATTAGTACAGAAGTGCATTTAACATTCATCTATAATAACGTTTCAAATATATAATGCAATAAAAAGATGATTGTTAATCTAGAAAGTAAAACTTAATACAAGTGAATAGAAATACCATATGTATGAATTTATACTCATGTAAACTAAAAGTATATGTCTTCTCTTCTTCACTTTAAATAAATTTAAGGAGTACAATAGTGAAACATCAATTAAAAAACTTCAAATGTCAAAAGATAACAGATTGTGTTCCATTAATTCATCAAAGCATTCACAAACTTACAAAATTGCATTCTTTGCAAATGTTTTTGACAAATTTCTGGACCATTCTCTAAATGCATGAGAGGGGTTTAAATACTTAACTAAATATGTTATAAAATAGATTATTACATAAAAATAGAGGAGGTTCAAAACAATCATCCTCATAAGACAAACTTTAACTATAATATAGGAAAATAAAGTAATGATATAACTTATGAATTCTGATCTTTTATTTGGATCTGATCCCGAAGTCAACAAATATCTAGCATGGGATTGAGATGAGCTGGCTGCAAAATCCTTGATTTGACCTGTCCCTTGAATACCACATTTGAGAGTGTTGGCTACGATCTTTTTGTTGAATCCATTAAATATTGCAGGGTCTGGTACTGATGATAAGGTTTGATCAGAAAATTCCAATAATTTTCTTGATCAAACTTGTTTAATTTTTTAATCGTTTCATCCTGCATTTATTCCTTTTTCTTCCACTGTGTTTCCAGTTGTTTGACTTCTCAGAGAACTTCAGACGTGCACTCTTTGATAAGTTATGATTTCAAAAGTTGTTCACATACAGATTCAGTAATATCCTTTGTCAACCTTGATGCTTTCACCGTTGTTTTCTCTACTTTCTTTATCTTTGCTTCCCAATCCTTAAATAAGATGTCCTTGTGGAATTTATCTACCTGTGGTAGATCAACTTCCCTGCCTGAGTCTGATGCTTACCATTGAATGTGCTCATTAATTTTCTTCTCGAACTTCTCACATTCAATTTTTTGGATAGCTACTTGTTGGATCATTATTTCACTGTCACAATAAGAGCTAGTGATAGAAGCTTGTTGGAAAAATACTTCTTGTTGTTGCTTTAATTTAGCATTCACATCCAATGCTTACTTTATGAATTGCTTTAGTTGTGGCTGATTTTGTAATATGTTCATTTCTTCTTCCAGTATTGTTTTCTTCTCAATGAGTTGTACTTGATGCTACAAATTAAGACTTTCAAAATCCTTTTGAAATTGGGACATCTTCAATTAAATTTGCTCATTGGATTTAGACTTTTCTTGCTCCAACAGTCCCTCTAATTCTTGTATTTTATCTTCTCTCTTCTTCAATAAAATTTTAACCTCAGTGGCCTTATCAACTATAGCATTAGCATATGCCCCTGCAAACTGTGATATTTTTTGGTTAAATTTTCAGTAGGATCAGCTAGAGGATCCTTCCATAAAACATCAATAGATTCATTTGTAAGGTTTGAAACTGTATCATCAATTATTCTCCTTTTTCTTCTCTTAACTACAGCCTTATGACTAGGACTGTAGAAGACATCCAGTGAAGGGATTTCCTCAACTTGTGACACTATCTGCTCTGTAGGATAAGCCGGAATGATCTCTCGATCATGAGTTTCGAGAACTTGTTATAGTGGAGTAACAATTTCCACTAAATTCTGGGAATGTTCTAGTGTCTGAAAACTAATAGCTTGGTCAATATTGGGATTTGTTTTAGGATTTTTTATTGCTTTATAAAACTCATCCCATTCACTCTTCAAATCCTTTGGCTGATATTTTTCTGACTGATCAAGTGTATCTTGACTGTGTTGAACTTCTTGGGAAGATGATTATGTTCCATTAATTCCTCCTTTTTCCTGCATCTCAAACTCTTTGATTACTTGATTGATTACCTTTTCTGGGTTCTCCTTTCTATTTTCATATTCATTTTTAGAATGATCTGAATTCTGAGATTGATGTTCTGACTGCCTTGACTCATCTTCAGACATGTATTTAACTTCATTATCCAAGCTAATACTTGGAGTAGGCGTGTTGACATCTTCAATAGTCAATAAATCCATAGGAATAATTTCTAGTCTCTTAATTCTATATGCTTGGAAAGATTCCAAGTCATCTTGATTGAGTTGACTGGATGAAAACTTAAGTACATCTAAAAACTTTTCAATACCTTGAAAGAAATCATCAAATCTATCTATCTCTTTCACAAAAGGCTTTAGTTTGAGCTTCATGATGTAATTTTTAATCAAATCATTGGTGTCATATGGTCGCTTTCGCATTACTGCCAAATTCAATAGATTAACATTCAAAACTTCCTTATAGGCATGACCAATATCAAAAAGTGCAAAAGTACCGCACTGTAAAGGAAAATTAGGCCAAACGACCTTCTTAGCATCTTCAAGTTGTTTAGAAATACCATTTACAACAAGATGGTAGCCAATTTCTATTGGAAGTAGCTTATCAAGAACATAATATGGTAGGACATGAGGAGAAACATAACTACCAAATACTCCCACATATGTGAAATTTTCCTCTGGAAACCATCTAGCAACGGGAAAAATATATGTACTAGCCTCTTTGGAAACCTTAGGGGCTTTCTCATTGAATATAATCTGGTACATAGGCAACATGACTCGATGGAAATTTTTGTCAAAATGCAGATGGAATTCTAATTCCCAAAGGGCTCTGTGGTAAATTTGGATTGGAGTAGGGTCTTGGGTCATCCATTTCCATCCCATAGTACGAAAACTAGAAGAAAAGAAAACTGTGTCCATGACATATGCACTCATGTAAAAGGGGGTTTTTCTCTAGATGAAACAATTATTTTACTTCTAGACTCCATGATGTTTTTGGCTAAATTATCAGACAGGACATTTTCCCAATTCAGAATTAAGGAATTGACAATTGCATCAATTAATGGGACCCAATCTACAGAAAAGCTAGTGGCATCAGGTTTTGAAAATAATCTACAAAACATATCAGTAGCGTAACAGTAAGGGGAAGGAATTTGTGCTATTGGGTATGTATCTAATTTATCTCGTTTAAGTTTTCCTTGGTCTTCCTTCCATTCCTTTATGACTTTCATCAGGTCTGGATGTTTTTCTCTAAAGCTTTGAAGAAAAGTTTTGTCATAGTTCTGTTGCGGGACGGGTAAGTGGTACATTGTTCTCAAATCTTCTGCCCTAAATGAACCGATATTCTTTCCCTTTGAATACTTGAATGTTCTATCTTCTATGTTCAAGTGGTCAATTACCCACTTAACCATATCTGTATAGGGGAGAATTTTTTGCTTTGCTGCTACCTTATGGATGAATGAACATGCAACGTCGAAATAGGTCGGGTCTGAAGGGAATGATGCACTCACTATAGCAACTTTGACTATTACCCTTGGCTTTTCATATTTGAAAAACTTATACATTTCCTCCCACAAAGAACTTCCGCATTCCTTATTGCAGGTGGTGTCTAAGAATAGGGGATACATATCTGAGTCTTTGGTGGATGACGCTTGGGAAATTTCTTTGCCTTTATTACTCATTTCTATTTTCCTTGCTCTGTTAACTGGTTTCCTGATTTCAAGCGAACATAGAAAACATTAAAAATATAGAGAACAGAGAGGCGGACATAATTAAAAAAAATCTGGCATTCAATCACTTCAAAACATGCTCGAAGTAGATATGAATCTATCAAAACCTTACTTCTATTAAATGTTGTTAATCACCAATAATATTTTTATATCAAATATCTTACACCTTCACATGAAATGTGACTATTGATAAATTTAAGATGTTGGATCTCATATTCATTTTGATTTGACATGAGTCATTTCGCATGCTTGAGAAATTAAATACCAGTTCATCGCACATCACAACTTATAACTATTTCCATTTGTTATGTTACCAATAAATCTCGTGAAATGCAATCTGCACAAATCGCACATGACATTTTTTATGCGGTATTTAAACTTGGTTTTACTTATATTCTGCGAAATGTGAAATGCACTTTAAGAAATCATGTCAATGTGCTTTATTGGACTTTGGAGATTTATTTTTATTTATTTATTGGTTCGTCAGGTCTATTTAATCACAATTCTTACCAAATTTCTTATAAGTTGATCGTTTTATTAGGCGCGATGTGATTTTGGTTTATAACTATGTTTAAAGAGTTTTTAATAAGATTTTAATATGAATTTGGAAAAGCTTTAGCGCATATCGCAGCATGCATGACTTAGTGGATTTTAAGTCGTTTAAGCTTGTAAGTTATTCGAATTGCGATCCGCACTAAGGAATGAAAGCAGAAAAGTAAAAGAAACTTTATTTCCTAAAGTTTTTTTACTTTAAGCTAAAAATTAAACAAAATAAATTTCGTATTTATTTTTAAAGGGTCACCATTTAGTAAAATAAATGGGGTATATTGTATAGCATAGCAATTGGAGATTCACTTGGGAGAACCAGCTATCTCTGACTAACTTTTCGAAATTTGTAAAAAAAACCTTTTTTGAAATAAAAATAGTTGCTGGAATGAATTTCAAACAAATAATATCTCACTAAGCAACAAAATATCTCTTAATTATAATTCATAAGAACTCCTCTTTAAAAATAAAAGTATGAGAATCTATATCAGTCTTTACTCAATTCAAAAAGATAAAAAAAGGTGGCTCTTTTCAGATTAACTTTATAAATATTTACTCTTTTATCACAGGTAGAGCCTCTGATCCAATAAGAAATTTAAGCTCTTGGCATGGTTACCTTTTACCCATCAATGATTCATTGTCCCATCCAGTCTTTCTTACAATTTCCAAAAATAAATTCCAACTTTATATACTTGATCATTTTTTTTTTGAAACAATTTTCTTTTCTTTTTTTTGTATTATATTTTTATTTACTTAAAAGCCATTGTCTTGGCTTGGTAACCAAATAATGATAATGCCATTCTCTAGTTGTAATTAAACTGATCAAGCTGGCTCTTGATGAGACCCCTTGTCCTATTGATATAATCTCAAGTCATTACCCTGTTTTGGTAGGCAGTATTGGTAATGTCAATTCAATTATTTCCCTATGAACATGGTAAATAAGCTGATGATGAGACTTATTATCTTTCAAGTTTTTCTGGTATAATATTTTTGAATTTCTTTCAAAAATTGATAATTTTTCACGGATGGGGTGAATCATTGGTCCTTTTGAGGATTCTGGATGATAATTTTGAGTTTTAGATTGATTTTTTGTAAAAGAGTCTTTACTATGTTAAAGATTCTTTTCTTGTCTAATAAAAGAATAACGATGATTTATAAATATGGGAGTTCATTAGAGAATAAATAACTTCAATGAAAACATTATCTATTTGTCTTTAAAGTCTTTTGATTGTTTCTTTAATATTTCTTATTTCTATAAGCGATAAATCAAAAAGATCATCTGAGATGTTTATTTGAAAATCCAAAAATTTATACTATGCAACTTTATTTTCCTAAGAGAAAAGAAAAATACATTAGTATACAGGGAATAGAAGGGGTTTCCTCCTATGAAAAGTGTTTCTTTAAAATCTACCCATTAACAGGAAAATAATCTCTTTTTCCTGATAGATCTTGCAATAAGAATGTCGATGGGCTTATCTCTTCAATCATTTGAAATGGACCTAGCCAGAGTTTTTGAAACTTAGTGTGCTTACCTTTTTCCTCATGCACTTTGTCCCATTTCAATACCAGATCACCAATTTGAAATTTTTTTGGAGTAACAGAGGTTGAATCAAATGTAGCTTTTATTATTTGTTGATGATGTGCATGAGTATGCTTATATTTTTCTCTTTCTTCTTCAAGTTTAAGAATTTGGAATTGTCTTAGTTGTAAGGAGGAAGAAGGATATTCATCAATAAATTGAACTAAGGTAAGGGAAGGAATAACTACATTGGTAGGAAGAACATATTATTTTCCATAAACAAGATTGATTGGATAAGTTACAATATAAGATTTTTGAGTTATTTGGTTTTCCAAAGAGAAAATATTAATGACTTATGCCAATTTCGTTGGTTTTGATCAATAGTTTGTTTTATCATTCTAATAAGATTTTTGTTTGTGGATTTTGCTAGACCATTTCCATACGGATAATAATTTGTAGAATACTTAAGCTTAAGACCTCTTTTGATTGCAAATTCTATCATGGAAGTTCCTGAGAATTAAGATGCATTATAGAACATTAAATCAGTAGGTAAACCATACCTAGTTATGATATATTGGTCATTGAAATAGATAATATTCTCTGAGTTAGCTACCTTTAATGGAATTTCTTCCACCCATTTAGTGAAATAATCTATAGCTATGAGAATATATCTGTTTTGTTTGGAAGAGTTAGGAACAATCTCACTAATTATGTCTAATCCCCATTGTTCAAATGGTTGTTCGACATTAACTGGCTGTAATGGGAAGGTTGGTTTCCTTTGTCTTCCAAATGCACTTTGACACACTTTGCATTTTCTTGCATATTCGTGAGCATATTTGAAATGTGTAGGCCAATAGTAACCTGCATGCAAGATTTTGTGTGTTGTTGTATTTCCTCCAAAATTCACTCCAACTAGTCCATCATGGAGTTCCTGTAGGAATTTATCTGCTTCAGATTTTTCTAAGCATCTTAATAATACAGATCAAAATTTATCCTAAACAATACATCGTTGATTAACTCATATTTCTTGGCCTTTAATCTTAAATCACGTTTCTTTTTATAACTGAGTTGGGTTGGGGCATATCCATTTTTCAAATAAAATATGAGATTAGTGTATTGAGATTGCACATCGTTGAGGCTTACCTCTGATATTTGCACATTGTTACCTGAATCTTCTTCTGATGATAAATGGGATGCTCCTATTAGCATTCTGCAAAAACGTTGGCCTCTAACAATTTTAGAGGGTCTAATTTCTACATCGTATTCTTGTAAAGCGGTAACCCAGTTAGCCCTTTTCTCTCCTAATTCTCTTTGCATTAATAGTTATCTCACTGCAGAAAATGGAACTATTATTTTGGTGTGATTTTTTAGGAGAAAAGTTCTGAAATGCTTTATAGCCTTAAAGGAAGCAAATACTTGCTTCTCAACAGATGAATAATTTAGTTCTTCACCTTGCAAATTGGAACTGAAAAATGATATTGGTGCTGGTTATTAATTTGTGTTAAAACTACGGCGTATGATGTATCCGATGAAAAAGTATATAAAGTAAAAGGATTAAGAAAATTGGGGTTAGTCAAGAATGGAGCATTGATAATGGATTGTTTAATCAAATTGAATGCTTATCTTTCATTATGTCCCCATTTAAAGACTGAATTTTTCTTAATCATGTTTTGTACTGGTAAAACTATTTGTGAAAATTCAAGGAAAAACCTTTTTACGAAATTAATTTGTCCAAGAAATGATTGCATAGCTTTCTTGTTATGAGGAAAAGGAATTATTTTAATCTCTTCAATTCTTTCAGGATCAACATAGATACCTTTCATTGATACAATGAATTCTAAAAGTTTCCCTTCATCTAAAGAAAAAAATGACTTCTTTGGGTTTAATGAGATCCCATACCTTTTACATTGCTCGAAGACTTGCTTTAGGTAATTCACATGATTGGTCACTTGTTTAGAAAATACTGTAATGTCATCTGAATAAATAAACATTGATTTATTGATGAGCCCCCTAAAAGCTATGTCCATAACTCTCTGAAAAGTGGCACCTACATTAATTAATCCAAATGGCATATTTTTATAAGCATAAGTTCCCCACTTAGTCCTAAATGTAGTATTTAATCTGTCATCTGGATGTACAAGAATTTAGTTATATCCCGAGAATCCATCTAGGAAGGACATAAGTTCAGAACCAGCTACTGTTTGCAGTACTTGTTCCATGGTTGGTAATGGAAAGTTGTCCTTTTGACATGCTTTGTTTAAATTCCTAAAATAAATACAAATTATAATATAACCATTTTCTTTATGACGGGAACCAAATTTGAAACCCATTTAGAATGTCTAACTGGAAAGATTATCTTTGCTTTGAGGAGTTAGTTTAGTTCTGTTTTGATTTTATTTTCAAGATTCGGGTAAATCTTCCTCAATTTTTGCTATATGGGTTTCTCATCTGAAATCATAGGAGTTGTTTGTTGAATCACTGGAGTATCATATGTTTTAAGATTAGTGTAATCCCAAGAAAAAATACTTTTGTACATTCTAAACAACTTGATAAATGATAATCTTTCTTCGGAAGATAGACCAAGACCTAAATTGACATTTTGAGGTTTATTGTCAATTCCAAGATTTACTAACTCAAATCTTAAGGTAGAACTTTGAGTTTTTGAGTTATTAACTCTTTTAAACCTATATTTTAGATCATAGGGGTCTTCTAACTTGACAACTGACTTAGGAATTGGATTTTCATCTTGCTCTTCCTTAATCTGAATGTCATGTTCATTTTCATCCAAAATTTGACTATCATAAGATCCTTCAGACGTTAAGAAATATATGATATCTGAATCATTATTGAATACTCTCCAATTGGTAATATGGCCAGGAAAAGATGGTCTAAAAATTAATTCAATGGAAAATCTGTTGGGACTAAACCCTTGAGATGAAATTAACTTTGATGCTACATTAGCCAGTAGATCTGCACTAGTATTCTGTATTCTAGGCACAGAACAAATATTGAAGGCTAAGAAATGAATGGTCAATTATTGGACTAATGTTTGTTAATGCTTTAAATGTCCAGAATTACAATGAATGGTTTTTCTTACCTATCTAACAATGATTTCTGAAACTCCTAGGACTTAAAAATATTTTATGTTAAGATCAATGGCTTTGTGCAAACCTTGGACTAATGCTTCGTATTCATCTATATAGTTTGTGCAATTGAATTCAAGTCTGCAGGCTAACATGGTTTTTTCTCCTTATGGGCTTTTTAAAATATAGCCAGCTCCTGCACCATCTTCAAATTTAGAACAGTCAAAATAAAGAGTCAAAAATAAAGAATTAACTATTGGTTTATCTACAAAATTTTTACATTTTGAAATGTCTGTCTGGAAAAATTCTCGATCTGAGAAATAACTGCATTATCAAAAAATGGTGATGGTTGAGCATTAAAATTTCCCAAAAATGATTCCGTCGAGTAATTTCCAATAATTGTATTATTGAATGCTACTGGCTCGTTTGTTCCTTCAAGATCGGTGATTGTATGTTTCATGAACTTTTCACGGTCTACCCGGATTTGATTTGGCTTTTCATTGTATGGTAGCCACATATGTGACCAATCTGTTGCAAAATATCCATGAAGCTTTTCAGACCAGTCTCTTCTTAATACTAAACCATAAAACTCAGGAATATCAGCCACCAATAAATTGATTATTTGAGCAACATTGGGTTTTGATGACAATATGATAGAAACAAAATTTATTTCTCCCACAACCTTTACTCTAGTTCTATCAAGTTGTACTATATGAACAGGAGAACTCTGAGGAGTTATGTTCAACTTAACACAGACTGATTTTGGAAATATATTAGAGGAAACCCCTGAGTCTATTAAATAATTATAAACGTTTTTATTATAGATCTCATAGGTTAAGAGAAATGGAAGAGTATGAGAGATGGATTGATCACCTATCATAATCAAATCTGGAGAATTTATTTTAGTTGAAGGAGAAGGTGGTTTACCCATTTCATTAGCAGCTTTCACTACTACTAGAGCAGGTAACGCTGAAGCAGGAACCGCATTCAAGTCTCTAAGTAAGACATTTTTTTGCTGCTTTAATTTAGTAAGCTCATGAATTGAAATGTTGGCCCTGGTTTTCTTCATATCTTCAATTACATTATACTCAATGGTGTCTAAGACTACCATTGTTTCTTATTTAGGTGGAGTATGTGAAGTAACAAGACTTGTTTGTGTAGTCTTGGAAGTAGACTTTTTACTTACTGTTTTATCCTTAGTAGGCAATGAATTCTTCTATTGTTGATTTGGCTACATTTCTTCAGTAGTATTTTTTCTTCTTGTACTCACAGGTAAAGCTTCTTGTTGTTCTTCATTTGGTAGGATGAAATCACACATTCCATTTAGTTCAACTTCTTCTTCTTCTTCTTCATTTTCTTCTTCCTCTGTTTTCTCTCTTCCTCTATATCTTGATCTGACTTGGTGTTAGATATGATATTCTGTGGTTGAGTATTAGAGGACTGATTTTCCTTGAAGGATCTGAAAGTATTTTTTGAGCTAGAGCATTTAGTGACTTGTTTCTTGATATCTGCCATCTCATTTTTCATATTATTTAAAACTTTCTGAAGACCTTGTACATCAAAAGGTTCTTTAGATGGCTTATTTTTAGAATCATCTTTGAAGGATACCTTCTTTGATTTTCTGTCTTCTTGAGAATTCTTCTTCTCAAGAGAGGTTGTGCTTTTCTCTACAGATAAAGATTCCTTCATGTTCTCTGCGAGTGTCAGAATTTTTCCTCTATCAACGAAAATGGCTAAATTGGATGGAAGAGGTGAAATATACCACCCAATTTGAACTTCTGCACCAGGAACTGATGTAGTAGGAATTTTATTGAGCAATTTATTAAATATTGAATTAAAAAAAATTATTTTCTCCCCCGATTTAGCTTTTAGTTTTGATAAATCATTGATGAGCATAGTAGTGGTCCTGTCATCCCCAAACTTAGCTATAAATTGTTCTTCGAACATATTCCAACTAGTTATAGAGATGGAAAGCAGTGAAAAATACCAGGATCCTACAGATCCTGTGAGAGTGTATGGAAATAATCTTACAACGCAATCCTCTTAAAATACTCCTTTTAAGTTGATGGCTAGCATATAATTATGAATGTGTTCTTCTGCCAAAAGACCATCATTAGGATTAAACTTAGGTAACCATCTTTCAAGTGATTTTGGTGGAGCATGAAGAGGAGCGGGCATATTTACAACCCCTGGATTGTTCCATGGGTGGCCTGATATTGGACCTTGGGTGGATGTGATGGATTGAGTTTGAGTTGAAGAAGAGGCGGGCTGAGTGCTAGAACTAGTTGAAAGGATAGTAGTCTAAGTACTGGAACTAGTTAAAGTAACACTGATTGTTGGAGTGGAAGTGGTGGAAATGAGTGGAGGTAATGGAGGTGAATGAGATAATATCTTGCTGGTGATTGACTCTGATTGATTCCTCTTTATTCTCTTTCAAGTACTATCAATGGGAAATTCAAAAGGAATAATTCATGTCTTTTGACTTTCTGATCGAGTTAATATTCTTTGAGGTTGTAAAGAAGATGAAATACTAATCTCAAATGTTTGAGAAGTTTCAAGCTTTTTAGCAAAAATGGATACTCTCACTAACGTTTTTATCAAAGACTGAAATTCAGGGGAATTTTGATGAAAATAGGGAGATAGTATGGGTTGAGTATCACTAAGAGACTTAGGAGAAGGATGATCAACTTCAGATTTTAAAGATTAAGATCTAGATAATTTTCTGGAAGTTGATGGGGATCTAGAGGGAGAGAGACTTTTAGATTGACCTTTAGATTGATCAGATCTTCTTTCCATTCATAAGGCCCTCCTTCTAGCACAAAAATGTTGAGGCCTCGAAATTCGCTGCCACAACATGGGGGAAAACCACCCGGTTTGGACCTTAAAGCAACTCCTTTTTCGTTTGGTGTGGTGGCTCTGACTAGGGATAGTGGGACCAGTTTCCCAATAAGGATGATTTTGGGGTGTGTTTTTATTATACAACATTCAATGGAAAATGATTCTAATATATCACATGCATCTATATAACACTATCTATTTTACTATATTCTCGGGGTGTTTCTTCCTTTATGTGTTCTAAATAGATATCCTTCAACTATTATTAATGTATATTATTTAATAGTTGAAATAGATGAAAATTATGTAGGATGATTCTTCTAAAAAAATAGTTTGATTAGAAGAATTGTGAAAAGCGTATCGCATTCATATGTGTGATTATATATGCAATAAGAGATCATAGACAACTATTAGTATAGAAGTGCATTTAGCATTCATCTATAATAACGTTTCAAATATATAATGCAATAAAAATATGTCTGTCAATCTAGAAAGTAAAACTTAATACAAGTGAATAGAAGTACCATATGTACGAAGTACTGCTCATGTAAACTGGTAGTAGATATATCCTTCTCTTCACTTTAAAGAAATTTAAAGAGTACAATAGTGAAACATCAGTTAAACAGCTTCAAATGTCAAAAGATAACGGACTGTGTTCCATTAATTCATCAAAGCATTCACAAACTTAAAAAAGTGCATTATTTGCAAATGTTTTTGACAAATTTCTGAACACTTCTCTAAATGCATGAGAGTGGTTTAAATACTAAACTAACTATGTTTTAAAAATAGATTATTACATAAATATAGAGGAAGTTTCAGAAAACCATCCTTGTAAGACAAACTTTAACTACAATATAGGAAAATAAAGTAATGATATAACTTATGAATTATGATCTTTGATTTGGATCTAATCCTGAAGTTGAAAAATATCTAGCATGGGCTTGAGCTGATATGGCTGCTAAATCCTCGATCTGACTTGTCCCTTGAATACCAAATTTTAGAGTGTTGGTTGTGATCTTTTTGTCGAATATGTTAAATATTGCAGGGTCTGGTACTGATGATAAGGTTTGATAAGAAAATTCCAATAATTTTCTTGATCAAACTTATTTACTTTTTTAATCGTTTCATCCTGCATTTCTGCCTTTTGTTTCCACTGTGTTTCCAGCTGCCTGACTTCTGACAGCACTTCATACGTGCACTCTTTGATAAGTTATGATTTCAAAAGTTGTTCACATATAGATTCAGTAATCTCCTTTATCAACCTTGATGCTTTCGCTGATGTCTTCTTTTCTTGCTTTATATGTGCTTCCCAATCCTTAAATAAGATCTCCTTATGGAATTTATCTACCTGAGGTAGATCATATTCCTTTCCTGAGTTTGATGCTTGCCATTGAATGTTTTCATTAATTTTATTCTCGACCTTCTCACATTCAATTTTCTAGATAGCTACTTGTTGGATCAGTATTTCACTTGAGTCAAAATAGGAGCTAGTGATAGAAGCTTGTTGGAAAAATGCTTCTTGTTGTTGCTTTAATTTAGCATTCACATCCAATTCTTCCCTTATGAATTTCTCTAGTTGTGGCTGGCTTTGTAATATATTCATTGTTGCTTTCAGTTGTGTTTGCTTCTTAGTGAGTTTTACTTGATGCTGCAAATTAATACTTTCAAAATACTTTTGAAATTGGTACATCTTCAATTCCATTTTCTCATTGGAGTTATACTTTTCTTGCTCCAATAGTCTCTCTAATTCTTGTATTTTATCTTCTCTCTGCTTCAGTAACATTTCAACCTCACTGGCCTTATCAACTATAGCATTAGCATATGCCCCTGCAAACTGTGATAGTTTTTGGTTAAATGTTAAGTAGGATCAGCTAGAGGATCCTTCCACAAAACATCAACAGATTCATTTGTAAGTTTTAAGACTGTATCAACAATTCTTCTCCTTTTTATTCTCTTAACTACAGACTTATGACTAGGACTATAGAAGACATCCAGCAAAGGGATTTCCTGAACTTGTAACACTATCTTCTATGTAGGATATGCCAGAATGATCTCTCGATCATGAGTTTCAGGAACTTGTTGTAGTGGAGTAATAGTTTCCACTAACTTCTAGGAATGTTTTGATGTCTGAAAAATGATAGCTTGATCAGTATTGGGATTTGTTTTAGGATTTTTTATTGCTTTAGAAAAATCATCCCATTCACTCCTCAAATCCTTTGGCTGAGATTTTTTTGACTGATCAAGTGTATCTTGATTGTGCTGAACTCTTGGGAAGATGATTTTGTTCCATTACTTCCTCCTTTTTCCTGCATCTCAACCTCTTTTATTAATTGATTGATTACCTTTTTTGGGTTCTCCTTTCTGTTTTCGAATTCATTTTTAGAATGATCCGAATTCTGAGATTGATGTTCTGATTTCCCTGACTCATCTTTAGACATGTCTTGAACTTCATTATCCAAGATAATACTTGGCATTAGGGGAATTTTGAGGTCTAAAATGGGCCTCCTAAGGAAATTATAAAATAATAATGGAAATAATAAAATAATATTTGATTACATCATCAAGTTTTAGAGGGAAAAAAGAAAAAACTACATTTTCAACTCGTATTTTCAACTTATCTCCCAAATTTTTTACTCAAATTTCGAGCAGGAGTACTCGTTGAATGTAAAATTTAATTCCTCATCCAAGGAGTACCCATGTTTCATACTTTTGATGGATTATACTACACGAAAAATGAGAAATACATGAAAAACATGATTGCAATCACATTTTTTCATGTATTTCTCATTTTTCATGTAGCAGGGTCCATCAAAAGTATGCAACATGGGTACTCTTTGGATGAGGAATTAAATTTTGTATCCAATTAGTACTCCCGCTCGAAATTTTAGTAAAAGCTTTGGGAGATAAGTTGAAAATACAAGTTGAAAAAATAGTTTCATTATTTTATTATTTTTTAATCTTGTTACCCTTTTACTTAAAAAATGGTGAATCATCCCCCATGGTTGACATCATCATCTTAAATCCTATTGGTTCTTATAAAGTTTATTTTGGTTCTACATTTTTCTTAGGAGGCCCATTTTAGACCTCAAAAATCCCCTAATGAGTAGATCTGTTGACATCTTCAATAGTCAATATATCCATAGGAATCCTTTCCAATGTCTTACTTATGTATGCTTGGAAATCTTCCAAGTCATATTGATTGAGTTGATTGGATGCAAACTTAAGTACATATGAAAAATTTTCAATACCTTGAAAAAAATCATCAAATCTATCTATCTCTTTCAAAAAAGGCTTTACTTTTATCTATGTGATGTAATTTTTAATCACATCATTTGGGTCATATGGCCGCTTTGGCATTACTTCCAAATTCAATATATTAACATTCAAAACTTCCTTGTAGGCATGACCAATATCAAAAAGTGCAAAAGTACCGCACTGTAAAGGAAAATTAGGCCAAACGACCTTCTTAGCATCTTTAAGTTGTTTAGAAATACCATTTACAACAAATAGGTAGGCAAATTCGCTTGCAAGTAACTCATCAAGAACATAATATGGTAGGACATGAGGAGAAGCATAACTACCAAATAATCTCACATATGTGAAATTTTCCTCTGCAAACCATCTAGCAATGAGAAAAATATTTGTATTGTAGGTTTTAACCTGTACAGAAATTATCTACAAACGAATCTTAAAAACAGAAAATAAACAATAGTGAGAGCATAAAATATAAAATAGATATACACAAAGTTTTTTCCCTGGATCCCAAATCAGGACGACTAGCTTGATTTTTCATTATATTCCTTTTAGTGTTACAACACATATATATACATGCCAAAGCATACATAAATCTCAATCCATTAACCTTAGATTAGAACATAACCATAGTTCCCTTGACCGGATCTACAAAATACCAGGGGCTAAAAACCATCATGCCCCAAAACCATGTGCAAACCCATGCACAAAACCATGGGTGGGTCCACCCACTGGAAAATAAGGACCAAAAAAAGTTTTCCCGGGGTGTTGTCGCCCCCCTTGTGACCCCCCTGCTGTGCCCGGCGCAATGTACAGGGGGGTTGTCGCCCCCCCTGTAACCCCCCCGCGCGTGACTAGTCGTGGAAAGAATATAACACATACCCAACATGTACTAGCCTCTTTGGAAACCCTAGGGGCTTTCTCATTGAATATAATATGGTACATAGGCAACATGACTCTATGGAAAATTTTGTAAAAATGTAAATGGAAGTATGATTCCCAAAGGGATTTGTGGTAAATGTGGATTGGAGTAGGGTCTTGGGTTGTCCATTTCCATCCCATAGTAGGAAAACTAGAAGAAAATAAAATTGCGGCCATGACATAGGCACTCATGTAAAAGGGGGGTATTTCTCTAGATAAAACACTTCTTTTACTCCTATACTCCATGATGTTCTGGCTAAATTATCAGATAGGATATTTTCCCAATTCAAAATTAAGGAATTGATGATTGTGTCAAATAATGGGACCCAATCTATAGAAAAGCTAGTGGTATCAGGTTTTGCAAATAATCTACACAACATACAGACATCATAACAGTAAGGGAAGAAATTTGTGCTATTGGGTACGTACAGAGTTTATCTCGTTTAAGTTTGCCTTGGTCTTCCTTCCATTCCTTTATGACTTTCATCAGGTCTGGATGTTTTTCTCTAAAGCTTTGAAGAAAATCTTTGTCATATTTCTATTGCGGGACGGGTAAGTGGTACATTGTTCTCAAATATTTTTCCCTAAATGAAGCGATATTCTCGCCCTTTGAATACTTGAATGTTCTATCTTCTATGTTCAACTGGTCAATTACCCACTTAACCATATCTGTATAGGGGAGAAATTTTGGCCCTGTTGTTACCTTATGGATGAATGAACATGCAACGTCGAAATAGGTCGGGTCTGAAGGGACTGATCGCCTGCTGTAGCAACTCTGACTATTAACCTTGGCTTTTCATCTTCAAAAAAATTATACATTGCCTTCCATGAAGAACTTACGCATACCTTGTTGTGGGTGGTGTCTGAGAATAGGGGAGACATATCTGAGTCTTTGGTGGATGACGCTTTGGAAATTTATTTTCCTTTCTTTCTCATTTATGTTTTCCTTTCTCTGTTAATTGGTTTCCTGGTTTCAAGAAAACAAAGAAAACATTAAAAATATAGAGAACGGAGAGGTGGACAGAATTAAAATAAATCCGGTGTTTAATCACTTCAAAACATGCTCGAAGTAGATATGAATCTATCAAAACCTTACTTCTATTAAATTTTGTTAATCACCAATAATATTTTTAAACCAAATCTCTTACACCTTCATGTGAAATGTCTATTGATCAATTTAAGACATTGGATCTCATATTCAGTTTGATTTGACATGAGTCATTTCACATGCCTGAGAAATTAACTACCAGTCCATCGCACATTGCAACTTATAACTATTTCCATTTGTTATGTTACCAATAAATCTCGCGAAATGTGATCTGCGCAAATCACACATCACAAGTTTTATGTGTTATTGGACTTTGGAGCTTTATGTTTATTTATTTATAGGTTCTTCAAGTCCGTTTAATCGCAGTTCTTACCAAATTTCTTATAAGTTGATCGTTTTATTAGGCGCGATGCGATTTTGGTTTATAATGGTGTTTAAAGTGTTTGTAATAAGATTTTAATATGAATTTGGAAAGGCTTTAGCGCATATCGTAGCCCGCATGACTTACTGGATTTTAAGACATTTAAGCTTGTAAGCTATGTAAATTGTGATGCGCACTAAGGAATGAAAGCGGAAAAGTAAAAGAAACTTTAATTCCTACTTTTTTTTTACTTAAAGCTAAAAATTAAACAAAATAAATTTGCTATTTATTTTTAAAGGGTCCCCATTTAGTAAAATAAATGGGAGTTGTTCTATAGCACAACAAGATCCTTGGGTGCATTGTCAGTTTCACCTCATCATAATGTATCCAAATGAAATACGAAATCTTGTTACTTGGAGGTAAGTGAGATCGAGTTCACAATGTGGAGATTCTAGGTGGAGGTATAGAGTTATACAGTTGGGTATAGGGTTGAGTTGGAGGATCTAGATCTAGGTTTTGTGTGTGAGTTATATTAGAGGTTCATTGATTGTGGATCAGAGGGATTGACACATTGTGGGTAGAGGTTTCCTTTGTAGATGTGGCCTTGGCAAGTCGATGACGCAGACTGCGACTTGATGATGTGTATTGGGAAGGTGTTGGTTGTGCCAGAATACTCATTTTAGCTCATGCACGAAGCTACTCAACTTGGATACTTACTCAGCAAGGCCTTTTGGCTTGGCTTGGTGATGTTGGTTTTATTTGATTGATTGATTTGATTGATTTGATTGATTGATGAGTATGCTTCCCCTAAGAGTCAACTGATCAAGTATGAGTTTGAGGAGGAGGAGTATTTCCCTATGAGCCAACCACTTCACCAAACCAAGACACTGAGAGAGCCTTCACACCCACCACGAGGGGCCCCAACCCCTTGCCACTTTCTCACAGCAGCAGAGGCAACAAATAGCCCATTTTCCTACACCAACACTAGACACGTCACACCAGACAATTCACAGCACCAAACCTCACACCACACCCACCAAGAGATAATCCAACCTTCACAATAGGAGAGGAGATAAACCATCCCACCAAGAATAAGATAAAACGTCACGTTATATATGTTGGTTATTCACCTTTGTTTTCACTTCAGGTTGAATCTATTTTTAACTGATAGTGATGAGATATAGACCTGATTGAGTCTCCCTCATCAAACCACCTCACGAAACAAAACACCCTCGGCAAGCACCCTTAGTTGCACAGACAAACAACTCCTTATTATATATCTATAGAGAGGTTTTCATGGCCTAAGTCAACCTTTTCATCCTACTATAGTCATTCCAATCCAAATCGAAGAAGGTATTCATTTAAAGAATTGGATGTGATGGAGGGTCAAATAGAAAAGATGAGTTAGAAAGGTCGGGTGAGAGAGGGATCCGGAGTCAACAAGGGAAAATCATTGAGATTATCCAAGAAACCATTGAATTTATCCAAGCGATTGAGGGAATAAAATATTGATAGGCACATTATCTACGATGCATTCTCCTTGTTCATGTTCAATCAACCCCAAACCACAACCCAAGGGAAGTTATTTCTCCCTATGGAACATCAAACATTCAGGAAATCAATCCCTTCATTCTCCAAAATCAAAGAGAAATATTCCATCTTTGAATAATGTGATCTTGCTTTACTTTCCTTTCCATTAGACATAACTACATAAATTCCTTATTCACTTCTCTTTAGCTATTAGTTACCGAAATGAGACAGAGTGTGATTTTATTTTGGACAACCATTATTTTTCCGTAAGTAAGTAAGTCACATGAAAAGTGTGATATTTTAAGACGGTTAACCCACTCTAAGATTTCCGCCATTAGTAGTCTCTCTCTCTTTGGCAAGCAAGCCTTTCCTGCTTCCCATTTGCTATTTCAGAAATCACATTTATTTCGGTACATTCGCTCTTCAAGCACTTGAACCTACTTGGATATGCATGCCCTTCTGCCCTGCCATTAGAGAATATGCTTCTTGGTCTACTGCCTCTGATGCTTTTCTCTCCAATTAGACCTTACTGTTCCATAACCTGTTGATGTTCTTATATCCCTTTCTTAATCTAGGAGGGATGGTATAGGCATTTGGTACATGTAATCAATACATTGAGATACGACCCCAGATCGAGATAGAGTTCCTAGGTCCTTAGTAGGATATTCACCCAAAGAAGTGACCGTTTGAGAAAAATATTTATCAAATCCAAATGCTTATCCTCTGGCTTCATATCTAGGTGTTTAATCTATTGATCTATAACCACCATCTCGCTAGCCAACATCCCTTCCATATAAAGTGACCTAAACAATTACAAACCCCAACATATCCTTGCTTGTTTCAATATCTATAGGAAGACTCAAAGGAAAGGAATACTCAACCTTAGAGTTAATGATTGATCTTAAACTTTCAAAACAAGTATACATCACCTTTCAAAAAAGGTATACAAATAAGTATCTGAACCTTTTTCACTAATCCCAACTATAAATTTTGTTATACTAATTCGGGCCATGATGTCCCCTCCAATTAAGAGTTGTAACAAACTCTTAGCAGATCGGAACTAGCGGAACTAATGCTCTTTCTTCTCATCCATTATCCTCGCAGATAAGGTAAGCTCTATGTGACCTGTTAGGATACCATAGTTTTCAAGATTGGCAAGAACAAATGTTGCAGGGCCTACATCAGAACCACTTTGGAATTCTAGGATCTATCCCTCCTAGATTCAGAGAGGGATCTCTCTATATGTGTTTATAATGATATTCTTTTAACGCTCATGATATGATATTAGGCTAGTTATGAAGCACAAGGGATTTTTCTTGGTTTTGGTTGGGTAGGATATCATCAAAATAAAGGAAGTCTTTTGAAGGGTAAGGTCTGAGTAAGTTGAAAGAATGGTTCAGCAGATAGGATAGGTAAGAGACAGTATCAATCCATTGGGCTATGGAGTCACAAAAGGATTTAATTGCATAACAAGTTTCAAGAGTGGTCCATGGGGCAAGTCATCTATATCAAAGGATCTCTTTAGGTTGATTTGTGATATGGAACATTAAAAGTGTTGTCAAAGAAGCAAAGCTAATAACCATTTAAGAATCTATTAACTTCACTAAAAAAGAAAATCCTTTCAAAGTAACTGTTTGAAGCAAGCCAAAGGACAAGGAAAACCATAGACCTCTTTGGGAAAACTTTTACTAAAGCAAAATTTTCAGACAACAATCCAACAATCTAACAGATTACCTTCAGAAAGAAGAAAACATATAAGATAAACAAAATAATAGCCTAAGATCAAGTAAGAACTTTGAATATATCTTGCTTTTGGCATACTCTCAAGGGAAACTTTCAAAACAGCTGTTGAAGACTAAACAAGGGACAGGGCTAACCATAAAATTCCTTGATTAGGACTCTACTTAGCATGTAGTGAAAAGATCATTCAAGAACAACATCTCAGGTTTTACTCAGCAAGACATGGGCTCACCAACATTCCTTGATTGGTTATGCTCTATTGAAATCATTCCCAAAGCAACAATAAGAAGAAAACATATAGATAAAGCTTATCAGTGAGAAATAGGGTACTTTGCATTAAATCCTGATCTATATTTCCTGTTCTTTATCAGAGAAAGTGGACAGTATGAAAACATAAGAAAAACAACAATTACAGTAATAAAAACATCACCATTGACATAGACAAGGATCCCATAAATCAGCTTGTATATTTGATGTTCAAACCAGTTACAATCTTCAATTCTAGTAGGTCTTTGTTAGGTCCCTATAGCACTAGTATAGTCTCTTATTATTGTTAGTGTAACCCCCTTATTGTTATTATTGTACCCTTGTAACCCCCATTTGTTATTATTGTGCCCTTAAATTATTATTGTTAGGTCGGCTAGGATTACATTGTGGCCCACTAGGATTACATTATGGCCCCATGGACTCCTATATATAGAAAGGAGGTTTTGTAAATTGTATCATCCAAGAATTGTTCATTTAAGTAATGTATTGAAGGTTTCCCCCTCGAAGTGGCTCATTTCTAAGACGTTGATATCTCTTTTCTTCTATTTTTGGAGCTGGTTACACAACATTTGGTATCAGAGCTTTGGATTCTAGGGTTTCGCTGCTCCAAACAGGTCATCGTGGCATTTTCGCTATAAATTTTTTTCTACGAAGCTTCAGAAGCTGAAATTTTTAGGGTGCAAAGCTGAAATCTTGAGGAAGGTTGTCTAAAAATTTCAGATCTTGGTTCGCAATATTTGAGGAGATATCATCTGTGGAAGTTAGGTATTTTTTCAGGCTCATAAACAGGTCATCGTGGCATTTGCGCTATAAATTTTTTTGTACGAAGGGTCAGAGTCTGAAATTCATGTGGTGCGAAGCTGAAATCCGGAGGAAATACTTCAAAAAATTTCAGAACTTGGTTCGCAATATTTTCGGAGATATGATCCGTGGAAGGTAGTGCTTTTTCGTGTCTTAATTGCATCTCAAAGAGGTGACTGGGAAAAGTTCAATAAATCTCTCTCGGGCAGTGGATTTGAGTCTGTGAAAATTGTTCACAAGTACACGACTGTAGTTTTCGGCTATCAATTTCCGTAGACAAATGAAAAAACAAGACACGTGGCAAGTCGTACAAGTTCGCTCTACCGAACCAAATTTAATTAGGTCAGGAGATTTAATAACAACTTTTCCTTGAAGAATCCAAATTAGGCCTACCTATGGCATTTGAAAGAAGCTTCAAAGGGCTACTATAGAAAACACTAGATATTGAAGATTTAATTATATAGATGAATCAAATTTCAATATCGAGCTCCTTTGGTGCCAAGAAAAAGGTGTATTTTTTTCTAATTGCATAAGTCTTGTTTGAAGAATCAATTTGAATTGATTCCAAGGGCATATCAAACATTGGGTTCTAAAATATGCTCGTAAAAATAATTCAACACCCATTAAGCCTTCGTAAGGGTCTACTATGACTCATGAAGATGAAGAATTGCAACATGATCTATCAAAATTACAAGAGCAAGTGCAACAAATTTCACTCTCGCAAAGAGAAACAAAAATGAAAATGGAGGTTTTGAAGAAAGGTGTGGAAGAGAAGATGGATGGCATGGAAGCTAAGATGGAAAAAATGAAGAATGATCTAAAAACAGACATCGAAGGTTTGACAAAGTTGATACAAGAACGGTTTCCTAATGGTGAAAAGATAGTAGAAGAACCTCATGATGAGAACAAAATCAATGTTAATTGTGATTTGATAAACTCTAATGTTGGCAGGAAGAACCACCATATTCCAAAAATGGATATAAGGAAGTTTGATGGAAAGGATCCTGTAACATGGATACTACAGATGGAGCAATATTTTGATCTCCATAATGTGCAAAACACACAAAAGGTACGCATTGCAACTTTACATTTAGAACAAAATACATTTGTATGGTATCGATGGCTTTGCTCCCGTAAAAAAATTGTCACTTGGTCAATGTTTACGGAGGAAATGATAGCACATTATGAGGATACAAAGAGCAACACCTTCTTTAGCCAATTGATAAATCTCAAACAAAAGGGTTTAGTGGGGCAGCACATTGAGGACTTCCAAAAATTGAATATAAGGGTAACTAATATTCCAGAGGAACACAGGATTGATCTCTTCTTAGGTACTCTAAAGGATAACATCGAAAATGAAGTTCGTGTTTTGGAACCTAATTCATTGGAGAAGGCATTCAGGTTGGCAAGAAAAGTTGAATGTAAAATTATGGCGACAAGGAAGCCTACCACTCAATTCTATAAAGAAGGAAGTGTTTCTACGCCTAGATTTCCACAACCTACAAGGTTGACACCACAACAATTGGAAGAAAAAAGAACAAAAGGGCTTTGCTACAGTTGTGATAGCAAATACACTAAAGGTCATAAGTGTGCTGAGAAGAAATTATTTTACATAGATTGTGAAGAAGAAGAAGAAAATGAACAAGAAGAGGATATACACCAGGAACCACCCCTAGAAGAGGAAGAAATGAATCAGACCATATCGTGTAATGCACTGGCAGGAATTACCACTCCTCAAACTCTCAAGATAGAAGGACATATAAAGAAGAAAAGGGTAATAGTGTTGATTGATTCAGGTAGCACCCATAATTTTATTCATTATAAGGTAGCCAAGGAATTAAATTTTTTCCTATACCCAGCACCAGAATGTCAAGTGATGGTTGCAAATGGAGGAACTATAAATTGCTCTGGAAAATGCCATAATATCAAGCTAACCATGGGGGAATATGTATTGACTAGTCCAATACTTTCCATTCCTATGGGAGGTGTTGATGTTGTACTAGGAGTACAATGGTTACAATCTTTGGGGACGGTAGCTTTTAATTTTCAAGAACTTTTCTTGAAATTTTTTTCAGAAGGAAAGGAAGTCGAATTATGGGATATTGAAGGGAAGCCGGAAGGATAATAAGCTCTAATGTCATGACAAAGCTTCTAAAGAAATAACAACGAGGCGTAATTGCACAATTATTCTCACTAGAAGTTCCGACATCAAAATCATCTATTTTTGCAGATCTCCAACAAGTCTTGGACAATCATTCCAAGGTGTTTGAAACTCCCAAAGGACTCTCACCTATTCGTGATCATGATCATGCTATTCATTTGATTCCAGGAAGTGTTCCTCCAAACATCAGGCCTTATAGATATCCTTACTTCCAAAAGAGCGAAATTGAACGTATGATTGCAGAAATGTTAGAGGCGGGTATAATTCAACCTGGTCAAAGTTCTTTCTCTGCTCCTGTAGTATTGGTACAAAAGAAGGATGGATCATGGCGAATGTGTCCGGATTATAGGGAGCTCAATAAGCTCACCATTAAAGACAAATTTCCCATTCCCATGATTGATGAATTATTGGATGAATTACATGGAGCAATTTATTTTACCAAGTTGGATCTTCGTTCAGGATATCATCAAATTAGAATGAAGATTGAAGATATTCCAAAAGCAGCATTTCGAACTCATGAGGGTCATTATGAATTTTTGGTCATGCCTTTTGGCCTTACCAATGCACCTTCTACATTTCAAGGGTTGATGAATTCCATTTTCTAACCCTTCCTTAGAAAATTTGTGCTAGTATTTTTTGATGATATACTAATCTACAGCAGGTCTTGGAAGGATCATGTTGAACATGTTGACAGGGTGCTCAAACTATTGCGGGAGAAACAATTATATGCAAAAAAATCCAAATGTTTCTTTGGAGTACAAGAGGTGGAATATCTAGGTCATATTGTATCTCACGAGGGTGTTAAAGTAGACCCTAACAAAATTAAAGCCATTAAGGAATGGAAAGTCCCCACAACCATAAAAAAGTTGCGAGGATTTCTCGGGTTAACAGGGTATTATCGCAAGTTTGTTAAGAATTATGGGAGAATAGCAGCACCTCTAACAACATTATTGAAGAAAGATGCATTTTCATGGACTCCTGAAGCAACTAAGGCCTTTGAACATCTTAAAGAGGCAATGTGCCTAGCACCGGTCCTAGCTACGCCAGACTTCACAAAAACCTTTATTGCGGAATGTGATGCCTCAGGAAATGGAATTGGTGCAGTTTTAATGCAGGAAGGAAGACCCATTGCTTTTGAAAGTCGTCCAATCAAAGGAAAGTATTTACAGAACCCTATTTATGAGAAGGAAATGTTAGCAATACTACATGCACTAAAGAAATGGCGAACTTACCTAATGGGAAGACACTTCAAGGTAAAAACTGATCATGATAGTCTTAAACACTTTTTGGAACAAAGGCTATCGTCAGAAGAACAGCAAAAATGGGTCACAAAGATGTTGGGTTACGACTTTGAAATAATCTACAAAAAAGGAAAGCTGAATGTTGTTGGAGATGCACTCTCAAGAAAGAATGAAGAGGTGGAAGCATTGCTTTGTGCCATTTCTATTATCCAACCAGATTGGATAACTGAAGCAAGAGATGAATGGAAGAAGGACAAGATGTATGGACACTCATTCAAAAGTTGCAGCAAGATCCTAGTACATCTGATACATTTAGTTGGAAAAATGATTCCTTATGGTACAAAGATCGCTTATATCTTTGTAAAAATTCCCATCTAAAACAAAAGATTCTTCTGGAATTGCACACTTCTCCTTTAGGAGGACACTCGGGATTTTTAAAAACTTACCACAGGGTGAAGAAAGAATTTTTTTGGGATGGCCTTAAATCTGATATTCAAAATTTTTTGGCGGAATGTTTGGTTTTCCAGCAGAATAAAGTGGAAACAATTAAGACCCGGGGACTTCTACAACCTTTATCCATTCCAAGTCAACGTTGGGAGGAGATTTCAATGGATTTTATCACAGGTTTACCTAAGTCCGAAGGAAAGAGTGTCATCATGGTGGTAGTTGATAGACTTACCAAGTATGCACACTTTTGTGCATTATCTCATCCATTTTAAGCAAGTACAGTTGCTACTACATTTATGGACAGAATTCAAAAGCTACATGGAAGCCCAAGGGTTATTGTGAGCGACAGAGATCCCATTTTTACTGGAAATTTTTGGACGGAGTTATTTTCTTGTTTGGGTACTCAATTAGCTCATAGCTCATCTTATCATCCTCAATCTGATGGTCAAGCTGAGATAGTAAATAAATGTTTGGAAGGATATCTTCGTTGTTTTGTATCTGATAAACAAACACAATGGGTCAAGTGGTTACCTCTTATTGAATGGTGGTATAACACTTCCTTCCATACTGCAGCAAAAATGACCCCATTTATGGCACTTTATGGATATCATCCACCATCCATCACATCATCTTTAAGAGAAAATTCTAAGGTTCAAGCGGTGGAAGAAACAAATGTCCCTCAAGCAAGCTAAGAAGGATAATAAATTATCGCCAAAGTACTATGGTCCTTACAAGGTGTTGCAAAAGATTGGTACTATGGCATACAAATTGGAGCTTCCTGCTTCTTCGCGAGTACATCCAGTTTTCCATGTTTCATGCTTAAGGAAGGTTATAGGAGAAAATCTTCCAGTTCAAACAATATTGCCAGAACTTGATGAGGAAGGAAAAATCATATTGGAACCAGAAGCGGTCATGGAAACAAGAGCTCGACAACTACGGAATCGATCAATTTCAGAGTATCTCATCAAGTGGAAGAACTTACCCACTGAAGATTCTACATGGGAGGATGAGAATTTTATATAGAAGCACTCGAAGCTACTCAAGCGTTGAGGACAACACTTTTTTGAAGGAGAGGGGCATGTTAGGTCCCTATATCACTAGTATAGTCCCTTATTATTGTTAGTGTAACCCCCTTGTTGTTATTATTGTACCCTTGTAACCCCCATTTTGTTATTATTGTGCCCTTAAATTATTATTGTTAGGTCGGCTAGGATTACATTGTGGCCCACTAGGATTACATTATGGCCCCATGGACTCTCATATATAGAAAGGAGGTTTTGTAAATTGTATCATCCAAGAATTGTTCATTTATGTAATGTATTGGAGGTTGCCCCCTCGAAGAGGCTCATTTATAAGGCGTTGATATCTCTTTTCTTCTCTTTTTGGAGCTGGTTACACAACAGTCTTTACAGCTTCAAAATTCTCTTCTCAGCCTATCTTTCTTCAATTACTAATAGAGCTTCAGCAGCCTCAACAACTATTTACATTCAATAAGTATTCAACCAACAACAAGATTGGGTTCTTCATATTATATATATAGGTAAATTGAGGAGGTGGAGTGAAAGAAAGGGTTATTTTTTCAATTAATACAGAGTAAATGCTTCTCAGCCTTTGGGAAGCCTTATGGAGAATATTTCTAATGTCTTAACTCTGTTAATTGATTTTTACATTAACTTTCATCTACTTCAGTCACTTTTGTTGACTTTTGAGGCTTTTAGTAGCTGGCAATTACTTTCTGAGTTGTCTTTGGAAATATCTCTGACTGTGCATTAACTTTGTATGCTTTTGAAGAAAATAAACTTGTAGGTGGCATTTTTTATCTTCAGAGGAGTAAATAGCCTATATGGTCTGGAAATTAGGCTGTCTTTTGTTGATTTGCCATGATTTATGGCTTTAAACACTGATTTTAACCTTTTATTTTCTTTAAGGCCTCTCTAATTATCTTTCTGCTTTATTCATTGTGTTTATCCTTTTAAACTGTGGATTAAGCCTTTAACCTTCAACTTTATTCTTAATCCTTTTATCTTTAATATCTGATCTTCATTGTTGGTTGTATAGGTGGCAGTGATGCATTGGAGGACCTTGCTATGTAACCAATATTCGCGATATATTGATTTAAACATGGAAGTTCAGCCCCTTTGGTCCCTTTTGTCTTTGATTGAGCCTCAGAGGATTGTCACCCTCGACTCTGAGCCACTGTAATTGGCTGTGGGAAGACTTTATATCCTTTCCTCCATGAAAACCTGCAAAACACACAAACTAATAAAATAAAACCTATGATGCTTGGGTTAAACTACTTCAGAGGGATTTGGCAGGGGTGGAGGAGCATTTGTGGAGGAAATGTATGTAGCGGAGGTAGAAAACCATGGCAGATAGGTGTAAATAGGGTTCAAACATGGATTATGGCATGAATAAGCATTGGTGGTTTTGGAAAACCACGAATGGTTTTCACGTAAGCAAAGGGTGGTAAGTGGTAATGGGTTTATTGAGCGCGATACGATTCATTTCTTGACACGTGGCTTCTGCAAAACTGGCAGTTTCGCGTTCAAGATGCACGACGGGGGGAAGGGGCATAACAGATGCAAAATGGTGTGATAGCCATTATATCTTTGGGCTGGCGATCTAAGGCTAAGAATGAATGCAACAGGAGGGGAGATGCATGGTAGAAGAATGAGGTGGGGCCAAGTTGACGTAAGCTAATTTGTCGTGTAGCGGGGAGGCTTGAGGTTGGGTAAAATAATGTGCACCGTTGGGTTATAGTGATAAAGGGTTATAATCAAGGTAGGGGCGAATATATAAAGGGAAAAAGGTGGAAGTGGGAGGGAGTGAAGGCACGAAAATAGTTCTAGACCGTCCGATCTGGGAGATCGACGGCTGAGATCAAACGCAAAGGGAGAAAAGATGGGAGGAAGAAAGGTGGGACCTGACGAAATGACGTCAGCAGTTTTGTCGCATAGCGAAAAAGCTATTGGGCGGAGTTGAGAGGAGGGGATCAATGGGAGCCGTCAAATTGGGGAAATGGACGGCTGAGATTAACTCGGCAGATTGGCAATCGGCAGAGAAGAGGGTCCGGGAAGGAGGAATTTGGAATTGCGATGTGCCGATGGCAGATGGGAGAAACAAGTGCGATGGATGGAGGACCATTGGATGCAGATCGAGATCAGTGGCTAGGATTCAATTGGGGCTTTGCATATCGGCAATGAAGAGGGTCAGGGGACAAGGGAACTGGAATCCCCGAAGAGCGATGCGCTGATGCGATAAAGTGCGACGGAGCGAGAACCATTGGATCTAGGATGGATCTACGGTGGAGATTCCATCAGCAGGGGATGATCATTGATGGAGAAAGGTTTCGGAATGAAGAAACGGGGATCGTCGATAGAGTGAGAACCGTTAGATCCGGGAGATCAACGGTGGAGATTTACTCGGGGGATCAGCCTATCGGCGGAGAAAAGGAATGGGAATGAAGAATTTGGAATCGCCGAAGTGAAATGGCAATGGGGGCTTAAGAATTTAGCCGATGGTCTCGGGCCTTGGTCTTACGGTGAAAATGGGCTAGGGACTTAAGCAAAAAGCGCTTAAGACCCAAAGTTAAAAGGTCGGAAAATAAGCCGAAATGGGGTTTTTTGAGGGTTTTTTGAGGGTTCTGATAGATATAAAGGGAGGCTTTAAAACTAGATAAGGAGGATTTATAAGGTTTTAAGGGAATTTTGAATGAAATTAGGGATGAATGAGGGATTTTTTGAAAGGGAAAATGATGGAAAATGAGTCTGAAAACAGTCCTTTTAGAACAGCAGGGCTTCTTTGAGGAATTTTGAAGGAAGATTGATCCTCGAGGATAAAGAACACCGAGAGGCTTCAAGAAGTCACAGATTTTGTATGAAATTTGTTTCTTGAAGACTGAAAGACTTGTTTTAGCCATCATAGTATATGGAAAATTTATAGATGGCTAACAGTGGCTTCACTTGGGGAGGGCAGCTCCATGGAGGTGTCAAGAACCTCAGAGATAAATCTCTGGAAAGTAGACTAGTGCCTTGATGTTTTGCTGCACTTTGACAATCCTCTATATCTTTGATGATCATGCTGCTTAAAAATATGATCAATACTTTGTATTAGCAACCAAATTTCTTTTCCCCAAACAACTACCTACACAACCTACTTGTCCTAACATTTTTTCTTCAAAAGGTGCACTTGGACTTGCAAACCTTTAACGTCAACATTTTATTCTTTTGAAAAAAGGAAAAAACTAATCTAAATCTACCCTTATTTCTTCCATGAGTTCAAATTAAATAGTTGAAATTATTAATTCTCTACCTAAGCTACTATATGTCAAGATTAAGCTGTCTGACAGATCTTATTCTCTATATTCTAAAACAGAAATTTAAATACAAACAAACTAGGGTTAAACTATCTGATTTGCTGTAGCGTCAATGGCATAGAAAGCAAGCTGCATATAGACTGAAATTTTGTAGAAAATTAAAACAAAACTGTGAAGGCTTAAGATCTGAAAATTAAAAGAATCCTTCATTCTTTCTTCGTCTCTGATTTTGATCTTTTTAGAGTTGTCTTTCTTTTTCTCTTGGTTCATATTTTGAGCATATTAGAACCAATTCTTCATCAAACTTTACAAGTTCAGGATTTAAGCTTGTTTGAACCTCTGTTTTTCTATCCTAATCTAGTCTACTGATAAGCTAAGTTTAGACAGTTTGGCAAATCTTCTTCACTAACCTATCAGCAGTAAATTGAAATCTATGTAGTCATGATTAGACTGTATGACTAAATAGCAGTGCTCTCTCAAGTAGTGCCATTTAAGCATGCACACTTTCAGATTTTTCCTTTCTTTTTTGGTATGGGGTTGTAACTTTTTTCTTTTATATCTACCCTCTTTTCTCTTTTTCTATTGTTTTTGTATTTTTTCTTTTTTTTCAAATTTAAAAGCAGTGTTATATACAATAAAAAAAAATATTTGAAATCAAAATATCAGTTAACAGAAATAAATTTGAGCATCCTGCCATTGATAAGACCTCCAAAATATTCAGCTCCATCCAGTTCTTGCAGAAAGAATGCATTGTTTCCAATAGTAGATTGAATAAGATAAGGGCCTTGCCATAAATTATCAAATTTTCCATGTTTGCCCTTATCTTCTCTTCTTGAATCCCATTTCAATACTTTGTCACCAATTTTAAATTCACTTGCCTTAGTTCTTTTGTCAAACAACTTCTTAATGTTTTCTTGTAGTTGTTGTGCTCTGATGTATACTTCTTCCCTGATTTGTTGTAGATGTATAGTCTGGTGTATTCTTCTTGTCATATCATCATCTTCAAACTGTACTTCTTGGATTAGCTTCATTACTAACACTCCTAAACTGGTTGGAACTATTGCATCTGTTCCATAAACTCGCTGGTAGGGAGACATTCCAATTGATTTTTTAATTGTTAGTCTGTCTGCCCATAATGCATGTACTAGCTTGTTGTGCCATGATTTTTTGTTTTCTTCCAGCAACTTCTTGATTATGTTCACCAAACTTTTATTTGAGGATTCTGCCAACCCATTACCTTGAGGGTAATAAGCTGTAGAATGACCCAATATAATCTGATATTTATGACAGAATTCTACCATCTTTTTAGATCGAAATGCAGCAACATTGTCATTTATGATCTTTCTAGGATAGCCAAATCTAAACAGTATATGGTTTTCAAGGAATGAAATGATAACTGAGTTTGTGGCATTCTTAGAAGGGATGGTTTCTATCCATTTGGTAAAATAGTCTGTTGATGTGAAGATCCATTTAGGTTGGGCAGATGAGACAGGATGGATTTCCCCAATGAAGTCTAGACCCCATTTCTGAAAAAGAGCTTCAATAGTGATTGGTTGCAGAGGTAAGGGAAGCAGCTTTCTTTTGCCTTCAAAGATTTGGCATTTGTGACTGGCAATAATCATTTTGTGGATATCTTGAAAGAGGGTGGGCCAGTAGTAACCAGATCTAAGGATTTTGTTAGCATTTGACTTCCAGTAGAGGTGGCCTCCACATTCTTCTTCATGAAACTCGTGCTTGATCTTATCTGCATCATTCTCAGGCAAAAATTTAAGCAATAATCCTCTAGCATTTTTCCAATATAAACATTTATTCAAAATTCTAATTTACAGCTTTCAACTTTAAGAATCTTGCCTTTGTTTTAGACAAACCAGGAGGGACATTTAGTTTGAGAAGCACATACAAAATATCAGCATACCAAGATGAATTCAGAAAATGATCTTCAATAATTGGAGTTTTCAACTCCTTCTGTTCATATAATGCATTAAACAGGTTTATATCAAGAGCTTGAAAGTTGGATTCAGCCATAATTTTTTCTAGTCCTTGACCTTTTATGAGCTTAGTGGGCTTGATCTCTAAGTCATATTCCAATATTACAACAATCCACTTTCCTCTTTTTCCATCTGGATCTTGGGTCAATATGTCTTTTACAACTGAATGAGGCACAAATGCTATAATGTGGGAATGTAAAATGTAAACTCTAAATTCTTTTAAGGCTTTGACCAGGACAAAGGCTTGTTTTTCCATTATTTTGTACTTTAGAGGTACATCTCTTAATGCCTTACTAAAAAATGCAATTGGCTTCTCTTGTCCCTTCAAGTTTTTCTGTAATAGGACAATAGCTACCGTGTGTTCTGATGCAAATGAAAATATGAAGAAATCTTTTGTAAAATCAAGACTGATAAAAACTGGTGTTTTGGTCAGTGCTTGTTTTACCAGTTCAAATGATTTCTTTGCTTCTAAGGTCCATTTAACCTCTTCTTCTCCTTTAAGCATATTTGTCATGTTTCTAAGGAGTTCAGCTAGATTGCGTATGAAACTTCTCAAGAAATTAATCTTCCCAATGAAATATTGAAGTTCCTTGATATTTCTAGGATGGTTGATTTGCAATATACCATTGATCCTTTTTGGGTGTATCCTTATTCCTTCTTCAGATATGATATGTCCAAGAAGTTTACCTTCTTGGATACCGAACAATGTTTTCTTTGGATTTAAGGACAACCCATATTTTCTGCATTTCTCAAAGACTTTTCTCAAGTGTTTTAGGTGTTCTTCATCTGTTTTAGAATAGATAGTGATATCATCAAGGTAAATCACAATGAAGTAACCTATTTCTTCTGAGAATGCTATATCCATATCTCTCTGAAATGTGGCACCAACATTCATTAAACCAAATGGAATTTTCAAATACATGAAAGTACCCCAAGGAGTAGTAAAGGCTGTTTTAAGTTGATCATCAGGATGTACCAATATCTGATTGTAACCTGAGAAGCCATCCCGCAAAGAAATTCTTCTAGAACCAACTACCCTTTATAAGATATGATCCATTTTGGGCAAGGGATAGTTTTCCTTTAATGAGGCTTTTTTTAAGTTTCTAAAGTCAATGCAAAACTTTATTTCTCTTGTTTTCTTCCTAACAGATACAAGATTAGATACCCAGACTGAATATCTTACTAGGACTATGATTCCAGCATCATACATTTTCCTAATTTCTTTCTCTACCAGAGGTAATTGAACAGGGTTGATTCTACGTAATTTTTGTCTAAAATGTTTCTGGTTTTCTTTGAGGGGTATCTTATGTTGGATTATCTCTGTATCATATGATTTTAGATCTTCATAGCTCCATGCAAAAAACATCAGAAAACTCTCTAAATAGCTCAATGTATATCAGTTTAATGTGAGCTGACAGTGTCTTGGATAATTTGATCATTTTGGGTTTTTCCTCACTGTCTATGTTGCATTCTTCCACTTCAGCTTCAATAGGTTCCAGTTTTGGCTTTTTGGAAACATCACTCTAGTCAAACAATTCTTCTAATGGGACTAGTCCTTTTGGAAAGCTTTGATTTTTAGATTGCAACACTTCTAAGTCTTCTTTTTCTAAATCTGTGCTATTTTCTGTTGTATGTTGGGTATATTATTTAACATATTTATCTCAGCAATCTCAGGAGACTTTTCTTCTTCAAAAAGTGGGTTTTCTTCAGTAGGACAGTCTTGTTCATACTCTGAATCTGAGTTTGGTATTTCAAATTCATTTTTGGACTGTAGGAAATCTTCTATTTGTTTCTCTCCTTCAAACACTTGCCAGTATTTTTCATTATCCGAGACAGTTGGTCTATATTTGACTTGGATGGTGTATTTCTTGCTTTCATAAGGTCTTAGACAAGTACTAGCAGCAAAGGCTAATCCATTGGCAAGAATGTTTTGGTTCCTTGGGACAAAGGTAAGTTGGAATTCAGCAAATTTTTTAACAAGTCCATGTCATCATCTCTATAGGCTCTAAGTCTAGGATGTTTAGCAGTGTATTCCCCTTTTACTTGGCTAATTATCAACTCTGAATCTCCATGAACTGTTATCCTCTTGGCCCCTAATTTTTTCAATAAATTCAGGCCTAAAAGGAGAGCTTCATACTCTGCTATGTTATTTGTGCATTGGAAGTTTAATCTATAAGAATGACCCTTAGCATGATTATTTACAGTGTTGTGTACCCATATGCCTACTCCTGCACCAATTTAGAGCAAGACCCATCAAAACTCATACTCCAAAGAGGATTGTTTTCATATTTGTCATTTATTTCATTGTTTTCTTCTTTGTTTTGTTTGCCTAATCTGTCATTGTGTTGTTCCTGCAGGTCTGCCCTATGTTGAATTTTGTTTTGTTGCTCAAGCTTTTCAATGTTTCGAGGCTTTATTCTTTGATTTTCCTGATTTGTACTATCTTCATGACTGTTTTGGACCTCAAGACCTTCAATTTGTTTGCTGTGAATTTCTAAGTTTGCAATCTGATCTAATGGTTTTTCCTTTCTCTCCTTTTCATCTATGGTTGCCACTATGTTTAGATGTGGAGTGACCACTATATTGGTTGATGTTTCATTGACTAACTCTTTCTCATTATGAATCTCATCATTATAAAGAATGAATGAGTCAAGGTCAGTGTGTATAGAATAGAGAGAAGAGTTTTCTGGTCTTTCTTGACTACTCATCATGTATTTCATGTGTGTTTCCCTATAGAGTCTTCTAGGTTGACTAAAGACAGGGATGGTGGCATAAGTCATATCCATCTGCATAGTACCTTGCAACTTAGCACCCCATGATCTTGAAAGAAGCATGCCATATTTGGGGGGTATATCAGCCACTACGATGTCCATCACTAGGCTTTTGGCTGGGATTTGAACTAAGTTAACACAAAGATCTTTTATTAGGCCTAGGCATTTCACTCTACTTGAATCAAAGGAATATAAATCTGTGTATGGTCTAGTCACCTCTAAGTGTAATATTTCCATTATTACCTTGGGCATGAGGTTATGTGATGCTCCTGAATCAAGCATGGCATTGTGCAACATCTTATCATGGATATTCAAACTTATGTAGAATGGAGGGGTAGTTCCTTCTTGAAATTTTCCTTCAATCTTTGGTATAAATAGGAGCTCTGGTTTATCATCACTTAAGTTAATAGTGTCATGAACACCTTCTATGTTCAAGGCTTTCAAAACTTGACAACTATATACAATTTGAGTGACTAATTTAGTGAGAGGGATAGAGATTTTTATTTTAGCAATTTCATTATCTAGGCTAAAGGAAATCTGGTTTTTTGAAATGTTTGATTCAGCCTTGTTAGTCACTCCTTTATCAGCAAAATCAGCTTGTTGATTTCTACTATTTACAGCAATAAAAATGGTTTTTTCAAAGGCATTAGCTAAAATTCTAGTGCTGCTAGGGTCACCACTCTGTTTTTCATTGATTTGGGTGTTTTTTCCCTTGTTTGGATCAGAAATTTCAGCCACTATTTTATGGTTTTCTGTTGTCTTTTTGGAAGTATTTAAAGGGTTGTTTTTGGAAAAATTATCAGAGGTTTTCTTATTGGGAGTCTCTTGGTTCTTTTTACTTCTTAGGTCATATGGTTTGGGAGCTCCTATGATGGCATTTTCAAAGTCTGGTTCATAGTATTCAGCTTCTAGTCTTCTATCATCATAGGGTGTATATAGACCTTGTTTTCTTTCATGGAGGAAATCAAAATCCTCATTTCTTACTCCCAGCATCTTCATGTTATCATCCTCTGTTTGTTCAATTGTTTCTCCATCCTCATTAACATAATTTTATTGAAAAGGAGGTCTAATCTGTTGATCAGCATCTCTTTGTCTATTTTGAGGTTGATTTATCCTAAAGTTATGATTTTGATTCTGAGATTGGTTTCTATTTTGAGGAGCTATTTGGTTTTCTCTAGATTGAGCTTTTCATATATGCTCATCCTCTCCATCATATTCTCCATCATCCTTTCCAGTTTTGAGTCAGATGTGGAAGGTGCAACTTCATCCCTATATGATACCCTCTTCTCTGCTTTGAGTCTTGCCCTTCTGGCATTCAGGTTAGCTTCTACACTTACTGCCCCTTTTTGCATGTCTTCTAATGTGAGGGGTTACCTTTCGCTAAGTTGATAGGCCATTTCGGGATCAAATCCATCAAGGAATTTCATTAGAGCTATGCCTTGTGAAGGTTTCATATGGATGGGTAGGACGTTGTAGACACTATTGAATCTGGTGCAATAGTCTTGGACACTCTCTCCAACATTTCTTTTAAGATCATTGTATTCTAACAGGATTTTAAGGGGATTTCTCTTGATTTCCCATTTGTTTAGGAATAGTTGATGAAAAGAAGGAAGGTCATTGATACTGTTAGGGTTTAAATTCTTGAACCATTTTCTTGCTTCTCCCCCTAAACTTTGAGCAAACACTCTGAGTTTAATGGTTTCATCATCTATCTCATTTCTATCAAAATAGTCATTCATCTTGTCCACATGTTGTAAATAATTAGTAGAACTACTAGCATCATATAATGGAATCTTGGACTAATATTCCTGTGGCAAATTTACTAAAGGTAAAGGAAGGACTAGAGGAGCATACCATGTTTCCATGATAGAAGTTTGTGGAAGAAATGGGGGGTTTACAGGTGGAGGATGTAGGATAGGAGGGGGAAGATGGAATGGAGTAGTTTGAACAGTGGGTGTATGGATAACAGAAATACTTGGACCAGCAAGAGACTGTTGAGCAGATCTAGGATGAGAGAAACCAAAGTTATGAATGAAATGCAGATTAGGTGGGGTGGTTTCTCTACTATCAGTATGTTCACCACTATGTTGTGGTGAGTGTGGAGGCTCAAAGTCTATCTGATCTATATCACTAAGTGACTTAGTTTTAGATGGGTTTCTTATGAATGGTAAGTCAACTTGTGTATCTTGCAAAGATGAGAGATTTTTAGGGACATAATTAGCTCTATCAATTGGTCTGGCAACAGTTGAAGTCTTGGATTTAGGAGATTTCCTAAGGATACTTTCTGGATTATCAACTATATCAGGTGGATTTGGGTCAGGATAGGCTCTAGTATAAATTCTTCTAGAAGCCACTATGCGGTGTTTTTAGACCTAATGATGAGAAAAGTTCAGCCAAGTATGACAGTATTTTAAAGGCTAACTAATCTTTTTCAAAGAAAACTCCATCCTCGAAGTCTTCTTAACTGGGTTTGAATGATGTTTGAAGGATAAAAGAATTTCCCAGTGGAGTCTTAGGAAAAACAAGTGGGATCAGCAGGCCTACTGAATACCAATGGAGTCGCCAAGTGAAGGATTTTTACTTGTTTTCAAGGCTTGGTTGTTGTTCACCATCAACAATCAATAATAACCAGTCTTGGTGACACTTGTATCATTTAGGAATAGGGGTTCGTTGAACTGTGAATTTATCTATTACTCAATATTCCCCAGTATGGTCGCCACTATGTTAGGATCCCGTAGTTTGCAATATTGGCAAGAAAAAACGCTGCAAGGCCTACATCAGAACCACTTTGGAATCCTAGGATCTAGCCCTCCTAAATTTAGAGAGGGATCTCTCTATATGTGTTTATAATGGTATGCTTTTAAAGATCATGATATGATATTAGGCTAGTTATGAAGCACAAGGGAATTGTATTGGTTTTGGTTGGGTAGGATATCATCAAAATAAAGGAAGTATTTTAAAGGGTAAGGTGTGAGTAAGTTGAAAGAATGGTTCAGCAGATAGGATAGGTAAGAGACATTATCAATCCATTGGGCTATGGAGTCACAAAAGGATTTAATTGCACAACAAGTTTCAAGAGTGGTTCATAGGGCAAGCCATCTATATCAAAGGATCTCTTTAGGCTGATTTGTGATATGGAACATTAAAAGTGTTGTGAAATAATCAAAGCTAATAACCATTTAAGAATCTATCAACTTCACTAAACAAGAAAATCCTTTCAAAGCAACTGTTTGAAGCAGGCCAAAGGACAGGGAAAACCATAGACCTCTTTGGGCAAACTTTTACTAAAGCACACTTTTCAGACAATAATCCAGCATTCTAACAGATTTCCTTCAGAAAGAAGAAAACATATAAGATAAACAAAATAATAGCCTAAGATCAAGTAAGAACTTTGAATCTATCCTACTTTTGGCATAGTCTCAAGGGAAACTTTCAAAACAACTGTTGAAGACTAAACAAGGGGCAGGGCTAACCATAAACTTCCTTGATTAGGACTCTACTTAGCATGCAATGAAAAGATCATTCAAGAACAACATCTTAGGTTTTACTCAGCAAGACATGGGATCACCAACGTTCCTTGACTGGTTATACTCTATTGAAATCATTCCCAAAGCAACAATTAGAAGAAAACATAGAGATAAAGCTTATCGTGAGAAATAGGGTACTTTGCAGTAAATCCTAATCTATATTTCCTGTTCTTTATCAGAGAAAGTGAGCAGTATGAAAACATAAGAAAAACAACAATTACAGTAAGAAAAACATCACCATTGACATAGACAAGGATCCCATAAATCAGCTTTTATATTTTATGTTCAAACCAGTTACAATCTTCAAGTCTAGTAGGTCTTTACAGCTTCAAAATTCTCTTCTCAGCCTATCTCTCTTCAATTACTGACAGAGCTTCAGCAGCTTCAACAACTATTTACATTCAATAAGTATTCAACCAACAACAATATTGGGTTCCTCATATGATATATATAGGTAAATTGAGGAGGTGGAGTGAAAGAAAGGGTTATTTGTTCAATTAATACAGAGTAAATTCTTCTCGGCCTTTGGGAAGCCTTATGGAGAAGATTTATAATGTCTTAACTCTGTTAATTTATTTTTACATTAAATTCCATCTACCTCTGTCACTTTTGTTGACTTTTGAGGCTTTTGGTAGCTGGCAATTACTTTCTAAGTTGTCTTTGGAAATATCTCTGACTATGCATTAAATTTGTATGCTTTTGAGGAAAATAAACTTGTAGGTGGCATTTTTTTATCTTCGAAGGAGTAAATAGCCTATATGGTTTGGAAATTAGGCTGTCTTTTGTTGATTTTTCATGCTTTGTGGCTTTAAACACTGATTTTAGCCTTTGATTTGCTTTAAGGCCTCTCTAATTATCTTTCTTCTTTATTCACTGTGTTTATCCTTTTAAACTGTGGATTAAGCCTTTAACCTTCAACTTTATGCTTAATCCTTTTATCTTTAATCTTTGATCTTCATTGTTGGCTGTACAAGTGGCAGTGATGCATTGGAGGACCTTGCTGTGTAACCAATATTCGTGATATATTGATTTAAACGTGGAAGTTCGGCCCCTTTGGTCCCTTTTGTCTTTGATTGAGCCTCAGAGGATCGTCACCCTTGACTCTGAGCCACTATAATTGGTTGTGGGAAGACTTTATATCCTTTCTGCCATGAAAACCTGCAACACACACGAACTGATAAAATAAAACCTGCGATGCTTGGGTTAAACAGCTTCAGAGGGATTTGGCGGGGGTAAAGGAGCATTTGTGGAGGAAGTGTATGCAGCGTAGGTATAAAACCATGGTAGATAGGCGTAAACAGGGTTTAAACATGGATTATGGCGTGAAGAAGCATTGGTGGTTTCAGAAAACCACGAATGGTTTTCGCGTAAGCAAAGGGTGGTAAGCGGTAATGGGTTTATTGAGCGCGATACGATTCATTGCTCGACACGTGGCTTCTGCAAAACTGACAGTTTCACATTCAAGATGCACGGCAGGGGGAGGGGGCATAACAGATGCAAAATGGCGCGATAGTCGTTAGATATTCTAGATGGAGATCTAAGGCTGAGAATGAACACGACGGAGGGGAGATGCATGGTGGAAGAATGAGGTGCGGCCGAGCTGGCGTAAGCTAATTTGTCGCGTAGCGGGAAAGCTTAAGGTTGGGTAAAATAATATGTGTCATTGGATTATAGTGATAAAGGGTTATAATCAAGATAGGGGCGAATATATAAAGGGAAAAAGGTGGAAGTGGGAGGGAATGAAGGTGCGAAAACAGTTCTAGGTCATCCGATCTGGGAGATCGAGCGCTGAGATCAAACGCAAAGGGAGAAAAGATGAGAGGAAGAATGGTGGGACCTGAAAAAATGATGTTAGCAGTTTTGTCGCGTAGTGAAAAATCTATTAGGCGGAGTTGAGAGGAGGGGATCAATGGGAGCCGTCAAATTGGGGAAATGGACGGCTAAGATTAACTCGGCAAATCGAGAATCAGTGGAGAAGAGGGTCCGCGAAGGAGGAATTTGGAATTGCGATGTGCCAATGGCCGATGGGAGAAATAAGTGCGATAGATGGAGGACCGTTGGATCGAGATCGAGATCAACGGCTAGGATTCAATTGGGGCTTTGCATATTGGCGGTGAAGAGGGTCAGGGGACAAGGGAATTGGAATCGTCGAAGAGCAATGCATCGATGCGACGAAGTGCAACAGAGTGAGGACCGTTGGATCTTGGATGGATCAACAGCGGAGATTCCATCGATGGGGGATGATCATCGGCGGAGAAAGGTTTGGGAACGAAGAAACGAGGATCACCGATAGAGCGAGAACCGTTAGATCCGAGAGATCAACGACGGAGATTTACTCGGGGTATCGGCCTATCGGCGGAGAAAAGGAATGTGAACAAATAATTTGGAATCGCCAAAGTGCGATGGTGATGGGGGCTTAAGACTTTAGCCGACACTCTCGAGCCTCAGTCTTACGGTGAAAAGGGGCTAGGGGCTTAAGCAAAAAGCGCTTAAGGCCTAAAGTTAAAAGGTCGGAAAATAGGCCAAAATGGGGTTTTTTGAGGGTTTTTTTAGGGTTCCGATAGATATAAAAGGAGGGTTTAAAACCAGATAAGGAGGATTTATAAGGTTTTAAGGAAATTTCGAATGAAATGAGGGATTTTTTGGAAGGGAAAATGATGGAAAATGAGTCTGAAAACAGTCCTTTTAGAACAGCAGGGCTTCTTTGAGGAATTTTGAAGGAAGATTGATCCTCAAGGATAAAGAACATCGAGAGGCTTCAAGAAGTCACATATTTTGCATGAAATTTGTTTCTTGAAGACTGAAAGACTTGTTTTAGCCATCATAGTATATGGAAAATTTATAGATGGCTAACATGACCTATAAGAGAAGCTTTAAGACCATGCTTATCATTGGTAATTTTCGTGTTTAGAAATCATGAATCATGTGAAATTGGTCGAATACTTACTTATGGAATTTTTCCAATATAATGCTATTAGCCTGGTAATTCTAATGAGTTCTTTCACATCGAATAGATTATTTACTGAGCCGGAGAGAGTGAAAGTGCTTGCCTCAGAGTAGTTGTGTTGGACTAAAGAACCAAACTCTAATTGAAGCTACCCAGAATTAGGTACTTCCATTTTTACGCATTGTAGTTCAATCAGTAGCGTAATTACGTATATAGTGAATGACCCAATAAACAAATTCCAAAAGCTGAAGTCTGAGTAGCAGAGTATTGCAAAATTGACAGAGATCAAGCAAGCAGTTCGAGAATCTGTGTGGGATTATGATTAGAGGTTCAAAGAGATTATGGGCCGACTAAAATTTCAAATTAGGGATGTCCAGCATAATAAATGGTTTCTTGTAGGATTAATTCCCCATATTTGGATTCCCCTTACCCATAAAACAAAAAATTATAAACGCAAGTAGAGCCTCTAGAAATTGCAATGCACCTTGACTCTTTTTAGAACTGGCAGAAGTATCCTTTTCTCTAGAAATTTCCTAAACTATTATTTCAATAGGAATGAAATCGCTTGTCCACATCGGGCAAGAAAAATTTCTTTCCTGGCGATAGGAGGGCAAGGAGGGTGAAACCTTACAAATTAAGGTGAGGAGGGCATGTGGAGGTTGCCATATGAACATGGAAAAAGTAAGAAAAAGGTATCCATATATGAAGGAAACTCTAGTAGCATGGGAATCCGTACATGCAATCATCAATTCATTCATTATAAACATACACCAATTAAAGTGCACTCTCTTAATAATAAATTCCGCCACTGACAATGTATCTAGTGAGCATTCCCCTTATTAGATTTCCTCATAAGGCGACAAGTCATAAGCTAGCATGCCACTTGAATCTTCTCATCCTTAATTAATCAAATTTGAACCCCACGGCCTCCTCTATAGGTGCCATGCTTCTCATACAGGCTAAGTTCCCCTTTTTTCCTTCCTAGGCCTCTGGAAAGCCTCCGTGACGTCTTTCCCATCCATGGACAGTCGTGTGAGCATGTGAATTTCATGGGAATTAATGGGGTATGCCATGTCCAACCATAACACATTCTAGTGTACTAGGCTGAATAGGAACTTGGTGCACTAGAAAAACTCTCCTATGCTGCTGAAGGTAGGGAGCTCTAATAATTTAATGAGGTTGGAGTCTCGTAGCTGCTGAAACTCCACCTTCCAAGTAGAGCCAACTTCACCATTTTCTAGGGAAATATTTTTCTTATAAACTGAAGGCTCTAAGTCGGGGAATAGGTAGACGTATGTGAAGTCGTGGTCCACCAACTTAGTATTATCCACTTTTTCCATGAGGTCACTGATGACCTCCACCCGAGGATCCACAACATTCCCAACTATAGCCTCCTTCGGCTTAGGGTCACAATAACTAGATCCTATGGCTCGTGAAATACCTTCACTCTACAATGCATCGTATATATATAAATATGTGCATTTCCCCCCAATATTTGCACCTATCAATTCTAGTGTGGGGTCTGCTTCAGCTTTCTGGTCCACTTCAAAGATGGTGGATAGGCATTAATTCTACTAACTTCCCATTCAAAGCCATGAATAAAGTGAGGTAGTAGAGAAAGGAATTACAAATTAAAAACTACCTTTAAGGGGTAAAATCCAGAAGTTTATAAGGAAAGACCATGAATCCCAACAAAGTCAAAAAGCTAAAAGCAGAGACAATAATCAAGGCCGCCAAGGGAAAAATTCAAACAACAGAGGACATAATTAAGGCAACTGAGAAGGGAATTATTACGTAAAAAACAAGAGTGAAATGGTCCTAAACTAGGAATAAATAGATCTAAACTAGAAATGGAAGTAAACTCGCAGCATCAAAAAGAAATATCTGAAAGTGGAATATAAAAAGAAAATAAGGGAAGATCAAAGGCATGAGGTGAAAACCCGAGGCGGAAATGGTGGGAGAAAGGGAATGGGAATTGGATAGTAAAAACGAAAATTGAGGTGCAAGTACAGAAATCAAAAGGCAAGATCATGAATCAAAGTGAAATCATTAAGTAGAAAAGCGAAATCTAGATAGAAAATCATAGTCATAGATGATAAAGCAAGGTGCAAGCAGATCAGGGTGGTTATAACTTCAACAAAGCAAGGTGATAACTTGAACATAATAGGGTGATAACTGAAAACTAAAACTAAATAGGATAATTGGCCCAAATATCCCCCTTTGAGAGGTGTTGTGATCATTTTTTGTCTTTAGGGTGATGGTGTCTCCTTGGTCTATGTGGATAAAACCTAGGAGGGTTGTGTAGTTTTAAGATCTATCCATTATTAACTTCATACTACATGTTGAAAGTTGTATATTAATAATAATAAGCTTGAACGCCATTGATATAAATAACATGGAATGGCAATACTTGGACTTTATTACGTATAATATATGTACAATACTAGCTCATTAGTATCCATGGTATTCAAGTAATGAATGACTCTATATTACTAGTACATAACCATACATCTCTTATACTATCTCTATCATATTACTATGGGTTTATTACTAATATGTAATGATTACATACCATGTAGTCATATCTATAACTCTATATGTGATACCTCACCTATGTGAAGAAGTATCAGATAGAAAGCTATACCTATGAGTTAATAAAGCACTGAGCAGCTCGTATACTAATCAATAAAGGTAAGCTAATCCAGTGTGTTCGTATTTAATGTCATACCAAAGCATTACCCTAATAGCTTAAGCACAAGATCCATGATAGAATGATCCTCTTGTATTCACAGTATTGATTCACTATATTTCCATAACTAATCCAGGTGTGTTGACTAATGGTAGATGATGTAACAAAATATGCTATAGATTACAGTATATGTTACACTGCTAGATATGATTAAGCCAGTACTATCTCCAGTACATCTGAAATAACCCTTACTAGTTATCATGATCTTATTTTCCAGGCTCTATGCAATCCATGTCCATTAAGATAAGTGATATGGCCAATGTATACAGTGTGAATTACTTATACCATCATAGCAGTAGTATACAGTAAGTAATGGAGTTTACTCATTAGTGATTGATATATACAGAGTAGGTTATAGTTCTAACTAACTGAGCTTTGTTGATACATGGTGTTGATTCATATGAGTGATTCCCATTACTCACCTTGTATGTAAGTAAGTTACAATGTTATCTACTTAGTACTAATCCCATTCCTTATATGATAACCATAGCCTGTAATCCATATCCATGAACAGCTATTGCCCCCTATGTAACATCATATCGATTTCATTACTAGTAAGCTCTAATTCCATTGATATAGTGAAATAGAAGCAATAGTAATATGGAGTTATAGATACCTAAGCAGTCAGTATGATTACGCTTGTCACATGCTTATACAAGTGTGTTCTATCCAACTTATTCCCCTAATCATTATACACATAGATTGCTTGGACTAGGATTTATGCTATTACTCTAATGTATTTACCGTATTCATTGCAGTTATGTACCTATCTTGTACTTGACTTTTCGTAGTTACTATGTTTCCCTAATTATTTATAGTGTTACTTATCATGATATCAACTTAAGTAGAGTAATTAATGAACTCCTATGGTATACGTATGTGTATACACCATGTTATTAGCTTCCATTACCTAAGTTATGCTATTAGTGTACTTTGTTAATTACTTGTCTTAGCTAACCTTTACAAATCACTAAATAACACAATGCCTGGAATCATACCAAGATCTCTATCACTAAGCTATTTTTATGGAAACTACGTGATATGGCACTCAAATCATAACTCGTATCTACAGCTTATCGAACTCACTATGAAGCTTCTATATGATGAGAGTGGTATCATTATTAGGAATATACAGTATGAATATTAAGACTAACTAGTTTATTACCTGTATTTTATCAATCTTATTGAGGCAATGACATCAACTATGAACTATAAGCTAATCCATATTGAATCTCATAACATTTATTATGAATACTTTTTTCAAAATTCAGACTAACATGACGTGTCTAATTCAGACAAGTACTGTGATTTGAATAAAGATTTAATATGACTAATAAGTACTGATTTGCTTTGCTTAACTATGCTTCTACCAGTATGATTACAGACTTATATCTATGATTTCCATTTCTTATGATGAACATGTTGATATGGTGAGTAATACAAGCCCACTCTTGATCTATGATAGTATCACTATCCTTATAACTATAAAATGTAAGAGATTACAGTAATAAGGTAACCATTACTAGTATTCCATATCCTTATGAGTTGTAATAGAGTAATCATACTTAATAGTCATAACAATTTTTGAAACATTACATATATAGTTAGCCCATATGCTCTTTTCATTCCATATGAGTTATAGCTCTAGTGCTTTTATTTCAATCATTGTAAGCATGTATCAACCCTTGAAAGCTCGTTATGTAACAACAATAAGGGTACTAGTTACATACCTTGTCCAACATGTACTCATTGAACACTATCCTTTATCTACATGAACCTTATCAATATTGTAACTTAACCTATAGCTTTATCCATATTCATTGCTTATGAGAGAGTTGTGACTACTAATTCCATATAAGCACTACTTACTCTTTATATTTACAATTAGGAGATATCACCTATCTCGATACATGATGGTACAAGCATAATATAGGAACCAATAGTAATTTGTGCTTTATTTCACTATGTTAGAGCTTATGTTTTCTCTATATCATTACAAGCCTAATAAGAGCCCATACTAGTGAAACATGAACCTCATCAATAACTATGATCTCAACAGTGTTTATTATGCAAACATAGTAACATTATTAAGTTGAGCTCATTATATAAACAATTTCTAAGTTCATGTATAAGTATGATTCATTACCATTATATTCCAAGCATGTTCATATTTCAATGGGTAATGTAGAAGGTACTCATCAAGCTTATGTGAGATACAAGCCTATACCACCAAGTTAAAGCTCATATCAGCTTGCATGTATTGATTTGGTGAAATACATAGGTAAGTGAAACAAAACTCTATTCATAAGTAATGGAATTAGTATGATTACGAGAATACCACCTAATGATAGATGAAGTATGACCATTGATTCTCTCTGTTTATAGGATAAAGAGCATAGTAGTAGCGATATTAAGCTATATTGCTTAGCTAGCTTACTTGTTATGATGGTAAATTGTTCCTTGCCCTCCTATTGTCAGGCAATCCATTCTTCCTTTTGGCGAGGTAACAAGTTAAACCATTGGGCAGCCTGATGCTTGAGAGTAGGTGGAAACATGCAAGTCGCCATAGTGCTATCATTAACTCTATAAAGGATTCAAGAAATGTGATCTCCTTTCTTGTAGGAATAGTAGTTTCGCATATCATATCCGCATAACTTTGTTGGGCATATGTGGCTTAGTGAGGTGTCCCTTGCCTTTGTCTTCATTTGAGTAAGTGTTGGGTTCCTTATCAGGTAAGCCTTCATTCCTTTTAGCACTAGCTGCTTCGTTCGTTGACTAGATGCTTCCTTGATTCAATGACTAGCTAGGAAATGATCTCGTGACTGCACACAAGGTAGTGGGACTGGCAGTGGTCAAGTCTATGCACAAATACCTGAGTCTTGGCACACCAAGTCTTTTCTTTTGAGATATCCTTCCATGCGATTGCTCATGGTCTGGTAGTTTGTTCTAATACTCCCTAGCACTTCTGACCTTGTAATTGTGCTTTCCAAATAGCTCAAACAAGGGTTGCTCACACAAGGGTTCATGATAGCTATGATCATTGCACAAATTTATTTACTACCGATCAATTTCTTGACTGCCACAATTACCAGAGTAAGTCTTGTCTAGCACAATGGATTCTCGATTATCCCTCGATCCATCACATTTTATTATCCCTAGATTAGCATAGTGAAACATTTGGTTACACATTTGATATATATATATATATATACTGTTATTGGCAAGGTGGAAAACTTTTTTGAGTGTAGCAAGCCACAAACTAGGCTTTAGTTCAAGCCCCTTAAAGTGATATTTCCTTTCAAGGATACAGATACTCCATTGAAAGTATCTTGACTAGCCAGTGATGTAATTGTCCACCACACACCTTATGCAATGTGATTGGATAATATTTTTCAATACAAATATGAAAAACCATTGCTCTTTCCTTCCTTCTAACCATTTGTAGGATTCTGCTAAGGGGATTGCCTCATGAACAACCACCATTCTATGTTTCAAAATGCAACCTTGAGCAATATATCAACCCCCGCGTGTTGCTTTTACAATGTGATGTTTTTTTATCCAATCCTTCATTTGATGCGATTTTTGTTTTCCTTCTTGATGATCTATCTGTGTAAAATTGTTAGAGCACAAATACGAATCTAGCTGAAGAATGATTGCACAAACTTGCCAAGTTGAAAAAGAAAATAAATTAGAATTGAAAATGAAATTGATTCATCAATATTAGGTTGAGAATCAATATATAAAGCAACTAAGTTTAGCTTATTTGTACATGCAATAACTATGGATAGTTAAAGCTAACTGAAGCTAAGTGTGTTTTATGTTCTGCTAATGTGCACATGCACCATATGCAAGCAGTAGATTTAACTAACTAAGCCAAGTGCACATCGCATGTAATAACTTGAGTTAACTAGCTAAAAACAAGTGCACATTGCATGCAATATCTAGAGTTGACCTAAAGCTAATTAAGGTTAACTATGTTCATGTAAAGCACTCAAGTTAACTAGCTAAAGACAAGTGCACATTGCATGCAATCTCTATAGTTGAACTAAATCTAATCTAGGTGCATGTACACCAACACCCCCCCTTATGAATAACTTAGGTGAGTGTGATGCAAAATGAATGAGTCTCGACAACATCACCATTTTAGGTACCCATATACAATGCATGAAAAGGAGGAAAGAGGGAAAACCCAGTGGGAAGAAAAACCCCCCCTCAAAATATAATTGAAAATTAGAGAAAAGTCAACTGCTAGGCAGTCGTTTCCTTCACCCCGAGACGATCTCGCAAAAATTGAAACTTTTTCTCAGTGAAATTCTTGGTGAAGATATCAACAGTCTACTCAGAACTCGGACAGTACTGAAGACCGATGATCTCATCATGGATCTGGAGGAATAAGCTTCATTTGTGGAAGTAGAGGTATCAACTCCCATCTTTAGATCAAGGACTGAATTTCCTTATACATGGTTGCATGCCAATATGGATTCCCTGCAACTTCGTCATGCATTTGATGATCATATTCATGTACCCTATATGCATGCATGGGAATGGTTGTCTCTAGCGATGCATGCATGTGCATGTGTGGCTTTATAGATGCCTTTTTGGGTGCATGCATGAGAATACATGGTGTTATAAATTCCTCCTTAGATGCATGCATGGGCATGCATGGCTTTGCGACTGAGAGTGAATGTGGGGCATCATTAAATTGAGACTGCGTCAATTCTGCATCATCAACATCATCAATACTAGAGGAATCAAAGTCCTCTTCTATGATTTTGAAAGTAGTGGATTCATCATTAGCAGAGGAAGATATTTCCTCATGTGCAATGTCTTCGTTATTGGACAAGATAAAATTCTCATCTGCAATAGGTTCATTAACAATAGAAGAAGAAAATTTTTCTTGTTCAATAGTGTCTTGAGAATATTTCTCCACATTATTGGACTCTTCAGCACTTTCATGACTTCTATAATAAGTCAATCTCTTTGCCTACAAATGGCGTTCTTCTAGATCATTTTCATCACCATATAATCCTTTCAATGTAGTCCAGATTTCATGTGGTGTTTCAATATTTCTAATCTCATAAACAATATCATGAGACACAAATAAACACAATCTTCCATAAGCCATGTTAGATCTGTTAAGCCAATATGACTTCTCATCCTCTGAAATTGGTTCTGTCTCAATTCCCATGACTATTTGGTACAAGCCTTTGCTCCTAATATGAAGCAAAATCATTGGCTTCTATTCATGGTAATTGTATGGAGTGAGAATAGTGGAAGTTGGGAATTCCATTCTTTCACTTTGTGCTTGTAGCAACAATTGCAGAAATTCTCCAATATTTTGATCTACAAATCAAATATTCAAACAATTTCCAATTCTATGCTCTTCAAACCTAAAAAACGTTGTTCATGCAACTTATCCAAACCCTTGTAGCTCTGATACCATGCAAAATTATTAGAGCACAAATATGGATCTAGCTGAAGAATTATTGCACAAACTTGCTAAGTTGAAAAAGAAAAACAATTAGAATTGAGAATGAAATTGATTCATCAATATTAGGTTGAGAATCAATATATAAAGCAGCTAATATTAGTTGTACATGCAATAACTATGGATATTTAAAGCTAACTGAAGCTAAGTGTGCTTTATGTTTTACTAATGTGGACATGCACCATATGCAAGCAGTAGAGTTAACTAACTAAGCCAAGTGTACATCGCATGTAAGAACTTGAGTTAACTAGCTAGAAACAAATGCACATCGCATGCAATATTTAGAGTTGAACTAAAGCTAATTAAGGTTAACTATGTGCATGTAAAGAACTCAAGTTAACTAGCTAAAGACAAGTGCACATTGCATCCAATCTATAGAGTTGAACTAAAGCTAATCTAGGTGCATGTACACCAAAAATCTGTCCCTATGTCTGTGCCTGCTCTGTCGATGGTAGCTTGTGTTTTGGTTATTTTCATGCATGAGTATCGTGTTTGTTGGGATTTGATGATTTTAGGTGCTCAGATTTTCATATGTAGGGCACTCGATGTGATGAGCTATGACACTACAATGGATCCGCTATAGGTAGTATGATTGGGAGGGTTCATTCGTTTGTTTCTTCACTGGTGAATTGATAGGTGGGTAGGTTTTTCGATTCACTTGGTTCGGTTGTTGTGGATCCGCTTTGCTTGGGAATTCGTTGATTCACTCGTTCAATTTGTCAATTTGTTTGGTTTTTATTCCCCACGGTTCCTCCCTTCTCGACCAATGTACTATCTTCGAATGGATGTGTTTCCCTGATTGATGTCCCCAATTTATGATGTTCGACCAGTGTTTTTTGGTGCCTCAGAGTGTCTTACAACAAAAAACAACTGATTTTTCAATCCTCACCCTAATGATGGCTTATTTTTATTCTATATACGAAGCACCCTTCACATGATCAAGCCACGTATCCCCCCACCATGTAGAAAAGTGATTGAATCCCATTTATTGACCATGGAAAATGAGGTCGATCGTATGGTCCAGTAATGATCAAAAGTGAGCAAAGCCTATTTCTTAAGGAGAGGTTGTAAAAATGGGGTCGATCATCTGGTCCCCCAGGTGGAAAAGCGACTAATCCTAAAACTCACTACAACTATTGGAATCGCCCTATCCATCAATTGTTAACTAACGATGTTGGGAATACGTAGGTAGGGTAGATCATGTTTTTCCGATGGGTTCTTCAGGTATACTATATTATAGAAACAATGCCCAATATCCATAGTTAATAGTTGATAGTAATTGGTGGTGAACTAATTTCTTCCATCCGGTCGTACAACCGGAATGGCTACCAACTTCTAGGAATCGTACCTGAGAAAGAGGCACCCTACATTTAGAAATATTAAATATTTTTTTCATATTTCTTTCCATCAAGTCGGCATAATAGCGAGTGAGACCTCTGATAGTCATGGCGGTACTATTTTTTCCCTCGCTAACCCTTTCCCGCTGCTCTAGCTCCTTCTTACTCTACTATTGGTGTTGGTGATGCTGTTGGGCCTACTGCTTAAACTATTGTTGCTGCATAAAGGTAGTTAGCTGGTGGCTTAGCTTTATGGCTTGGCTACTTGCTTTTGGGTTTACTAACTGCCTATCTCTAGGGCCTCCCAACTCTTTGTTGTAGAGCGGACTAAATGCTCTAGGACCTCCCTACTCAATCTCTTTGGGGTATCCCAAATCACTGCCTCTCTCTCTAGGGCTAACTAAACTTTGTAGGGCTGACTAGCCACCTATCTCTATGTGGGTTGCCACTCAATGGATTTCTTTATAACCTTAGGTTGTACGTTTATTCCCACAATGTTTTTGGTCTTATCTTTGTCTGCAATAGCCTATATCTTTCTTTCTAACCACCTTAATATGGGGTGGTGAAACTGAATACTGTAGGTTAGACCGAGTACTCTTGTTGCCGCTAACTGACTTACTTTCCCTATCGGCAGGGTTTCTCTCATGGTTAAGAAAGGCTATGGGATAACCACAGAAAGCATTGTGGTTATACATTAGCACTAAAGTCAAACCCATACAAATAGTGTTAAAGAAAGAACTGGGAATGGTTAAGAATGGCTTGAAATCGATAACATTTTCACTCTCTGGGTGGCCTTTGTAGGATGGAAAGCTATGAAAAATATGGGGTTTTAGAAATTTCTACACATTTCTGACCACATTCCCCTAATAAATTGATCTTGCTATCGAAAATCAGGGCTGGCTTATCCATTAAGCCAGAACATACCTATTTTAATATATACGACCTAACCCCATTTTTATACCTAATTTTATAAACTAAGCATCATACATAACCATTCCCGATAATATGGGTCGAGCTTGAAAGGGTGAGATAGGGAATGAGAACAACCTTTAGGTACTCACTCGACCAAAAAAAGAGTACGAAAAATCGATCACTGTCATTCACTGTATATTGATTTACGGGTTAGCTACTGGCATCAGCATTGATGGTTAAAGTCATTGCTTTATATCCTCGTTGCTTCCTCCACTTCTCTATTTCCATGCCTTGGTGGGACCAACCCTTAAGAAAGGGCTACTCCACTAGTTCTGGTAATATCGATATAAGTGGGATCATAGATAAGGTAATGTAAATGCCCTAAATAAGTAGTCCACGTCTACCCAAGCAAGGAGTTTAGTTTAGGTTTGAGCTTGAAACGAACCTTCAAACTCTTATCTCCTTAATATAGAGTCTATTATATACGCATTAACAACAGGAGATCGAACCTCAACTTAAATCCTTATGTTGGTCAGTTAAGCCCATAGCCTTATCATGCAAACTAACGCAGTTGTTAGTGGTGAGTTAGCATGTTACAACACTGATACAGATATATCCTTCTATTCCACTCCACCATTACTTTTATATCCCGTCTCTGGATGGATAAATGTATATTCTTTTATATGGCAGTAACCCCTGTGATTCCCTGCTCCTGTTCGTTTATCCCCTACCCTTGATCAATGATCTCTAGTTGCAGTTGGTATGGCCTTCCCTGATCTAAGTCCTCATGTTAGGGGTATGCCATAATTACTTATATATTGCTCAAGGCTATGGGAAAGAGAGGCACTTCATCTTAAGTTCTATAGGGCCTTCCCATCTTAGGAAGTACTCGTAATCTATCTAAGTATTAGCTTACCACTAGGGGTGGAAGCTTTTAGGATTGGATCGAACTAACCCTACAGTATCCCAATGCCGTCAGTGATCTTTGGAGCCCTACGTGTGATGTAAAGTTTCAAGGGTGACACAGTCATAAGGTCTTGATTCGTTATCCTTCACTTCGGTACATTACATCATTACTACATTCCACTGTCTCGAATGGATATGCTTGAACTATATTTATCCCACTCATAGGTTATTAATAGTTGCTTGAAAAGTTCTTATTAATAGTATAATGCATGATATTATTGGTGTGCATTGACCAAAAGCAGAGGATCAATAACCTACTAGAAAGTTTCGGAGAGCCTGATAGAAAGTAACCACAAATGCACTTCAGATATGTTTTAGAGTTATTTAGAAGGGAAATGTTGAGTTAATCGTTCATTCACTAAGCATTAATAATAGTTTTACATCACCTCAGTGATCCCAGCCATCCCATCCAGCCATACCACGCCTTGAGATATGGAAATTGAAATATTGAAAGGTGGCCCTTACAAGCCAAAGATAAGGCCAGGTTATCAATTGTTCAAACCACAAAGTTTCCCTCTCCTTCTACTATTGGGAGCCTGTTTTCACATCCTCTCTCACTGTCGAGCTTCCAATTCCTCTCCCGTTGGTCGAGCCCTACCTTCCTAGATCACTTATTGGGTGGAGCATTGGTCGAACCTGCTTACGCATCCTACAAATTCTCTAATCAACTCAATGATCATACCTATATCGAGGAAAGAAGTGATACCTCATTGATGCATGTTCAGAACATATATTAATTATGATATTATGTGTTCATGTCCCTTCCTTAAATGTGTAGAGTGTAGACCGGGGTTACTTACGAGATAGTGAGGTGCGGCTTCATCTTCTTCAGGCTCGTCCTCTAGAGGAAAAACTAACAACCAACTTTCATTGAATGGGGGGGTGGGGGGTGGGGCAGTGAATTAGTGAATGGAGAATATCGGGGAAACTAAGGTTCTATTGATGTGCTGCAAGTTGATGTGTAGTGTTGTGAAACTAGCTCCAAAAATAAAAATGGGATCTCTGTCGCTCACAATGACCCATGGGTTTCCATGTAGCTTTTGAATTGTGTCCATATATGTAGTAGCAACTGTACTTGCTTTAAATGGATGAGATAATGCACAAAGTGTGCATACTTGGTAATTCTATCAACTACCACCATGATGCCACTCTTTCTCTTGGACTTAGGTAAACCTGTGATAAAATCCATTGAAATCTCCTCCCAACGTTGACTTGGAATGGATAAAGTTTGTAGAAGACCTGGGGTCTTAATTGTCTCAACTTTATTCTGCTAGAAAACCAAAAATTCCACCACAAACTTTTGAATATCAGATTTAAGTTCATCCCAAAAAAATTATTTCTTCACCCAGTGGTAATTTTTTAAAAATCCTGAGTGTCCTCCTAAAGGAGAAGTGTGCAATTCCAAAAGAATATTTTGTTTTAGTTGGGAATTCTTACAAACATATAAGCGATCTTTGTACCATAAGGAATCATTTTTCCAACTAAATGTATCAGATGTACTAGGATCTTGCTGCAAATTTTGAATGAGTGTCCACACTTCTTCTTCCTTCTTCCATTCATATCTTGCTTCGGTTATCCAATCTGGTTGGATAATAGAAATTGCACAAAGCAATGCTTCCACCTCTTCATTCTTTCTTAAGAGTGCATCTGCAACAACATTTAGCTTCCCTTTTTTGTAGATTATTTCAAAGTCATAACCCAACATCTTTGTAACCCATTTTTGCTACTCTTCTAAAGATATTCTTTGTTCCAAAAAGTGTTTAAGACTATCATGATCAGTTTTTACCTTGAAGTGTCTTCCCATTAGGTAAGTTCGCCATTTCTTTAGTGCATGCAATATTGCTAACATTTCCTTCTCATAAATAGGTTTTTTTAAATACTTTCCTTTAATTGGACGACTTTCAAAAGCAATGGGTCTTCCTTGCATTAAAACAACACCAATTCCATTTCCTGAGGCATCACATTCCACAATAAAGGTTTTTGTGAAGTCTAGCGTAGCTAAGACCGGTGCTAGGCACATTGCCTCTTTAAGATGTTCAAAGGCCTTAGTTGCTTCAGGAGTCCATGAAAATGCATTTTTCTTCAATAATGTTGTTAGAGGTGCTGCTATTCTCCCATAATTCTTAACAAACTTGCGATAATACCCTGTTAACCCGAGAAATCCTCGCAACTGCTTTATGGTTGTGGGAACTTTCCATTCCTTAATGGCTTTAATTTTATTAGGGTCCACTTTAACACCCTCGTGAGATACAATATGACCCAGATATTCCACCTCTTGTACTCCAAAGAAACATTTGGACTTTTTTGCATATAATTGTTTCTCCCGCAATAGTTTGAGCACCCTGTCAACATGTTCAACATGATCCTTCCAAGACCTGCTGTAGATTAGTATATCATCAAAAAATACTAGCACAAATTTTCTAAGGAAGGGTTTGAAAATGGAATTCATCAACCCTTGAATTGTAGAAGGTGCATTGGTAAGGCCAAAAGGCATGACCAAAAATTCATAATGACCATCATGATTTCGAAATGTTGTTTTCAGAATATCTTCAGTCTTCATTCTAATTTGATAATATCCTAAACAAAGATCCAACTTGGTAAAATAAATTGCTCCATACAATTCATCCAGTAATTCATCAATCACAGGAATGGAAATTTATCTTTAATTGTGAGCTTATTGAGCTCCCTATAATCTGAACACATGCACCATGATCCATCCTTCTTGTGTACCAATACTACAGGAGCAGAGAAAGAACTTTGAATAGGTTGAATTATACCCGCCTCTAACATTTATGCAATCATACATTCAATTTCGCTCTTTTGGACATAAGGATATCTATAAGGCCTGATGTTTGGAGGAACACTTCCTGGAATAAAATGAATAGCATGATCATGATCACGAATAGGTGGGACTCCTTTGGGAGTTTCAAACACCTTGGAATGATTGTCCAAGACTTTTTGGAGATATGCAGAAATAGATGATTTTGATGTTGGAACTTCTAGTGAGCATAATTGTGCAATTACACCTCGTTGTTATTTCTTTAGAATATTTTTCATTACATTAGAGCTTATTATCTTTCTCAGCTTCCCTGCAATACCCCGTAATTCATCTTCCTTTCCTTCTGAAAAAAATTTCAAGAAAAATTCTTGAAAATTAAAAGCTATCGTCCCCAAAGATTGTAACCATTGTACTCCTAGTACAACATCAGCACCTCCCATATGAATGGAAAGCATTGGACTATTCAATACATATTCCCCCATGGTTAGCTTGATATTATGGCATTTTCCAGAGCAATTTATAGTTCCTCCATTTGCGACCATCACTTGACATTCTGGTGCTGGGTATAGGAAACAATTTAATTCCTTGGCTACCTTATAATGAATAAAATTATGGGTGCTACCTGAATCAATCAACACTATTACCCTTTTCTTCTTTATATGTCCTTCTGTCTTGAGAGTTTGAGGAGTGGTAATTCCTGCCAGTGCATTACACGATATGGTCGGATTCATTTCTTCCTCTTCTAGGGGTGGTTCCTGGTGTATATCCTCTTCTTATTCATTTTCTTCTTCTTCTTCACAATCTATGTAAAATAATTTCTTCTCAGCACACTTATGACCTTTAGTGTATTTGCTATCACAACTGTAGCAAAGCCCTTTTGCTCTTTTTTCTTCCAAGTGTTGTGGTGTCAACCTTGTAGGTTGTGGAAATCTAGGCGTAGCAACACTTCCTTCTTTATAGAATTGAGTGGTAGGCTTCCTTGTTGCCATAATTTTACATTCAACTTTTCTTGCCAACCCGAATGCCTTCTCCAATGAATCAGGTTCCAAAACGCGAACTTCATGTTGGATGTTATCCTTTAAAGTGCCTATGAAGAGATCAATCCTGTGTTCCTCTGGAATATCAGTTACCCTTATATTCAATTTTTGGAAGTCCTCAATGTGCTGCCCCACTAAACCCTTTTGTTTGAGATTTATCAATTGGCCAAAGAAGGTGTTTCTCTTTGTATCCTCATAATGTGCTATCATTTCCTCCGTAAAAATTGACCAAGTGACAATTTTTTTACGGGAGCAAAGCCATCGATACCATACAAATGTATTTTGTTCTAAATGTAAAGTTGCAATGCGTACCTTTTGTGTTTTTTGCACATTATGGAGATCAAAATATTGCTCCATCTGTAGTATCCATGTTATAGGATCCTTTCCATCAAACTTCCTCATATCCATTTTTGGAATATGGTGGTTCTTCCCACCAACATTAGAGTTTATGAAATCATGATTAACATTTATTTTGTTCTCATCATGAGTTTCCTCTACTATATTTTCACCATTAGGACGCATTTCTTGTATCAACTTTGTCAAACCTTCTATGTCTACTTTTAGATCATTCTTCATGTTTTCCATTTTTTCATCGATCTTAACTTCCATGTCATCCATCTTAGATTCCCTTCCAGCTTCCATGCCATCTATCTTAGATTCCATGTTTTTCTTCAAACCATCCATCTTAGTTTCCACACCTTTCTTCAAAACTTCCATGTCATTTTTTGTTGCTCTTTGCGAGAGCGAAATTTGTTGCGCTTGCTCTTCTAATTTTGATATGTCATGTTGTCATTCTTCATTTTCATGAGTCATAGTAGAGCCTTTTAAAGGCTTAATGGGTGTTGAATTCTTTTTAGGGGCCATTTTAGAAACCAATACTGATATTTATTCTACAATATGCCCCTGGAATCAATTCAACTTGATTCTTCGAACAAGACTTATGCAATTCGGGAAAAACAAATACACACCTTTTACTTGCTTTTACAGAGCTCTATAATGAAATTGAATTATCTCTATAATTGCAGATCCTCAATATCTGAAATTTGGCCCTTTAGTAGTCCTATGAAGCATCTTTCAAATTCCACAGGTCTGACTTGATTTGGATTCTTCAAGGAAAAGTTATGTCCAATGTCCCACAATGACCTAATTATGGACTAGTTCAGTAAAGCGAACTTGTACGACTTACCACGTGTCACCGTTTGCTCCTTTGGCTCTAAAATTTATAGACAGGAAACTATAGTCCATTTACTTATAGTCACTTTTTACAGAATTCCAATCTGATGCTCATAGAGAGAGTTATGAATATTTTCCCACGATCACCTCTTTGAGATGAAATTAGGGAGCCTGAAAAAGACCTAACTTCCACAGATCATATCTCCGAAAATATTCTGAACCAAACTTTGAATTTTTTTGACGATGTTCCTCACGATCTCGGCTTCGTGCTCTAAACATTTCATCTTCTGCAACTTCGTAGAAAAAATTTTATAGCAAAAATTCCGCGATGACCTATTTAAGCTAAATTCATGAGCCTGAAAAAAGCCCTACCTTCCACAGATCATATCTCCGAAACTATTGCGAACGAAGCTCTGAAATTTTGCGATGATGTTCCTCAGGATTTTGGCTTCGCACCCTAAAAATTTCAGCTTCTGAACCTTCGTAGAAAACAATTTATAGCAAAAATTCCACGATGACCTTTTTGGAGCAGAGAAACCCTAGAATCCAAAGCCCTGATACCAAATGTTGTGAAACCAGCTCCAAAAATAGAAGAAAAGAGATATCAACACCTTATAAATAAGCCACTTCAAGGGGGGAACCTCCAATACATTACATAAATGAACAATTCTTGGATGATTCAAATTACAAAACCTCCTTTCTATATATAGGAGTCCATGGGGCCACAATGTAATCCTAGCCGACCTAACAATAATAATTTAAGGTCACAATAATAACAATATGGGGGTTACAGGGATACAATAATAACAATAAGGGGGTTATATTAACAACAATAAGGGACTATACTAGTAATATAGGGACCTAACATGCAACCATGGGCCAGCAGAAGTATAGCCAATAGTGATGTGGTTCTGAACTCCGATAGGTAAGTGGATCTGAAGTCCAAGAGGGAGGTGGGTATGAACTGCGAGATGGATGTAAATCTAAATCAGGATAATAAAGTGGTAAATCACTCCGAGATATAGATGCTCTTCACTCTGAGAGACAAAGGTTGGTATAAACTGCGAAAGGGAAGTGGGTTTGAACTCCGAAAGGGAAGTTCGCTAGAATTAGTTTCACGGTGGTAAATAACTCTACAAGCTACAAATGATGAACGAATAAATTCCCTTATAAAGAACTCTGCAATAACTCCGCAGATTGCGAAGATGTAATTCGCTAATTGAATGAACAGTAAGTCCTAAGCTCCAAAAAGATTGTTTTTTTTTCAGAGCAATTTAGGAAGTTTAGGTAGGGGCCTTATTCCCTTGGCTTTGGGAAGGACCTTGCCTCTTACTGAACGCAATAATATGGTCTAGAAATAATAGGATGTAACAGACACTATCCCATGCTAAAAATAATAAGGGATCTACGCTTATACCTCTTAGTTAGACCTTTACCCTGTATATCTTAGTGAGGAGAAGGTATCGGTCAAGTATTTCAGGATTCTATTATCACTATACAAAGCGATTGGATGGGTTCATGAATGATTGGAGATAGGCCCATAAGGTTATCCCCTTCCTTCCCTTGCTAAGCCTCTCCTTTCTAAGCCTTCCTGAGTATGGGCCTTACATTTTGTCATTTCGTTCTGCTATACTCTCATAACCATCTCGTTTTTATTGAGGTTGGTTTGGATTGGTTTCATTCTATTCTCTGGTGAGCATACCTGTTGGTTTCCCACTTGACGGAGTTTGGTTGCTTTCCACCGTGACTTATCGCTACTTTAGTACTATATTCGGGTGTTTATACATTCTTTTTTACTCACTTTTATCCTATTTGGTAGTACGGAATGAATCTTTGAGCTCTTAGTATTTCTACCCCATCTTTTTCACTCATTCTTATCTCCTTCTCAACCTACTAATTTGCTATCATGGGTCAAGATCTAACCAGCAAGAAAAATAAATGTTGTATGTCCAGGAAGAAAAGATATGGAAGTAATCCTCCCTCCCATGGAATACTAATTCAATAAAATCCTACATCTATACCAATTAAACTTCTTACCTACTCCCTTTTGACTATTCTTCCCACTTGATGAAGGTTGGTTTGTCACTTGATGTAGGTTGGTTGCTTGCTTTTCTGCTATTCTTTCCCCCTTTTCCTTCCCTTAATCCTACTTCTTCTTGTTTTTGTTTAAGCTCTTTAAGGCAAGAAATTGGTTAAGATTCTAATATTTTGGTTCTACTTATTCTAGTTCTAATATTATTATTCTTATATTCTGGTTCTAATATTATTATTGATATGCAAAAAAATGAATCTCTAATTATCTGCTAAAAGAAAGGGGGGTTATCGGTTTGATCTTGTTGTAAGCTTGCTAATTAGGCTCACAATTATTATCAAACGTGCGTTTTATCACTACTTTGAAACAAGTATGGGCGTCACATCAATATGGGCTAGGTAAGATTAAAATTCATACCAGATAGGCACTTCAAATTCGATCAGATGGAACCGATCCAGAAACACCAATTGGAATGCTTTTTATACCTATTTGTGGAGGTGTTGAAAGTGATACCCCATGTTAGAGCCATCAAATTGCGGTTGAGAGACCTGACTAGATGAATGATGTATCCAAATGCTCAGACATCCATTTGAAGGCTCTTTATACCTCAATGGGGGATTTTTTTAGAAGGGCCCACTCTATTGCCACAAAATGCACAAGAATCACATATTAGATAGACCCACGAATGATAGATTTTGACCTTTTTCACATCGACATGCATTTGAATGAAATTCAAAGCCATTTTGGATCATGTCAGTAATATTATCATTGAAAAAATGATCATCAAGAAAGATCATGGCCTGGATGGAGAGAACCTTAACCTTATTACCATTTGAAGATTATTATCAATTTGTTTTATGATCACCTGCCCAAATTCGCAGAGCAACGTGAAGAGAATTATATTTATTATATGCCATGAAGAGCATGAACCCATTCGTTCAACCCATCTCAACCCGTCATTAACCCATTAAGCCTGTTGCCTATAATATACGAAGGGCAGTAAAAATGTTCAAAGCAGTGTTAACCCACCCAATTAGATCTCACTCAACCGTTAAGAGCAGTCTCGATACATTATAAGATTTGGACGTTCATCTTTAACCACTCCGAGGAATTTATTGCTTGACCACCAAGATAGGATGCGCAAGAAGGCTCCCAATATTAAGGGAGAGGACCTTTTTCCCATATCTTAGAGATAAGAGATACATTCACATTCGGGAGCTCATAGAGCTTTCTCTCCTAGTGTAGCGGCAAAGGGAACAAGTTGCCAGAACTTAAACAACGATTTTGTCCATTGCTCAGGTAGGATGATAACATATTGAATGAGAACCTAGACAAGAGATAGATACCTCTTTCCCTCTATCATGAGATACCCATGGAGACGACTAAAATGCTACGATCAAATGACTAAGACTCAATTAGTTTAGGTTAAAGGCGCAACTTTTTTCTCTTTTCCTGAACTCCCTGACTGCTGCCCTGATCTTAGCAAATCCTGGAGTGATCAGTGAGAAGAAAGAGCTCCCACACCGCCAAGCCTATATATTTGTAGGCCCAAGCAAGAAAGAGCTACTACACTGATTGAATGGGCTAGGAGAATAGCTTAAGCACTTCGATCATAGAAGATAGGCTCATAGGGAGAATCAGTGGGCTTGTCATGGTTGTTGTAGTAAGGTAAAGGCTAAGAATTATTCTATCATATATTAATATATAGGTGGCAAGCTCATAGAGCATATGATATGAATGGTGAGGATCCAAACCACTTCTACCCCTTTATTGATTTATCAATGCATTAGCACCATTTAGGTTGTTCCCACCTAGCAAAGGGAGGTCTATATAACGCCAACTGCGGAGCCTATCCTATTCCTCAACTACTCTAGTCGGAATTTTGGAAAGATAGAGAGTTGTAATGATTTTTCTTTCTTAGGAAATAGGTAACGAGAACTTTGTTGCACCACTATATACTCTAGTAAGTCTTCTAATTAATGAAAGTACATAGCTCTTAAGACTCTTATTAGGTGGGCTGTAAGGTTGGTTGTGTGTTGATTGCACTGCCTGATTTTGTATTATACAAGGAAAGGAACCACTTTTGTATCGCTCATCAAGGTCACCTAAGGGCACTCCTGTACTATGCTCTTTTTTAAGCTTGCATTACCTGGCATTAGTGGATTGTTGTTGTGTTAGTTTGTAAAGGTAATAGTTAGTGTAGGTAGTGTTCGTTCAGTGGGTAGTGTAATTGTGTATGAGTGTAAGGGTGAGTGCTATTATTGTTTGTGCTCTGTATCGAAGTCAGTAGGCTTGGTCTGAGCTATCGAGAGTAGCATTGTATAGGTGTGTGTGTTATCTATAAAAGTAAGTAGGCTAGTGGCAAGCTAGGTCGAGTAGCATTGGTTGGCTGTAAATGAAGTAATCCCTTTCATGGATGCGATTAAGACTAGTTCAATCCCAAGTTCATATTTAGTTATACAGAATGAATGCATGCGATTAAGAAAGTTCATAGCCCAGCCCAATGGAAGTTCTTTTCTGATGAGCACAATGCCACATGAAATTAATCCTTCCACATTTTCACTACTTGAAGTTCTTTGATCACCTACGCTAATATCTAGGCTATTGAGTATGGATCAAGTAATCAATGCGAAGTAATGTAAGCTTATATAAGCTTATCTCCTAAGCAAGCATCCTTAGCTAGGGCCTCTCTTCTATCCCACCTGTACTACTAGTTAATAGTTTGTATTTTTCATTGATACTAGGGAATACCTTTATTCAATCATTGGATTTTAATTCATTATCATTCTAGTTCTTTACTTTCGCCCACGCTTGTGGTTTTTTTTGCCCCTACTTCTTAATATTCAGCATGTGGCCCAACTAGTTGTCTTTCATGTTTCATCTCTGCCTCTCCCCAGGAATATCTACTCATCCTTCCTGTTATTTCCTTCTCGGATTATATCCCTCTTCCTTAGTTCATATCCATCCTTGTCACGGCACCTTCTGGCTAGGATTAGGAAGTTCCCTTATATCTAGGAATGTAGATCTATCTGCTTCAATGACTAGCTCCTTCGGTGACTATCTCCTTCGATCAATGGCTAGGAAATGATATCTTAGAATAGCTACTCATAATGTGACCTTCTTTTCTTTGTTATGAAATCTTAATCTAGTGCGCTTATGCAAGCCTAGTCTGCGCTTAGCTAGTCCAAGCCTAGTAATGCAGCGATGTGTACCGCTTGCTTGTGCCTACCGAGTATAACTCCTAATGGTAAGGGTTCATGCCGGATGGTACTAATGAATATATCCCTGTCCCTGCGATCAAGGTTGTCTAAGCTAGTTCAGATGGAGGCACGCCGCTCATATTGAGGCATTATTCTCCTCTGGGCTCAGATGGAGGCACAATTCAATCCGCTATCTTATTCGTCTTCCTCGATCCCGGTAATTGCATTTGGATTAGCCTAGTTTCAGTTATTTATTGTAGAGTTCTGAGAGTCGCTATTATATATGTAAATATGAGATTCAAATTTAAGGCATATTTTTCATTCTAAATAAGAAAATTGGATGACCTTCCCTTCTCATATTGTAGGAAGTATTATCAAGAAATTGGAGCAACAACGGTATACCCTTTATATCCATGATATATCTATTAAACAAAGCACCGCTTCAAATCATCATATAATGGTTCTGATTTAAAGAAAATATTGATGAGTAATAAGATTTGATGAGGCTAAAACATGGAAATTGTAGGACAAAGAATAATAAGAGTGAATGAATGGTTTCCAGCCGAGTACTTCAAAGCTTACCTCTGTTTAGCGTAGTGAGCCCCCTGAGAACTTTCGTAGTCCCTTTCCTGCCCAAGAAATAAGAGAGTCAAACCCGCTATCACATATTCTTTTTAATTTCATTCCTGCTATTGGGATGGGTTCTAGAGCAACTAACTAGATGAACACACCGAATCTAGACCTTTTGGCCACTCCCGGATTCTGAATTATCACTTACTAAACGAATACACTGAATATCTACCTACCGAGACTGCGGTTAGAATGGGTTAAAAACCCTTATAGAAGGAACCGACCTTAGGCCACCTCTTATAATTTGATAAGGCAGAGGAAGATAGGTGAAATCACGTTATAGAACCAGGAACCCACAAACTATCTCTTTCTTCACATATTTCACTTTACATCCTTTCTTGAACTACCTTTACATCTCGAACTACAACTACCTTGAAAGCTACTCTACCTTGACGGATACTAAGAGGACAACTACTTACCGATTGACTTTAACAACGACTCAGAGAACATTCTGCCAGTCAAAGAAATCTATCTTGTCCAGGTGGGCAAGTTATACAAAGGGCCAGTCATCCAAGGACGGGCGGCTACCAAGTCACGTGAGCAAAGCGAAGGAAGGGAAAGCACTCCTTAAAGTTGGGCAGGAGATCTATTACAATAAAAGAATTGATTACGATAGACCGATTGACTTAAGACCGATACAATACGAGACATGACCATTTACCATTTACCATTTACCATTAGCAGAAGAAGTACAACGGGAATGGGATATTGAATGAAAGTCAATCGAAGAAGCAAGGGATGACCCTTTCCAGATGACCGATAGAGGTTGGACAGATTCCCTTTACCAAAAGGAGGAGATAATAAGGGATTCATTGCTCTATACTTTGCTATAGTTGAATTCACCCCTAGGCCCTAAAAGAGAGCATTTTATAGCATGTTTAGTGACTGACCTATCTGATCAAAAGATTTTCACTATTGAAAAGAGGGCATATAGCCTGAGTCCTAAATATAGGAAAGACCCGAATGTTGCAAGAGTTTATACCCTTTATGACAAAGGACGGGAAAGAAGCAAAGGACAGACTGATAAAGGCAGAAGGACGGGAAAGAAGCTAAGGATAGACTGATAAAGGCATATGACCACAGACCGAGAGGGTCAAGGCAACTCTTTCTAAAGTAAGGAATCAATATTCATGTACGGCTTCCGACATGCTGATTTTATAAGCTTTAACTAAATAGAAATGGGCGTATAGAGCAAGTCCTGCACTCAAAACTACATGAAGAGAAGCGGTAAATAAGCAAAAAGGTATGAGCTAAAGCAAGAATAAGGGGCATTCCCGAGGCTCAAAGGAAAGGGTTGGAGGATAGAGATATTGAAAAAAACGATTAAGCGAAGTTGACATATGACAGAAGAGTGTTACCAGAGATGATCGGTTAGACCAATGACTGATTGCAAGGTAAGACTTTCTAGTTTACAGTTTAGAGATGAGCGATTTGAGTTGAAAGATTCCATTCGCTCTTCCTTATTCCCTCTTACGAGAGTTGTGAGAGATCTCATCCTTTGTAATAGCATTATTATTGATGTAAATAGCCCCTGTTATCAACCTAATTTAAGCTAAGGAATTGGGTCAACTAGTTAAAGGTTATATAATATCTAGGCCCTAAGGTCTAGGTAAGCTATAGAAACTACTCTTTTGATTCTAGCTTGTGGCTTCGTATATCGATCCCTACTATCAAATATACTAGTAGAAACTAGGTCTTGCTCTATCCCCTTAGGTTGGAGTCTAGGCATATTCATATTACATGTTGACCACTATTTTCTTAATTAGTTTGTCTATGTGCATCAAATCAAGTCCTTTGTCCTTCCCTCAAGTTCACCATAGTCACATCATAGAGGTCAATGGGAAGCTTTTAAGAATTCAATCCCAATAATCATATTAGATAGGTACTTATTTTTCTTACCCATGTGGTCTATGTAGGGTCAAAGCACATAGCCATACTGCTATGTAGTGTTGGAACCCACACAGATGTCTGCAATTTCGATGGAGTAGGGGAGAGAGACCATAGAGCCTTTTAATGCACCAATATTCATGGTCTAGACACCTAATGGAGATTTAGTAGGGCATTAAGGAGATGATTAACACCATGCATGGATAGTGGAAGAGTGAAAAAGCAAGAGTCTAACCCAAATTCTTTGAGGTGAAGAACAAAGAGCAATGGTGGGGAGTGAATCCCCAATACAAATAGCAATAAAAGTCCCTAGGTAGGAATGGAAAATGAGATCCTAATAAGTAGAGAGAGCAAGGATATGCAATAGAATCGGTGATCCGAAGTGATTCATTGAATGGCCATTTCAACATCCCCTCTTTTATATAGTATTCATAAAAGAGAACAGTGTTTGAAGGGAGTGTCTTTCTAAGTGAATCCAATGTATCTTCATTACTATTTATTTCATTCCCCCTTTCCGAATCCATTAATGGTTTAGGGATGACCGACGAGGCCTTCCAATGAGATCCTCTTCCTCTTCTTTAACGGATTGGAATACTTTCATGAAAAGGACGGATTTTTTACCTCCTCCGACTGCCTTGAGAAATTGCATCTTTATTGGCTCCTTTTTTATTAGGGAGTTAAAAAAATATTCAAAGAAGGTCTCATATAACCTAATCCGGCAACACCTCCTGCCCCAAGAGATGAACTAATTCTAGTTCCTATTGATCCTAAATAGAAGGGACCAAGTCAAGTCAATAGTTGGAGCTCCACCTTTGAAATCCGAGAATAAATAAGAAATTTTGTGATACTGCATTCAATTAGGAGTGGATTCAATCTCCTAGTTGTTGGAAAGGCAGAGGATTCAATCACATAATAACGCAAAGATTTCACACATAAACAATGAGTTGCGGCTCTTCTATTAATCTGAAACTCTCTTACTCTCTTTCTCTCTTAAAACAATGAACCCATGATGGGTATTTAATCTAATTGACATGCAAACACTATCACTCATAACTAAACTTAATCAACTCGCTTAACTCACTCTTTAACTCACTTACCAAATCTAACTGTAACTCAACTCAAATCATTCAGTTAACTATCTGTCTAACTTTTGCATGAGGAAGTAATTATATATTTTAACACTCCCCCTTAATTACGACCTCTAAACTAAAACATAACTCATGACAACTCAAACATGCCTGCTGGTCTATGTCTCAGCTAGGATTACAACACCCAAGTTTCTTTTGTGAAACTCAAACAAATCTACTGCTAATGGCTTCGTAAAGATATCAGCCAATTGATCACTCATTCTACAAGGCTTCAAGTGAACTTCTCCATTGTTCACTAGTTCTCGAATAAAATGATATCTAGTATCAATATGCTTTCTCTTTTGATGAAACACACTATTCTTGGATAGTGCAATCGTTGATGTGTTGTCACAGTATATCGTTGTTGATCCTTGCTGTTTCTGCTTGAGTCCATCCAATACTCTTCTTAACCATACTGCTTGACATGCTGCTGAAGTTGCTGCTACATATTCTGCTTCTGCTGATGATAGTGTAACAATAGGTTGTTTCTTAGATGCCCATGCTATCACTCCTGAACCGAGATGGAAAACATAAACGGATGTGCTCTTCTGATCATCCAAACTTCCTGCAAAATCACTATCTGTATATCCAATCAATTCTTTCTTTTTTGTACTTGCATACATTATGCCATAATCTCTGGTTCCTGCTATGTATCTCAAAATTCTTTTTCCAACACTCCAATGTGTGTCTTTTGGAGTCTCGATGAATCTGGAAATCAGACTCACTCCCTGCATAATATCTAGTCTTGTCGCTGTGAGATACATGAGGCTGCCAACCAATCTTTTGAATAGAGTTGGATTGACATCTGCCCCTTCATCGTCCTTACTTAACTTTGTACCCGTTGCAACTGGTGTAGGTACAAGTTTGGAATTATCCATCCTGAATCTTTTCAGCAAATCTGTTGCATACTTATTTTGACAAATAAAAATGCCTTTTTCAGATTGCTCAACTTCAATGCCAAGAAAATATTTCATGAGACCCAGATCTGTCATCTCAAATTCTTTCATCATGGTTGCTTTAAATTCATCTATTTCAAGATCACCTGTAAAAATCATGTCATCAACATATAAGCAAACTATCAAAATCTGTCCATGCTCATTTACCTTTGTGTATAAGGTAGGCTCAATGTTGCTTCTGCAAAATCCATTCTTGATCATATAACTGTCGATTCTGCTATACCATGCTCTAGGTGCTTGCTTTAGTCCATAGAGCGCTTTCTTCAATCTGTAAACTTTGTCTTCTTGTCCTTCAACTTCATAACCTGGAGGCTGCTGCACATAAATTTCTTCTTCTAAAATTCCATTCAAGAACGCTGATTTGACATCCATCTGATACACTTTCCACTTGTTCTGAGCTGTTGTCGCTAGAACTGCTCTTACCGTATCCAATCTGGCTACCGGAGAAAAAGTTTCTCCAAAGTATATTCCCGGTTGCTACGAGAATCCTTTAGCTACAAGTCTTGCTTTAAATCTGTCAATCTCACCTTTCTCATTCACTTTAGTCTTGTACACCCACTTCACACCAATGAGATTTTTATCTTTTGGTAAATCGACCAAGTCCCATGTATCATTCTTTTCAATGGAATTCATCTCCTCATCCATGGCTTGCACCCAATTGTCATCTCGGATTGCTTCTTCAAACGAAGAGGGTTGGAATGCTAACAATGCAAAATTGGAACTAACATCCAAATCATCATAAATATCCTTCAAACTTCTCATCTTTTTCTTACCTGATTCGCTGCTTGGAGAATTCTGATCTGTGGATCTGCTTGAAGATCCATGCTGCTCTGAAAATCTGGGAGTCCTTGCTGGTGTGACTCTGTTTGGTGTCTGCTCTTTTGGTTCTTGCTGCTCCTCTTCTTCTACATCATCATTCTCCATCAATGGTGTTTGAGCATCGGTTAGTGTGTCTACAGTCCCATTCCATGACTCTTGTTCTTTGAACACAACATCTCTGCTAATGATTGTCTTCTTTGTGACAGGGTTATACAGTTTGTATGCTTTTGACTGCTCACTATAACCAGTAAATATACATTTTTCACTTTGATCATCTAACTTGCCTCTTATTTGCTTAGGCACATGTGCATAGGCTACACATCCAAAAACTCTGAAATGAGATACACTGCAAGACATACCTGACCATGCTGCTTCTGGAACTCTGTTCATCACGCTCTTTGTAGGAGATCTGTTTATCACATAAACAGCACATGCAACTGCTTCTGCCCAATACTCATTAGACAGGTGTCTCGCTTTCAACATGCTTCTTGTCATGTTCATGATTGTTCGGTTCTTCCTCTCTGCTACACCATTCTGCTGTGGTGTGTATCTGGTTGTAAACTGTCTTCTGATTCCATGTTTTTTGCAGTACTCATGGAATACCTTCGAATTGTATTCACCACCACGATCAGATCTTAATACCTTGATCTGTCGATCACTTTGGGTCTCTACCAAAGCTTTGAACTCTTTGAACTTTGCAAAAGTTTCAGACTTCTGCTTCAAAAAGTAAACCCAAGTCTTCCTACTATAATCATCAATAAAGGTGAGGAAGTAACAACTTCCACCAATCGACTGTGTCCTCATAGGTCCACACAAGTCGGTATGCACCAATTCAAGTGGTTTCTTTGCTCTGTAAGAAACTCCTTTTGGAAAACTTTCACGGTGTTGCTTTCCCAAGATGCAACACTCACAAGTGCTAGCAGGTTCTTTGATGGGAGGTAGACCTCTCACCATCTGTTTCTGCTGCAACAATCTTAACCCGGAAAAATGCAAGTGTGCAAACCGAAAGTGCCATAACCAGTATGCATCAGAACATGCAGTTGTAAAAGAACTAACCTGATCATTATAGTTCATAATGAGAGGAAAGAGTCTGTTCCTCGTCATCTGCACCTTTGCAATCAGCTGCTTGCTTGGGGATTTGTCGTAAATAACACATTGTTGCCCCTGAAAGATAACTTTGTATCCTTTCTGCATCAGTTGGCCAACACTAATCAAATTGTGTTTGAGCCCAGGGACATGGTATACCTCTGATATGGTCTTTGGCTCCCCCTGCTTGGTCACAATGTTGACCACTCTTTTGCCATCTATTGCCACAGTCTTGTCAGTCCCCAACTTGACCTCTGTCTGCACTGTGACATCCAAATTAGCAACCAAATCCTTGTTGCCTGTCATGTGGTTACTGCAACCACTGTCTAATAGCTAGACCTTATCGGACGGTGCATGCATGGTGTTGCATGCTAGAAACATAGAGTCAGTATTTTCTGTACTAACATTAGCTCTCTGATTGCCTTGATCTGCAATCTTCTTCCTACAATCACGAGCATAATGACCAAATCTATTGCAGTAAAAGCACTTTACCTTAGATTTGTCAGACCTTTGATTGTTATGAAAGCTTCTGCTACTGCTGCTTCCATGTTGATGCTCATGATCGTCTCGGCCATCTCTATGACCTCCATAGTTGCTGCCTCGTCCTCTGCCTCTCGATCGAACTTTGCCTCGACCTCTTGAAATATGGACTTGACTTTGGAAGGCTGTTTCCAAAGTGGAATCCTTATTTCTGTCTATCCTTGCTTCATGCGATAGAAGGGATCCCATCAACTCATCAATTGTGAGTTTTTCCAAGTCCTTTGCTTCCTCTATGGCTGCTACCACAACATCAAATTTGGTAGACAGGGATCGAAGAACCTTCTCGATCACTGTTCGATCTTGAATATCTTCGCCATAGATTTTTAACTGATTGACGATAGACATGACCCTATTCATGAAGGAATCAATGTCCTCTGTCTCCTTCATCTGTAGAACTTCGAAATCTCTCCTAGTATTCTGCAATTTAACAATATTAACTTTTGCCATACCTTGATAGCTTGTCGCCAAGGTGTCCCATGCCTCTTTTGCTGACGAGGTTATCATGATCTTCTGGAACACGGCTCGATCTACTCCCTGCTGGATCAGAAGCAATGCTTGCGCATTCTTCCGCTTATCTTTCTTCCACTGGTCCCTCTCTGCATTACTGAGGGCTCGTTCTTCTGCCTCATCTTGAGGTTCTGCAAACCCATACTTGACATGATCCCAAACATCATGGGCTTTGAGCATAGTCTCCATCTTAATGGCCCACACATCATAATCCTTCCCATTGAAAGAAGGAATTTGTGGCTGAAAGTTGCTTGTAGCCATTTTTCTTCAAACAGAAATTTACTGCTGAAACCCTAAAAAAAAATTGATATGCTTTGCAAAGCTCCAAAAACCAATCCTTATAATAAAACCCTAAGTTTTATTATTTTTTGATTATTTATATAAAAATTTCTTTATAAAAAAAATCTTTATATAAAAAAAATCCCTTTTAAAATAAAACTTATTATAAAAAAGTCCACCTCTTAAAGCCTTTTTATAATCTCTTATGGAACGTCCCTTTTTAAAAACCTACTTTTAAAAATCCTTCACGTGCTTTTATGAGAAGCACCTTGTTAACTCTTAATGAAAAACCCTTTTCACATGCGTTTTAAAAAAATCGTAAGTATTCAAAACACCTTACGTTGACTTTAAATTGAATAACGCGACCAACGCTCAAAAGAAGTGCGTGCTAACGCACTGCCCGACACCCTGTGATGCGTTAGTGCCTTAACGCACTGGAAATATAGTATGCCCGCGTGCCTCAAAATCGCCGCAACTTTTATCGTTTTTAACGCGGTTATCTACTGGAAGAAGCCGCGGTATAACGCTCTGTTTTTTATTAACAGCAGCGTTATAGCGTAAAAACACGGAAAAAAAAAAATTCCCTTCGCGCACACGGATGATTGCTAATCCGTTTTTCTTCCATTCTCTGTGACCTAGCTCTGATACCAATTTGTTGGAAAGGCAAAGGATTCAATCACATAATAACGCAAAGATTTCACACATAAACAATGAGCTGCGGCTCTTCTATTAATCTGAAACTCTCTTACTCTCTTTCTCTCTTAAAACAATGAACCCATGACGGGTATTTAATCTAATTGACATGCAAACACTATCACTCATAACTAAACTTAATCAACTCGCTTAACTCACTCTTTAACTCACTTACCAAATCTAACTGTAACTCAACTCAACTCATTCAGTTAACTATCTGTCTAACTTCTGCATGAGGAAGTAATTATATATTTTAACACTAGTGCCTTATCCCGACATGATAGCCTGGACTTGGACTATAAAAGCCTGAATTCCTAGCCCTGCTATGGAATGAATCCATTCTGCCACTGAAGCACCAACCTCATAAATATTTGGTTGAAGTAGTTCGAGAGCCCTAGCCTATTCCAATTCCATATCTAAAAGCATACCGCTTGGAATTCGAGTCGTAGATCCGGGGTCTGGATCCGAAATGACCATCAATGGTAGTTTCATATCTAAAAGCATACCGCTTGGAATTCGAGTCGTAGATCCGGGGTCTGGATCCGAAATGACCATCAATGGTAGTTTCAGCGGTAAAGACCAGCCATAAAGGTCGGGGCAAAGACATAGGTATAGCCGGGCGAGGCGGGGGAAGAAGAAGACATACAAGGCTTTTGCCGGGCCGGCTCATCGCTACATTTCGAATTCTCCTGCAATTGCAACTCCTCTACGGAAGTGCACTCATAAGAATGAGGAAATGGTGTGGGGATAAATAAGGTCCTTGAAGGACTGAGAGACTCATATTTGTAATGCTCGGGTTCTACCAGATCTCGGACAACCTGCGGAGTGAGTGTTCTTGCAGGGAAAGCAAGCTCTATCTTACCAGGTTGAGTGCTTTGGAGGGAAGTCCTCAATTATTCCACGTATGATAAGGAACTATATCCCCCTGTATAGGCAATGAATAAGTGGGAGGAAAGGCTATTTGAAATCTCGGGAGAGAATGAGTGATTCATACTGATCATGAGCCATTGAAGTCTTTTCGAACTCGAAGCAAGCTTCGGTAGGCCCATGGAAATGGACGGTCTTCAGCAATTCAACCAGCGAAAAATCAGATAGAAATATAAAGCCTTCAAATAGTATTTTTCACCCGGATCTAGATCCATGGGTTCGAAGTCAGGCCGAACTGGAAGATTGGAGGGCTTTCAAGTTACGCCTTCGAAACCTTTACGTCTATAGGGGCTCATCAGGGACTCTGGAACTCTTATAGTTGCGCGCTTCATTGACTTCCGAGAACTAGTCCAGGGGGGAATTTGGCGAGGCTGCTATCGTCACCTGGCTCAATTGAACCACATTAGCCTAGCTTGCGTAGCAAATAGTTCAGTCAAGCGAGAAAGACTGGGAAAGCCCAATCAAAATGATTTATTCTCCCTATCCCTCGACACGGTGGAAACTCTCAGAGACAATAAACCTATTCTCCTTTTTAAGCTAGAAACTTACCTGACTCGACCTCAGCTATTTTTTAAAGCTTGCTTTGCTTGGTCTCCACTCCGACTACTGGGTTAGTGAGAGGGAGAAGGCTCAACGGACATGAGGGGAGTTAAGGGTTGAGTGCAAGCCTCTCTCTATATAAAGCATGATAGTCTTATCACCTAAAGGTAGTAACGAACTATCGTTCCGACGTTAAGTAGTATATAAACTGACTCAATTCTTATAAATGGTTCTATGTCGTTTGCATCAATTGGGTTTGATCACAGCTTTTCCCGAAACGAATGTATGCTGATCGAATGGATACAGCTTATTATCTTGATCTCGCTTCCCAGGCAGAAGGGGGAGAGATGGAAGTTAGAACCTTGGGGTATAAATAGTTTGGGTCTAAACCTTTGAAAGTTTTAAGCATTCGATCTTAGTTTGGAGAGAGAGGGGGCCTTTAAGAGATCGCTCGACCGACTAACCAAATTAAGGGAGAGGGGCCGAAGATGGTTGGAGTAGCGCAGGTCTGCGTAACCTCGGGAAGTGCAAACCCAGCCCCAGCGCTTGTTCTGAACCACTTTCGTAGTAGTTTCTCTTCTATTCATTCCTAATGATTTCTCGCTCCGTAATGGAACACTCCTCCTCCTACTATATGCGGCATTGATACAGTCGTTCCTTGGTCCTTCTAGCGGATCATGAATGAAGGGGTTCGCTCGCTCATCATTCCAACCATCCAAATCATGGCTAGATTCGCCCAAAACACGAGATTTTATTAAGAATTCGGCTTAAATAGGACGGGAACATACGCCTCTAAGAATTATAGCTAGGGATTATGTTTTCGATGAAATCTGCGGCTCACCATCAAATCCCGTCAATGCAGCACATTAACCCCATTCGGGATTTGCACATTTGTGATCTCGTTGATAACCTGAAAATGGAGATAAGGTTGCTTTCTTTCCATAGTAACCCAGTCAGCTCGGGAATTGACCGGGCCCAACCTTTACGTCTCTCTTATTTCTCCCTCGTTCCCAGGGTTCTTCCTTGTGCTGCTCTACTCTCGTGTATGAGCTAACTTACTCACTCATCAATAGAAATGGGTGGTTGGATGAACTAAGACTACCAATGTCATTGTTTCAAAAAAATCCAGTAGACAATGTGGGTAGGCGGAAAGGTTAGTGTAAAGAGGGGGAAAGGTGCGACTTGGAATGGGGCAGCGGTCGCTCCCCCGTTTCAAAATATGGTCAATAATGTTCTTTTTTTATGAAGGGTTGTAGCTATACTAGAAATGTAATAACACACCATCCATTTTTTATTTTGAATGATGAGCTATTATGTATGTAATTATCCATCTATTCCTTTCTATCTCATTATTAGGTCTTAACCGCACACTCTTGGCTATTGTGGGCTACCCGACATGATCAGGAGAATAATGTTATAGCACCTATAGGGATGGACTTTAGGCTCTTAAATCTTATTCTCCCTCATAGGCTAATATCCCTTCAAACCCATGCAGAGTATACCTCTATTTTTCACTTGCTTCTTTACTCAGAATAAATTATCTTTCTCCAATGCACAAATAAGTATACATGCCTACACAAATATGATCCTCATTTCGAGAAAAAATAAGCACACTATGGTGAAGTTGATCTCTGTAGAAGGCCTTTTTGATTGACCTAAAATAAGTATTCCTTTTCAATAAAGAAAGTTAATAAGGTTATCCTTTTTAAGATTATGTCCATGAATGGAGGCATAGACATTGGATGATTAGGGTTTTTGAATTATTTATTTCCTTCCATTGTCGGCTTTATCATGGGTTTTTATAGAATAATAAGTCATCCTTCCCATTACTCTGAATACTATTAACTTACCACCATGCATCACCGAATCAACCATCACACCGGTCAAAGAAAACACATCAACCCATCATACTCGAACAAAAAATAAACTAGCTCGAATCAAAAATGAAATCACAGGAGTCGGGAGGCTGCTCGACCATAAGGGAGAGGGATTGAAATGAACTTTCTCTATGTTTTGTTAGGCGGGATGGATTCATTTTCTTGGATGGGCTACTTGGCCTGGATCCTTTGCTTGGCTCCCGGGATGCTTGCTTGTTGGAAGAATTTAGAGGGAGTTTCATTTTCAATCTGATATGATCTGAAAAAAGGAGTAGGAGGGGGCTTCTCCCACTCAACCATTAGGGAGAGAAAAAAACATGATAGAATAAGTTTCTTATGCACGTATATTCCAGTGTATAACGCAATTGGTTAATTATTACTGCGTTACTTTGGAAATTTTTTATTTTATTACTACTGGTTGGGCCTACGAATTAGTGGCTGGATCTACGAATTAGCACCTGTTACCCGAGGTGAAAATAGATTACCTGGTAATGAATATGTCGGGGTCCTGCCAAAACATTACGACACAAGAATGAACTGCAGCTAGCTAGGATCCTAAAAGAGCTAGGTTAATAATTAAATGAGCATGCCATGAGGGAGTTAAGATATCGTAAAGACTTTATGTCCCTCCCTCGTAAATGGAACTTATGAGCTTCTAAAATTTCCTTGAGGCTATGGCCAATGCTCCAATTGATCCTATACATATGACCGACTATCAAGAAAAGCACTGCAATAGCCAAATGTTATTATAATAAAACCTCATGTTGTCACCAAAACCATAGAAACAACCCCTCCAATGCCCTATCCTTTTTTTTATATTAGGCATGAGTTGAGCAAGCTAAAAATTACCATGCCTCTCTTTGAAGTTTTCAAAAACCCTGCCCATAGAGTAGAGGCATCTAAGTTTTGGGGTAAGGGCAAAATATTACACCCAGCTTGCTAGTTCAAAATATATCCTAGCATAATTGTAGGCTAGGCTGAGAATGTATGGCTCTCCAAGATGAAATCCCTTTGCAAGCTAACCTAATTAATATTCAAGATGATGCACCTAATATTGTGTTAGGAAACCTACCATATGGGGAAATGACCAACTAACCCCTTTCTACATAACCTTAGAAAACTCCATAATCTTCATCTTAACAATGGCATGTTTCTGGGGCCTCCCATTCCTTAATGCCTTTAGAAGTCATGGAAAAGCTAGGATTATACATCACAAGGCCCTGACCTGTACTTGTTTTATTCCAAAAGGGTCCAATGCTTGGGGATTATTAAATATCTGTTGGTAAGGATGGTGTAGATACTGAGAAATTTTGTTGTTATGGATGTGGTGATTCCATATAGATGTTCCTTCCACCCATGGCACGCTCAAACATTTGGGGACTTATGTGGGGACTTAGGTCAGGAGTGAAAGTTGGTTCCTAGTAAAAGAGTTAACTATAATAAGAATGGATGGGTTTATGTGATGAGCACGTATCTTAGACCTAGACCGATTACTCACTGCCATCTGCCTTTGATTATAAGAGTCCCTTACCCCTTAAATTATTGCCTGAAATCTAGGAAACTGCCCTTCACCCTAGCACGAGGGAGTGCTGCCCAACAAAATTGAAGCCAAGAATAGAAATAATAGCAATCAAAATCAGACTCAGAGGTAACACAACACGACTACTGCCTTTATTGGATCGGGTTTATGATTCTACTAGCCAACCTTATCTTACCAATTCAGTTAGCCTCAAAAATAGGAATGGAATATCAGATCAGTAGGGTAAGCTTAACCCTTTCATCTCTCCCCTTACAACGCATACCACCTGTTCTATCACTTGCTACTACTTGCTAAAACCTAGGATCATGGAGGGAGTTATCCCTATACCACTTTAGGAAATAATAAACTTAGTTAGTGTCAGAAATCCTATTATCCCTTCTATTAGAATAAGCATCGGATGGATGCATGGAGGGAATGGATAAATGAGGGGTCAACCTTACCCCTATATTACTCTTACTATACCTGCTAGAACTTAGAACTGTGGCCTTATACCATGAGTGCACGTAGTGAGTGGGAATGTAATTATACCTTAGACCTAGACCCATCACTTCTTTTATTTGCCACATGCCTTCTAGTATAGGGGCTTTTCCTTAACCTTATGCTATAATAATAGGAGAGGAAGCTATGCCCAACCCATCACTTGAGCTTACAATCAACACCGCATGGATGGGGTCCATTAGCCAAGAGAGAGGGAGGTTTAGTTTCTCTTTAGCTTAGATCTTTATTGGATGGATAGCTTGCTTCTTTAGACTTTCACCTCAGAGAAGGGTTAGAAAATAGATATGAGGTTAAGCCATTCCTAGAAACATCTAGGTCAGCGAGGATAGGTAGTTGAGAGAGACATCCTGCGAAAAAGAGAGGACTTATAGAGACTTTAAGGTCAGGCAAGTTGAGACATTCATGCTAGTCAAAAGGTAGTGTATTTCATTCAGGTTGGGTACAGTCAAAGAGGTGCATTATGTATTCCCAGTGTTAGGTGCACCCACCCTCCTCCAACCAGCCCATGTGATAGGAGTCCCCTTTCTCAAATCCATGGCCGAGAGAAAGAAGGAGATTGACTAGAAAGATAAGAAAATGTGGACACTTGTTATGCTAGAGTGAGGTTACGCCTAGCTGGCAAGGGTACTTTGTGCTCTTAACGACGATGTGCATGGGTGAGGGATAGAAAGGTCTCCAAGAGGTTTACTATAGCTTGTTATATATGATTCACCTGTTTAGGATCATACAGCTTACTCACAATCTTTGCTACAACCTATGGTCAGACTATCAATTTTTTCCAGTGAGAAATCTAGTCATTTTCAAGTAGTTAGTTACAAGGAAGGAGGGAATTAGTGCCAACCAGTCATAGATAATAGCTAGTCAGTGACAGTTGGCAGTATAAAATAGAAGGTCATAGCCAGTCGTTACCCATAGCAGCTAGTCATTACATTATCATTGACAGGAGTTGATCCTTGTTGATAGCCCATTGTCGTTGCTAGTTGACGCAGGTGGCAATACACTCTCGATATGTCGGTACTTGATCTAGGCATGTATCCATGAATTCTTGGTACTAAATGCTGGTACTTTATGCAGGCGATCCCAAGGGGTGATCCCAGGCAGGTGTTTACGCTGGTACTCGATTCCATTTAGTCTTCTAAGTTGGCTGGCGGGGAAGGAGAAAACGTAGGTGACTGATTAGTATTATGGGGAGGTTCCAACTTGACCATCTCACAATAGCATGGACCATCATTCCCTAGCTTACTTCCCATATGATACAATCCTTATATATATATCCCCATTAGATATATCTGGTTACTCCATGCTGGTATCTATGCTGGGTTACTCACTGGTATCTTTCTGGTATCTAATCTGTTGATACAAGAGTTTTATGCTTGTACTTTCTCCCAAGAGGAGATACCACTTGTAGTAAGCCTGGCTCTATTTACATTATGTTGGGTGGAAGAGAATTACCCAAGGGTTAAGATATATCTGGGGGGGAGTGTTTGCATTATGAGCCGAGGTAATCCCATACTGTTTGGAGGGAAAGGGATATTAAAAACCTCCCTATCTATAGTCATAGAAGATGTTTATTTTCAAGATTCATTTTGGGGTGGGGTATCTAATAAATGAATCTAAAGTTCCCCTGAAGAAGATGACCCCCACTTATCTATTTCCTACCCTAAAAGCCTAAGCAAAAGGTAAGGTCCCTATATTTATTCCCCTAAAAGAGCTAGCTAGAAGGACCTTATCTGAGCTATAAGTAATGACCTTATTAGAATGCCCTTGCCAAACCTTCCTGTAATGTGTAAGGGCCTTGGTCAAGCCTTGCCCTATTTTCTTTCATTCCAAGGAAACATAATGCACCATTTTTTTATGGCACTCCAGTGGAATTCATGTTACACCGAGAAGCTTGGTACCAATCAACATTGACCAACTTTATTACCGAGATAAGCATTTACCAGCTGCTCCACCCCGGATAGGAATTTGGGTGAACCGTCTCATGAATAGTTGTGGCAAGGATATTTGAACTAGTAGGAAGGATACACATTTGACATTTATTTGGATAACTAATCACCCAGTAACCTAGTAAAGGAAGCCAGTAACCCATAGATAACGATTGAGTCAGGGGTTCTCGCTAAACATAAGGAAGTAGTGGTCTAGCCTGTCCCCTCTTTCTCTAGGGTTGTGTGTTGTCGTGTGTCTAGGCTCAGGGTCATGCGTCATTTGTACTCACTCAGTATTTGTTCTCCTTGAATTTGCAATGGTATAAGGAATAGTACCTGACCTATATTCATTCTTTTTCTTTCCTGCCCTTCTGATATTAATGAGCATGAGTTATTTTGCACTAACCTCTGACAAAATTTCCCCCATAAAAAGACCCCTAATCCCCAAAATAGCTTTCCTTCCTTGGTTAGAGAGGGCTTCGTGCTCGAGAACACTTTTCTGCAGACTAGTAGGTTTTGAAAGTTTCTTTTGTCAGGTTTTTTTTTTATGTCAATACGGCTACCTTTTGCTGGAAATGCATGGATTCGAACCACGAAACTTGGTCTCAAAGTCAGGTCGAGTGTAATCGATCATAATTTCCTTTTGTTCAAGCGGTTCGGTGGGGTTAAATCACCTACATCCGCTGGCACTCAATGGTGCCGCAATCCAGTGAGCTCATTACGGGAAGTAGTCCGTTACCAACTATCGATCTATAGGAGTCATTGTGCGAAGCGACTCTGTAGGTGGCGAAGGCCCCAGATAACGACCGTGGCCATGCCAGCTATCTATTAATCAACAATTTCCAAATCTGAGTATCAATCTACTGAATCAGAAATCTTAGAATCAGGTCCAGTCAGAATCAACTACCCTTTCATCATCGGAAGTGAAAAATGCTCAATTCTACCTTAGAAATATTGATTTTCATTCAATCTTCTCCCCCCCCTGTCTGAACTTGAATTCCTCGGAGCTTGACGTGTTGGTAGGATTCGCAGTAGTAATATTGGTATTAGCATTGGGCATATGAAAGAAGCTCAACCATAAGGTATTTGAAGTAAGTAATAAATTTGTGGTCCATTCGAAAAGGAACCATGTAGGTAAGGACATAGTAGCTTGAGTGTAGGGAGAGAGAGAGAGCATTTTTGTGGGTGGATCTTGTTGTTTTAGAGTATAGGTACCCCATCTTGGCCGAGAGTTCCTAACCTTTAGTGGTTATTGTTCTGTTGGGTCTTAGATAAGTGGCTTTGGTGCTTATGTCCTTCAAGGTCCAAATGCTCACAGAAAGGGGGATATGATTCAGATCGGATGGCTGTATTGAATGCATATAATTGGGCAGTAAGTTCAACTGATAAAAGAATAACCATTCCATGGGTAGTTGTGCAAGAGAAAGTAATGCAAGTAGGTGTGGGTAAATAGTGAAAATTTTAAAGTGCCAATCCCCTCCCCATTCGATCTAAGAAGTTCTAGGAATCGTTTTCAAAGGCAATTCCAACAATTCAAATAAAAAACTGGTGCTGTCAAACTTCCTTTCCATAAATGCAGCTATCCCATCCTAGGTCTTCCCTAAAAGAAAGAAGGGCACGCACATGTTAATGGTTGGATTAAGGAAGCACTAAACCCAATGATGAGATTGTACGAAGACAATAAGGAGTGAGGTTGTAAAGAAAGCAGATAATAAGAAGGTGTCTAAGCTAAGAAAGATACGACATAAAAGTTTATTATTAAAGAATAAATAAGGTTTGTATACTTTGTACCTGAAGAACCTACAAAATGGGAGTCTGAAACAAATGGGGAAGGGTTTTGTAAGCATTAAAGCTTATGGTCCCTGTCAGGGTCTGTCTCGTGGGACCTTCGGTATGTGTCTAGGCCTAAACCACCCTACCCTTCTGAGGTGGGTTTTGAAACTAAATACTAACAGACATACCTGAATCTCGGGAAGATATCAGTAAGGTCAAAAAAAAGGAAAGTTAGTGGTCTAAGCATTACTCTTCCATTAACCAACTAGTATAATAACAAGGGTAGGTAGGTCAGGTTTTCGTAGACAAACACTTACGAACTAGTTCATTAGTAGTACCCAATGATGAAAAATAACTCACTTTCTTTACATAAAACCTACTACTAGTTTATAATGTGTTAGTTTACTAAAGGGGGTTAGGTCAGCTTTCTTTTTTCTTAGTCGAACACTAATATAGCTATTGGTTCCCTTAATGATGGACGATCGGGTTGGGGATTAAGTGGAGCTCTATCAGTCGGGATGATAGTTGTTTGAAATCAGTCTAAGCTCCTCTATGAATTTTCTAAGTCATTTCTTGCTCTAACCTATTATATTTACTTTCTACTTTTAGAAATACAATAAAACTAACCAAGGGTGGGCTATTAAGTAAGTTGAAGTTGGTTAATAAATAAAGTCTATTTGTCATTAAACCTCTAGCTATTTATTGAGGTATACTAAGTAAGAAAGCAACTCCTCCCTTCCTTTCATTACACATGAGAAATTTAGTAAAAGTAGTTCATCTCTCAACCTTTAAACTAAAGAGCAAGAGAACATATTATGAGAAATTGTGTGATTGAAAACTACACAAACTCATCGGCCTAAGTGCAAAAAGGAGATATGGCAACAAGGATATGAAAAAAGGATATATTGCAACAAGGATATGCAATAAGAATATGTGACAACAAGGCCTCGAACAAATATAGGAACAAGTATGGTAAGGCAGTTAGGAATAAAAAAATATGTACATTCGAGGTATAACTCTTTTTCAACCAGGTAACGGATGCGGCACAAGGCCCTAAAAAATCACAAGGTCCTGACAAACAAATGTAGAAGATTGAGGCTCAACCTAACTCGCATATCTACGACCCATAGGGCCTTTTCCAAGGTATGAAGAAATGGGTTAACTAGTCCATTTAAGTTAGGTTATCTCCTAATAAGCACACACACATTCCCTAAGGCCTCCTCCTCTCTATATTGTGTTTCAGGACTATTGGTCAAGATCCTATTCATTCAACTTTACAAGCTTAAAGTTTAGGCCTCCTCTCTATTGTGGTCCAGCAAACACCAAATGGGTTTCTGTGGCTTGGTAACATCCAAAATTCCCCAATAGTTGTAGTTTTATCAATAATTTTTAACATTACCCACTAGCCACTGTCTCATCCACATTGTCAGATAGGTAGGGAACTCCTAGCTGGAATACCTACTACTAACACTGCCAGTAGGAAACCAATAATTAGTTGATGCTAGTAGGTTTCAATCACTTTATGCCTTAGTAGGAACTATAGAATCGCATCAAGACGTCCTCACCCTCCTTATGTCAAGCGAGCCCTGCACCCTTGCCTAAGAAATAAGGACCAAAATGGACTTGCCTTTATGCCCCTTTCTTTTATTATTTTAAGAACATAAAGAATAGAAGATATCGATCTAATGGGTGGATAGATACATCCTTGCCAACAAATAAATTCAGATTGTCATAGTTATCCATTATCTTTTTAAATTGACATTGTATGGTGCAAAAGAGAATATTGAAAGTAGGCCCCTATGACACTGAGTCTTAGGTCCAACCTATACTTGCTAAAGAGACTTATTATTCCATTTCCTTAGTTCGACCTATAGTCGGTACTCTCTTAGTCCATGGCATCCATCTCTATTATTTCCACACTAAACCAAGAGACAACTAGCTCAACAAGAGGCCCACGTGTCTAATAACGTGGTGGCCTTAAGCCTTAGTCCCATGGTCAATTACCTTTACTAAATCTTAGTCCATGCTTATCCTCCCATGGAAACTTACCCTACGCGGTATGGTTTGACAGTATGAGTTTGAATTTTCCATTTAAATGAAAATAGATAGTTCAAAGCATAGTTATGAGCGCCTTCTTCCTACAAGCTCTACTACCACTAGCCTTATAAATACTTCCCTTACATTGACACGGTATAATGAAAAAGAGCATAGTGAAAGCCGATTCCCCTATGTAATTATTTCCTGAGCTTTAGTTCCCATGGCCTCTAGACAGTATAGTTTATTACCCTTCCTTATTGCCTTAGCTTTATTATAACATAGAGTAATAACTATGAGTTGTAGAGGAGTAGACCTAATTTCATCTATATGTTTTCACATACTATACATGCATCAATATGTTTCATATTTTCCGTAGTGGTAGGAGGATGTTGAAAATATTGAGAGGCTCAACCAAACACCACGACAGGCATAACGTGCTCACCACTAGGGAATTATGACAACACGTGTTGTTGTTATAAGGTTTTCTATGTCCAGACCTCAAGTGTCAAAATACCTAAGGTTCCAGATCTCCCTATGCCCAGGGTATTCAAGTGAAAGTTCCAGGCCTCTTATTGTGGTCTAGAAAACACGAATACGTAGTTCGGTAACTTCTTGCATGAGGTTTAGCATAGATGCTTCTCTAACCTTTCGAAATATAGGAAGGAGGATAGAGCTTATATGAGACCTGCATATCTACGACCTAAAGGGCCTTTTCTTAGGTACGAGGGAATGAATGGTTTAACTTTTCCACCATTTTATGTAAGATCCTTCCCAGTGTTCGACATTAAAGAGCACCAATTTTCCCTATGGGGAGAGGGTAGGGTAATGAAAACTAGTCCAATCCACTAATCCACCAAATATGTCTGGGTTTACTTCCATGATCCCAATGAGAGGTTCCACCACCAATCCAATGGGTAATAATCTATGCTCATTGCTATAGTCAATAGTAATAAGTATAGGCCCCTATTGTCCCTGGTCTCTCTTTAATATTCCCTTGGGCCCCTCCTATATATTGGTTCCACTGTCGTTTTCTCTATAACCATAGAGCTAATAATCTTAGCTTCTAAGTAAACCCTCCTCTTATATTGAATCACCCTCTAGTTTCCATGTCCATGGAATGCCCCATGCCACCACAAAAATTAGCCTTAAGAGAAAATCTCTTAGTCCATGCACTTAGTTTCCATGTAACGAAGCCTTAATACAACAACTTGGAAAGAATTTGTAAGCTATGTTGCAAAATCTGCCTCACCTCTCCACCGTAGAAGCCAATCCCCACTAGTATTGAGTGAAAGTTGTACATAGTCCGTAGTCGCCTATAACTTGTACCCACGTATTAAGCTCTAAATACTTCCTTTCATAGATCTATGGTAGACAAAATGACACACTTCCGTTTGTAGTGTATGCTCCATAGCTGCTCCATGGAAATTAGTTAACATAGACTCTATAGCAGCTATACCTACTATAAAACATATTACTATATGGTACGCGCATGGAGACATCCTTGCAGTTGATGCACCACCTTCTTCCCACCAGACTAGCAGTAGATTTATTGTTGAAACAGGGAGGAAATCATCATAAACACCTAATAACCTCTACATACTACGAATTCTTTAGTCCTATTTTGATCCTATGGGGGCATCAACAAGGGGAATCCAAATATGATCTCGCATATCTACGACCCACGGAATAACGGCCACATTTTCATGTTACTGTATATGGCCAGGCCTATTCAACCAAGCCTACAAGTCAAGAGCTCAAGTTCCACTCATTGGATGTTTTATCTCTCCTGAGCTCCTAAACCAGGTATAGGTTTTGTGTCATCCATCCATGTCAATAAATGCCAGTTTTTTTTATTTTTATTTCCTAACAAAGATAAGGTATTATTACCTTCATCATAAACTACCATTTATCTAGATATATACATAACACATTGATATATGAGCTTGCATGGAGACATTGAACTTGTCCATAGTAGCACAATACAAATAAAAATATATCTACATGACAAATAGTAGCATTAGTCTAAATACCACTCCTATCTCTAATTTGAGCTCTAGTTCCAACTTATAGATATGATATGTCATCTTGTTTTCCCCTTCTTCACCTCGCTTATGTATATGATAGCGCATATAGACATCCTTTACTATGTCAAATCTCTACTGCTACGGGTCTACCTTACCCTACTACTACCTATCTACTCTAGTCCCTCTAATCTATACCTCTAGCTATGCCTTCTATATACTCAAATATAGTGTAGAATAAGGTTGTTCCCATTGCTATATACAACACAAAGAACTAGAATCTCAGTGCCAAGTAGTAAATCATAGTCATCATATGTGTGTGTCCTAGTCCTATTGCTATGTTCTTTCTCTGAAATCCCTCCCCCAAGGTGGGTTGGGAGGGTTCATTCTAAAGTCAATAAAAAAAGGAAAGTAATATAAAAGTATAGTTGTATAGTGCACTAGTTGTTCTAATTAGCACGTTCTAACTAGCAGTAGTTCATAAGTGTCAAGAATCATTTCCATATATAAATTAATATCTAGCTCTAGACGTTATCACATATGGATGATATGTGCATCTAGATGTCATTTCCATTAGTCTGATGATGATTGGGTGGGATGCCTTTTCACCCTTTACCCTACTTCCATAGCTTATTTATAGCTGATAATAAGAAGGGTAAGGATAGAAATAAGTTCTCCTAACCTACATAGTAAAATAATTCAATTTATTATTGCATATCTATGTTTTCACATATTATACATGGGCATACATAAGTTTCAACTTTAATTTTATTAATAGCTTTAGAACCTCCCTCCTGACTATCAAACCCGTTGAATCTCCATGGTCGTTGGTTGTTGGGTCTGGGTGAACCATAGATTGAAAAACCTTCGCTCATTAAGCCAACGGTACTTCCAATCCAGGGAATAATTACCCATGCCATATCCTTCCTCATTCGACATTTTTCCTCTCCCTTAATTGAGAGCCCCGCCTTACTTGATTTCTTATTGGGTGGGGGGCTAACGGTCGAGATATTCTTCGCATCGTTGGTTGAGCCCTGCCAGGGGCATCCTCTCCTTTTTTTTCAGAGCGTGCTTTCCTTGATTGCTTATTGGGTGGGGGGCTTATGATCGAGCAACTCAAGTTCCTCTCCCTTATGGTCGAACCTGCTTGTGCATCCTTTCTTTCCTCCTATAAGACCTAAGAGTGAGCTAGGCAGAATTACCCATTTCCCTTAAAGACAACCTAAGTAGTTGAGTTGTTCAAACCAATTGTCAAACCAATGGCTAGGGGATGGATGGAGTTGGTTGGTATGGATAGAATTAGGAGTGGAGTGGAACTGGACACTGAAACTAAAATGGCTTGCCGCGGCTGGGATCGTTGGGATTGTTGGTTGGTCTAACTGGCTAGGATGGCTAGCTAGTTGAATGGGTAATGTCTGGCTTTATCTATCTTGTCTGGCTTTGTGTTAGTCTGGCTAGTTTCCTTATATCGCTGGTTGCCAATAATTAGGAAGAGCTACCGATGAATTCCTTCTCCCAAGACCCATGATTTCTCATTTCTATGGCTAGACTGGAAGCATAGGTAGGTATTGAGTGATATTTCTCACTCTTCCTGTCGTTGTCTGTGGCAACTCCACCGGGCCTATGGACGCTCGCGGGTAGCGGAGATAAGGCTATGGTAGTCATTCCCTTGTTCCATATGGAAACACAAAAAAAAAAAAACTAAAGCAGAATGCAAATAAAAAGAAAATAATAATGTAATGTGTTCGTTGTGGGTTAAAAGGGAAGGTACCTGACTACATCACCCTTATTTTTTGACACAAACTTTATATGTGACGGTGACTACAGGGTTTTCCTTTTCCCTTATCTTGAGTCATTTCCCCGGATCAAGATCAATTCACTTTACTATATTTTGACTTTGTACATTTGCACCCCAGAGAAGACTTTATTCCTTTAGTAATCATTGTAATGTATGTATTGTATTGGTTGAGATACCTTGTGCATGATATACCACTGGATAATCTCTCCAAGTCAATTCTTGAAGATATCTATGGAGTAGATCATCTTTCTTGCAGGACTAGTCATATGATGACGGATACTTGGTTACTTTCTACTATGTGTACATTCACTGCTTATATGTACACTTTGACTGGTTAATCTAGGACACCTCATAGCAGCTTGTCATCATCATACAAAGATTCAGAAACAATGCCCTAATGGGCCTCATTTCTTGGGTATGACAGTGGCCTCTTTGGTACTTCTTATTTATGATATGAGAACCGAATATGATGACCTACCAGGTCTATTCCCCCACAACCAACAGCCTTAAACATTAATGCCAAGCTACAAGTCTCAATAAAGAGACTCTAACCCTTCCCTCTCTATCAATTTCATTTAAAACTGCACTCATATCAACTATACATAAACATGGAAGGATTAATTTCAGATTTTTGTGCTATATGGAATACCTAAGTGTGATTAAGGTCAACACATGATCATGTCAACTCTTTGATGCTCAAAACCCATGTGCTCATTTACCTTCAGTGTAGCTTCAAGTATGAGAATGTTGGAGGTGAGAACAGGAACCCAAATTCTTGTTTAGGAACTGAACTCTGTAACAGGAACATAACCATTGTTTCAGGAACAAAACATCCTTCATTTCATACTCTGTCTACTCATTGATAATTCAAATCCCACACAACCCTCACTTGCTTGATCGCAGAACAAGTTTAGCCAAATCAATAATATGATAAGCTCGATTCCTCACATTGAGTCCACCTAGATCTTTACTCATAGTGGATCCAATTCATTTCTCAGCGATCCCTTGCAATATTCCTCAATGATATTATTGATCTATCTCCAAAACACTTCCCCTTGACATCGAATTCCTCTAGAGTATAGGAGTTTTCATATTCCTATACTCACACAATTTGCCATACTATGTTCTTTACAAAAACGCTCTTGAGGTTAAATTCCAATATGGTCAACACTACCTCGTTCACGCATTCTGAGGATAGATTCAATCCACGAGACTACTTCCAATCCTTGGCTTACAACATCAATTATGACTACAATCCCTTTGTAGCTTAACACATACACTCAGACACTAATAACTATTAGAAATTACAGCAATGTATAAAATTTATATCTTCATAAAGAAATTGATTTACCTCTGAGACTAATCCGATTTATGACCTCTGCAAACAGTGCTTCAATCCACATCCTAATTAGACCTTGAACATAACTTCAGTCCACATCAAATTTGATCTGAAACCTCACTAGTTATGCATTTTCATCGACACCCAATTTTTGGCACTTTAATCATGTTCTATTTGATTTAAATTCACAGAAAATTTAACTATTGTATGAAATGAGGGTGTACGCTTTGATTTTTTGTAATGTCTTCGAGCTTTCCATGGCTCATACTTAGTCCTAAAGCAAGTAATTCTCTTCTATCTGCATTCTACAGCCAATGAACAATGGCATAACTATGTTCCTCGACAAACAAAAAATGGAATTGTGGTTGACAACAATGTTTGGAATTTATGCACCATTCTAATTTCAACAACAATAGATCTCCAACATCCTGGATTGTATACAATATTTCTCTCACGCAGCAGCAATAAGTTAATTAAATAGTTAAAACACACACAAAGACAATGAAATAGTACATGAATACAATTTCATTCATACAAACTATGTACATGTATGTATACTCAAAATTTCTCCTCTATCAACTATCTATGGCCAGATTTTCTTCATTTCAAATGGCCTCCTCTAATGCCTTCAAGGCTTAGAAATATATACAAAAGGGTTCTGCAACCAATTCTAGTTCAAATCCACAATCTACTCAACCATATCCTAAAAATCCTCTAAATCCACTTTTGACTCAACTAAATCCATATTCTAGGACTTCCTAATACCTAAGTCCTTTATGAGACCTTCACAACTCTAATATATCTCGCATTCTCACATATTTGAGAATATTTACATTAAAAACCTCACACACCTATTTCTCACTCAAATCATTAAAAATATACAAATTTCCTATTAATAAATTAAATTCATTAACAAACATTAGACCCCCTAAGTCAACCAAATATACAATTATTTTTCGAGTAGGATGCTCCTCCATCAGATTATGACAAAGATGTGAAGGAGAAATGTTGAGCCCTATCATAGAGATATCATGAAAACCTATGAAAAATATATCATGACAAACCTATGAATGTTACATTGTATTGTTATTGCTAGTGTTATTTTATATAATTTCTTATGATGATATGGGGTGAATACAATATGAAAAAGTTTAAATTTTTTTAAAATGAAATTTGATACAACATAGAATTATAGCCCTAAGAAAATTAACATCATTACCACTCTACTGGTTAGTAAAGATATAACAATGTAAAAGTGTGTAAAATAGTAAAATAAAAAAATCTACAATTTGAATCAATTAAATTGGCCAAAAAGTGAAGCATGGGCGTGCATATTAGTGAAGCAAGGAAATTTTGGCCCGCTTCACAAAAATGCACGCCTATCCTTCATATCCAGCCCAAGTTGAATGATTCAACTTGGAGACTTTTTTTTACTCATAAGTAAAATTAATACAACTAAATATTTTTAATTTTTCACATATATATTTCTATTTTTCAAGAATACTCCAAATGGCATGGATTTCATAAGGTAAAAGGAAGGGTTTGTGTGCCTCAAATAAATGCACATCAGGACCTATAATTAATTGGCAGTGATATAATAATCCTTCCATCCTATGGGTATTTTAAATTGTACCTCGGTCTTGTGATGTAACAATTCCCTAATGGGCATTAGTATTGTGGTGTAACATTGCCTAATGGGCCTCAATCTTGTGGTGTAACAACACCCTAATGGGCCTCAGTTCTTGGGTATGATAGTGGCCTCTTTGGGCCTTCTTATTTGTGATATGAGAAAGCATTATGACAGAGATATGTGGAGGCTTACGAAAAATATATCATGATAGACCTATGACATAGATATCATGAAAGACATATGACTATTTCACTACATTGTTATTTATAATGTTCTTTGTACATAATTTATGATGATATGGGGTGAATGCAACGTGAAAATGTTGAAAATGTTTTAAAATGGAATTACCTATAGTAGAGACTTCTATCCCTAAGAAAACTAACATTGTTACTACTCTACTAGTTAGAAAAGATATAATAATGTAAAAGTGTGTAAAATAGTAAAATAAACAATCTACAATTTAAATCAATAATCTTGGCCAATAAATGAACCCGAGCATGCATTTTAGTGAAGAAAGAAAATTTTAGCTTGCTTCACAAAAATGCACACCTAACCTTCATATCAAGGAAAATTTGAATTATTCAACTTGGATAGTATTGTTTTACTCATAAGTAACATTAATACAACTAAATATTTTTAATATTTCACATATATATTTATGTTGTTCAAGAATGCTCCAAATGACATGGATTTCATAGGGTAAAAGGAAGGATTTGTGTGCCTCAAATAAACGCACGCCAAGACCTACAATTAATTGGCAGTGATACAATGATCATTCCATTATATGGGTCTATGAAATTGTACCTAAATATTGTGGTGTAACAACACCCTAATGGGCCTCAGTTCTTGGATATGACAGCAGCCTCCTTGGACCTTCTTATTTATGATAACACCATAGCACCCTAATGGACCTCGGTCATGTCGTGTAGAAGTGCCCTAATGGGCCATATCCTTGTGGTGTAATAACACACTAATGGGCCTTAGTATTGTGGTGTAATGGTGCCTTAATGGGCCTCAGTTATTTGGTATGATAGTGACCTCCTTGGGCCTTCTTATTTTTTATGTGTGAAAATATTATGACAAAGATATGAAGGAGATATGTTGATCCCTATGACAAAGATATCATGGCAAACCTATGAATGTTTCACTGCATTTTTATTTCTATTGTTATCTCTACATAATTGCTTATGATGATATTAGGTGAGTGCAATGTGAAAATGTTGAAAATGTTTTAAATCAATTTATCTACTACAGATAATTCTAGTCTTAATAAAATTAATATTGTTACTACTGTATTGGTTAATGGTTAATGGATAATTATATGTCACCTATGGATGGTAATGAACCTATTTTCCCTATTGAAAGTATGGATAGGTTTTTAATTTTAGTTTTTTGTTCTATTTGTATTTTAAAGTGATTGTTGAGTTGAGTGTTCTTGTCAAATTCTAAAAACATATTTGTCCCTTGAATCCTCTTGTTGTTTTCTTTTTCTTGTGTGGTAGTAGTGTTAATTCTGGAAATACTTGGAGTCTTGGATTTTGGTAATTCCTAGATATATTCATGCATGGATAGCTATCCTCCTCCTAGAGGGTGTTAATGTGACAAGATGCATGAGATAAGGAAGGAGATGAGGAACCTAGCCAGTCAATTAGAAGGCTTGCATAAGGCTATGATCTACATTATTACCTAGATGGAATCCCAAATGAAGAAGAATGAATAGTTGGAAGGGTAAAAAATTCGAGGACCCTAGTTATTTAATGGAGGGTATTGTAGTCAAAGGTTACTTTTTGCCTTTCATATATATATATATATATATATATATATATATATATATATATAGATAGATATATAAGACTTTGGATGTAGGGACTAGGAACTCTTTTATATAAAAATGTATTTTCAAAATTTTTGTTTATATATTGTATACAAGCCTAATATTTTAGGCTTAAAAGTGAAACTTTTAACTATATAAAAATGGGTTCAAAAATTTTATAAATTGAAAATAAACCGCATGCAAGTTTGGTTTCAGATCATTGCTCATCGAAATCAACTCGAGGAATCAAAGGCTTTCCATCTAGTTAAAGAAATAAAATGTTATGGGATGAGGACACATCAGAAAGAAGCATGGCTAAACAACCCATCTCCAAATCAAAAACCATGATTCATTTCGAAATGTCCCCTCTTATTTTCACAAACCACTCTCGGAAGTGGTTAATGATTTTTCTAAAAACCACGCATCGGAATTTGTTGACAACTAATGTACCTATTAGGAAATGCAGGGTTTTTGTGCCTCAAATAAATGCACACTAGGACCAATAATTAATTGGCAGTGATATAATATCATTCCATCCTATGGGTATTTTAAATTGTACCTCAGTCTTGTGATGTAACAATTCCCTAATGGGCATTAGTATTGTGGTGTAACATCGCCCTAATGGGCCTCAATCTTGTGGTATAACAACACCCTTATGGGCCTCAGTTCTTGTGTATGATAGTGGCCTCTTTGGGCCTTCTTATTTGTGATATGAGAAAGCATTATGACAGAGATATGTTGAGCCTTATGAAAAATATATCATGATAGACCTATGACATAGATATCATGAAAGACATATGACTATTTCACTACATTGTTATTTATAATGTTCTTTGTACATAATTTATGATGATATGGGGTGAATGCAACGTGAAAATGTTGAAAATGTTTTAAAATGGAATTACCTATAGTAGAGACTTCTATCACTAAGAAAAATAACATTGTTACTACTCTACTAGTTAGCAAAGATATAATAATGTAAAAGTGTGTAAAATAGTAAAATAAACAATCTAAAATTTAAATCAATAATCTTGGCCAATAAATGAACCCGAGCATGCATTTTAGTGAAGAAAGAAAATTTTAGCTTGCTTCACAAAAATGCACACCCAACCTTCATATCAAGGAAAAAATGAATTATTCAACTTGGATAGTATTGTTTTACTCATAAGTAACATTAATACAACTAAATATTTTTAATATTTCACATGTATATTTATGTTGTTCAAGAATGATCCAAATGACATGGATTTCATAGGGTAAAAGGAAGGGTTTGTGTGCCTCAAATAAACACACACCAGGACCTACAATTAATTGGTAGTGATATGATGATCATTCCATTATATGGGTCTATGAATTGTACCTAAATCTTGTGGTGTAACAACGCCCTAATGGGCCTCATTTCTTGGATATGGCAGCAGCCTCCTTGGACCTTCTTATTTATGATAACACCATAGCACCCTAATGGAATTTGGTCATGTCGTGTAGCAGTGCCCTAATGGGCCTTATTCTTGTGGTGTAATAACACACTAATGGGCCTTAGTATTGTGGTGTAACGGTGCCCTAATGTGCCTCAGTTCTTTGGTATGATAGTGGCCTCCTTGGGCCTTCTTATTTTTTTATGTTAGAAAATATTATGACAAAGATATGAAGGAGATATGTTGATCCCTATGGTAGAGATATCATGGAAACCTATGAATGTTTCACTACAATTTTATTGCTACTGTTCTCTCTACATAATTGCTTATGATGATATTAGGTGAATGCAATGTGAAAATGTTGAAAATGTTTTAAATAAATTTATCTATAACAGAGACTTCTAGTCTTAATAAAATTAATATTGTTACTACTCTATTGGTTAATGGTTAATGGATAATTATATGTTGCCTATGGATGGTAATGAACCTATTTTCCCTGTTGAAAGTATGGATAGGTTTTTAATTTTAGTTTTTTGTTCTATTTGTATTTTAAAGTGATTTTTGAGTTGAGTGTTCTTGTCAAATTCTAAAAACATATTTGTCCCTTGAATCCTCTTGTTGTTTTCTTTTTCTTGTGTGGCAGTAGTGTTAATTCTAGAAATACTTGGAGTCTTGGATTTTGGTAATTCCTACATATAATCACGCCATGGCTAGCTATCCTCCTCATAGAGGGTGTTAATGTGACAAGATGCATGAGGTAAGGAATGAGATGAGGAACCTAGCCAGTCAATTATAAGGCTTGCATAAGGCCACGATCTACATTATTACCTAGATGGAATCCCAAATGAAGAAGAATGAATAGTTGGAAGGGTAAAAAATTCGAGGACCCTAGTTATTTAATGGAGGGTATTGTAGTCAAAGGTTACTTTTTACTTTTCATATATATATATAAGACTTTGGATGTAGGGACTAGGAACTTTTTTATATAACAAAGTATTTTCAAAATTTTTGTTTATATATTGTATACAAGCCTAATATTTTAGGCTTAAAAGTGCAACTTTTAACTATATAAAAATGGGTTCAAAACTTTTATAAATTGAAAGTCAAACCACACTCAAGTTTGGGGTCAGATCATTTCTCATCGGAATCGCCCCGAGGAATCAAAGTGTTACATAGCAATTTTTCACCGTCCCTGCAATGCCCCGTCCCGCACATTGGAGGGCTTATTCCATGACCTGTGAGCAGTGACATGACCTGAAAACACTTGTATGGCATCCCCCTAGACATGGACTTTCATTCCCCTGAAGACAAATCCTTGTGAAAAACCCTAAAAATAGCCTTTTTATCCTTGGCACGACTTGTCAGTGTTATACCCGTGCCAATGGGGGAAATCCTCCAAAGAGGGCACGCCAACTGGTGCTCTGTCCCAGAGTCGCACTCGCGCCAGGCTTAATAAGGAGTGTTTTTTAAAATAAATGGCGGAATATTGACTCCAACTAACTCTTGAACTGGTCTCTAAATTGAGTTGGGACGTTTGGCTTCAGATCTCCATGTAGAGGAAGTAGTTTTCCACCTCTCATGGGAGCTTCCTTGAGGATAGGGCCAATCCCATGATTGTAGGGATCCCAACTCCCCTTCCACCATCTATATAAGCTTACCATTTCCCTTTGCAAGCTAGTCTCCAAGAGCCTTCATAGCCTAAAGAATGCTGCAATAGTCCTCAAAGAGCCAAATCAGTAGCAAGGAGATTGACGATCAAAGAGAGAGGCTTGTCCCCATTCCCGACAAGCTTTACCAAGACGTATTCCGCTGACGACCCGCTGAAGGAAGATTCAGCGTCAGAGCCAGGTTGTATTTTCCTTTGTATGAATTAATGATAAGCGACTTTGGTTATGGTTCCACTCGTATTGTTCATTATAATCATGAGTTGTGTCTTCTCTGACTGATACATAATTGCATATATTGGGTTTTACGCTTGTGTTTGTCGTGTTTCTTGTGTGTGCAGGTGTTCGATCGCAGCAAGCGGGAGGATTGTGATCTGCTGGAGCAAGGAAACGGGAGCGTTATCCTCCCTACGAACAACAACGTTGGACTTGAGGTAGGCCTTCATCGCAATTTGGTCTATTGCGATTAGGAACTTGCACCTTAGCGTGATACGATTGTTGCTAGAATCGATCTGGGCTAGTAGGGATCGCCTTTATCCGCAGAGGGGATTTACCTCAACAAAAAATTGGCAAATCCACTGGGGATCATTGGTTTGGAGTATTGTCTTGTCTTTTCGGTCGATTCTTGACTTTGCTTGCTTGATCAGCTCTTTTGGCTGGCTCTTTCTGTGTGTTTGGCTTTTGTTTAGCTTTACCATCACTAGTCTGTTCCTTGGATTGCTCTTTTTTATTTTTCCATAGTAAACTCGATTGGCGCGCTTATTAGCATGATAGTCGCGCCCATTGGCACATGTTTCCAGTGTATTACCTGTGCCAATCCTGTTTTGGCACTAGATTCTGCCTAACAGTCGCGCCAATTCTGTAAGGTGTCAGGGTTTGCTCTGTTTTGAGCTTTCTAAGCTTGATCTGTGTGTTTGGTTTCATTTTTACGACTGCCTGAGTGTTCTAGAGAATTGTTTGACTGACTGTGACCTTCATCCTTTGGTTGTTTTCCTGTTTCTATCGATTTTACATTCTAGCCCTAGGGCATCTAGGTGCTATTGTGTGTCGAGCCTCCCGTGGGAGTTTTTGGTTTCTATCAATTCAATGAACTTTGTGATTGATTCTCTGCATTCGTTCAGTGGTTGTCAATCGTTTTATTGCGTTATTTGAGTGATTGGCTTCTTCTTCATTCCAATTCCACTTTGTCTCGCTTTGAGCCTAGATTACGTGGTTCATTTGAGTCTTGGAGATTCTGCTTGAAGTGGTGAGTCTAGTCTTGGTTGGGAGAAATTATTTGTTTTTTCATTTCCAGGCGTTGGCACTTGTTGTCAGTTAGAAACCCCTGCCACGCCAATTAGCCATTGGCGCTATTTTCACCTACCAAAGTCGTGCCAATTTCAAGGTGTGTGAAAATTGAGATTTTTTCCCTAAATCCTTCACTAGTATGTCTTTCCCTTCCGGTCTTTTCACTGTATGAGCATAGATTACATTGCTCATTGTTTGAAATGTCATATTTCCATGATTGTTTGATGTAAAAGGGAATGAATGCCTTGTTTTGCTCTCTTTCTTTGGAAGTCCTCTTTGTGTTTGACCTCATATGTCTTGTCGCCTTTTGAGGGATTTCGTGACAAAGTGTTTGAAACAACAATTGAATTCTTAGTGTTTGTTTACATCTCTTTTGCATTCATCCTTCATTAAAGAGATTTGCGTTCTTTTAGTTTTCGTCTCATAGTTTGCTTTTCATTAAAATGCATTAGATCACATTGCATTGAAAAGTATTTTTTGAGATCCATCATTGAACTTAGATTACATTGTTTAATGATTGAAAACTAGAAATCTCTTTGATTGCATTCTCTTTTATTAAAATCATGCATTAAGTAGATTCTCATTTCATCGAAAAATGCATTGAGTGCATTCTTATAATTTGAAAAGGAAAAGGAAACTGTGCATAGATTACAATTGCATAGTTTTTGAAAAATAGGATTTTTCATAGATTACATTGCATTATTCGCATTGTTGAATGTTTGAAATTACTTTTGGATAGTGAAAGTCATCTAGTTTGGAAAAATTTCGTTTTCAGTATTGTTGTTTGTTGCATCATTGTTTGAAGTTCTTCCCTTAACTAGATAGCATTCATCGAATTGAAAAGTTTTCTTTTCTCATATAGCTGCATATAGGAGATTGTCGGATGACATGTGGTAGGGCCTTGAAACTGGAACATAATTGAAGATAAACATTAAAATTTATTCAATTTACACTAAGGCAGCATTGGAACATTAACGAAATATTTAGAGGTCTAGGCTAGAGACGTGTTCCAGCGTCATTAAACCTAGTAGCTGTCATTCGCCTTTTGGCTTTAGACAGCACTAGTACAGACTTGTGTTGCACATACCGTCGTGTATATAAAGGGAGACCCCACTAGGTTTCTATCCTTTATCCATAGGAAGCTGATTCTGCCACCCTATACCCATGATACACTGGACACAGCATTCAGGGAGATTTCCTGCACATACGTCAAGTCCTTGGTTGATTTCTATTTCATTTTTGAAACCAAGGTGTATATTGCAGTTCACGGTTATTTGGTACACCCTTTTCCTAGAATCCCTGAGTAGTCATTTCGATCTTTTCTGACTCTTCAAATTTGAAAAGATCATCAAGCGCTTGTCCTTTCATGCTTGTTTCAAAACTAAAAGAGATAGAGTCACCTTTTGCCACTTTCTCGACTCTTAAAAGATGAAACGGTAGAGTTTTGTTTCAATTTTTTAAAAATTAACTTCCCATGAAATATTCTTGGTTAAAGTTAGTTTCCTTAGGGTGTTGTTTTGAAGATCGTTTCTGATGGAAACTTTTTCAGAGTTCACCAACCAAGGAATCCCCTCCGATGGGAATCCAGGTGCTTTTCCTCCTTTTGGAAATGTTGGCGCTCCTTATATGGCAACGTTGTCCCTTCCCGGGTTAACTGTTGGGTTGCCTGTTTGGTTGTTTTCAACCTCTGTGGTCTCGAATGTCTCGACTACTGTTCAATCTGTTCCTCTGCCTGAACAATATCATGTTGATTCCAAGGTGGAAATCTCCCCTTCTTCACTTGTTTCTATGTCCTCCTCTTCTACTTCACCTGGTGAAAGTCTGGATTCGAGTAACCAGGTGGCTAAGAAGAAGAAGAATAAGACAAAGAAGAAGAAGTCTGATAAGCGAGAGGCTAAAGGTGCAGCTACTGCTTCTAAAACATCTCCTCTTGATAAACCTTCCAACCCTCTGCAAAAAGTCAAGTTCCCTTGCATGTTGTACATGGGAGACCATCTTCTTCAACACTGCCCTGGCATTCCCAAGGTGATAGAAGTATGGTCCAACGGTCGTCCGTCGTTGCCTTTGGCTTCTGGGAGTCAAGTTGGGGGCACATCCTCAATTGGTGCTGGTAAGGATCCTAAGAAGCAGGGTAAGCTCACCAATCCCTGTAAGTTGTGTGAAGGGCACCATGCCATTCACCTTTGTCCGTATATGGATGAAGCCAAACGAGTTTTGGACAACTTAACTGGTTCTACACCATGCCTTCCAACTGGTTATAATCGGCTTTCTTTGAGTCCTCCACCAGCTAATGCCATGATTGGTCAAGAGTCATCCTTGGTCGATCCCGCTCCCTTGGAAATTCAAATTCAGGAATTCGTCCCTGACCAACCATTGGTCATGGGATCGGTTGAACTGGCCCCGTATGCGGTGCACCAAGTCTTTTCCGTTGAGAGTGGACCTCACACCGCTCAGGTTCTTCTTGTTTCTTTAGATTCCTCGGACTTAGAGAAAGATTCTCCTGTCCCTGTACCTCAAGACGCTGCTCCTCCACTTCCCGTGATGGAGGTCCCAGAGGATTCCCCTCCCACCTTCGAGATGGAGGTCATGGAGGATGCTCCTTCTTCTTCCGTAACACCAGGGGAACACCATCTTGGTTTGATGGTAGCCCCTCCGAGTAGTTTGGTCGCTTCCTTTGATTGGAATCGATTCGCAGGATACCGCCTTTCATCTTATGTGCCTTTCGAGATAACGGTACAGGCCTTTGGTCCGGTTGTACCCAGCACCATTATAGAAGAAGGCACGTCTGTTAGTGTTCTATCCTCAACTACTTGGCGAGATTTTGGCTCGCTGCTGCTTGCGCCTGTTACACAGAATCTGTTGGCATTTAACAGAAGAATGAGTCAACCCTTAGGGATCCTTCCAAGGTTACCTGTTACTTTGGGAGGTAAAACCGTCCATATGGACGTGATGGTTGTTCCAGGCCCCTTGGATTTTAATCTGCTCTTGGGGCGCGATTACACCTATGCCATGGGAGCGCTTGTCTCGTCCCTTTTTCATGTGGTCTATTTTCCACATGATGGACGGATCGTGACCATTGATCAGCTTTCGTTCTTTGGTCGTGATGTGGCAAATGGACCGCCATCATCCCTTCCTAGTTTTTATCCGCCCGTTGTATCTGCCCCACCGCAGGTCAACTATGTGGCTACCTACCCTGTGCTTGTACTCAGTGAAGATGCCATCGTGCATAGTGTGTTGGGGGCATTGGGTCCAAACTTCCAAGATGTTTTCCTTCCATCGGGTGTGGAACTCTTGGAAGTGATGACTTCTTGTTCATTATGATAAGGTCGCCCGGAGTAGGGTTCATTGTCTTATGTTAAGCTCCTTAAAAAATGAAACAAGTTGTTCGGAGCATAGTTCATTTTCTTGTGTCAAGCTCCTTAAAAAATGAAACAAGGTTGCCAGAGCAGAGTTCCTTGTCTTGTGCCAAGCTCCTTAAACCATGAAACAAGGTGTCCTGAGGATAGTTATTTTAATGTGTCAACCTCGTTAAAATAATGAAACACTTTCCTGTTCAATTCGAGTCTTTGTCAAGATCTCGTAAAATCCCAGTCGAGTCTTTCTCTTGATCTCGTAAATTGAACCTTCACTCCATCTGTCTTTCATATGGACTGAAGCTTAGGGGGCATGCACCTCGAATTGAGTCACCATGCTGGGGGGCATGCTTACTTTTGCAAGCATAGTTTGTTTCCGTTTCAAGCTTGTGTAAAAATGAAACCTGTTTCAAGCATAGTTTATCTTTGTTTCAAGCTTGTGTAAAAATGAAACCAACTTCAAGCAGAGTTTCCTGATTTCAAGCTTGTGTAAAAATGAAACCATGCCCATTTTACCTCTTGTGATTGCCATTTCATCAGCCTGTTTTGTCAGATGAGCCCTGGTTTTCTCACTCCATCGTCATTATCTGCTTGGCCGATCATATGCCTTCACTTGGTTGTTTTACCCGTTCCTGAGGAACCGCTGCTATGAGTGGTCTTGTTAGCCAGCCTCTCGACCTTTATTTGTTTAGAGTAGTTCCACCATTACCGGAACCAGTTGCTACCCTTTATACCACTCGTTCCTCCAGGAGGAGTCAACTTTCAGCTCTTTTCTGACTCTTAAAAACTGAAAATATTACCGAGTCTCTTGTCGTTTTGATCTCGTTAAAGTGGCTGTGAAATGACATCTACCCAGTATACGTTTACCCCTTTTTTAGGCTGGGATAGATTATTTACGAAAAAGGAATACCCTAGCCTATCGCGACTAGGAGGCTTTCTTAGACATAGTTTTCTACCTTTTCGGATCTGAGGAACTATTTACGAAAAGGGACTATTGGAGTTTAATATTCTGTTGTCTTTTCAAACTCTCTAAACATGAAAAGATGTCAAGTTCTTCCTTTGTCAGACTCGTTAAACCTAAATGACATTGGAAATTGTCAATCATGACGTTACTCGAGTTTCTCCTTCCTAGGGTTCGTTAAATGTACTAGGACGGACTTGTATGACAAGCATATGGTATCCTCTTCAAGCTTGTGTAAAAATAAAGAGGCACTCGCCAGAAATAGTGGGGAAAAATGGAACCAAAATCATTGTCATGTCGGCAGTATGTCGCTCTTGAACATGGCACTTGTCTGCATTCGTGTCGGGTTGGGGACATCTCACCTCATTATCTGATTGCCTCCATGGGTTTGGGTAATCCCTTTTGACCTCCCATCTTCTCTTTGCCTTGTCATCATGACCCCTGATCTGTTGATGTCAAATACTACCAAATCCACTTTCGTGCCGCCGATATGTTCAAGAGAAGTTGACCTCTGCAAAGTCTCAACCTTCCTTTGATTCTCATCTGATCTTGATTCGCAAAGACATTATGTTCCTTTGTCTCGTGTCGATGATGTGGGAAACATTATGGCCCACCTTCGATCAAGGTCACTTCCTGTCGACTTCAGCTCATTATCCAGGAAGCTGATCTGGAGACTCCCTTCTGGTACCTTGGAGCCTGCATGCCTCAATGGCAGGTTCTTCGCGTTCGACGTGAGGTTCTCATCATTGGCCGCCGAACGAGTGATTCTACGAGTGTTCGACGCCAGCTCACTAATTCACATGCCGTAGACTGTGCCTATAATACCTTGAGGGCCATTGTCTTTATTGGTGGTACCTCTCGCGTTTGTTAATAGCTTTCATCATTGGCTGGTAAACAGGCGATGTTCTCGCATGTTCGACTCCAGCTCACTTACTCGCATGCTTGAACTTGTACTTTGATCGGGTCGAGATGGAGTGTAAGCCCCTGGATTTTGTCTGTTGGAATCCAGGCTGTGATTTTGTGGATTATTATGATTAGTTACATGACTCATTCATTGGATGGCTGCGACCATACCTGAGTCTATTTATCGATCCTCACTGGATGGCTGCGTCCATACCTTGGATCTGGATTATTGTATACTCTGTTATGGATGGCTGCGACCATGCCACATATATCATGTATTTGAGATATCAGTTTTACTTCTCTACGCAGGTTTTCCGACGGCAGTGTTTTCAGTTGGACACGTTCTCGTAAATCATTTCACCCCTCTCTCTCGTTCGAGCCTCATGCTTTAGGGGGCATCTGTTACACAACAATTTGTCACCGTCCCTGCAATCCCCCATCCCACACATTGGAGGGCTTATTCCATGACCTATGAGTAGTGACATGACCTGAAAACACTTGTATGGCATCCCCCCAGACATGGACTTTCATTCCCCTAAAGACAACTCCTTGTGAAAAACCCTAAAAATAGCCTTTTTATCCTTGGTGCAACTCGTCAGTGTTATACCCGCGCCAATGGGGGAAATCCTCCAAAGAGGGCACGCCAACTGGCGCTCTGTCCCAGAGTCGCACTCGCGCCAGGCTTAATAAGGAGTGTTTTTTAAAATAAATGGTGGAAGATTGACTCCAACTAACTCCTGAACTGGTCTCTAAATTGAGTTGGGACATTTGGCTCTGGATCTCCATGTAGAGGAAGTATTTTTCCACCTCTCATGGAAGCTTCCTTGAGGATAGGGCCAATCCCATGATTGTAGGGATCCCAACTCCCCTTCCACCATCTATATAAGCTTGCCATTTCCCTTTTCAAGCTAGTCTCCAAGAGCCTTCATAGCCTAAAGAATGTTGCAATAGTCCTCGTAGATCCAAATCAGTAGCAAGGAGATTGACGATCGAAGAGAGAGGCTTGTCTCCATTCCCGACAAGCTTTATCGAGACGTATTCTGCTTACGACCCACCGAAGGAAGATTCAGTGTCAGAGCCAGGTTGTATTTTCCTTTGTATGAATTAATGATAAGCGACTTTGGTTATGGTTCCACTCGTATTGTTCATTATAATCATGAGTTGTGTCTTCTTTGACTGATACATAATTGCATATATTGGGTTTTATGCTTGTGTTTGTCGTGTTTCTTGTGTGTGCAGGTGTTCGATCACGACAAGCAAGAGGATTGTGATCTACTGGAGCAAGGAAACGGGAGTGTTATCCTCCCTACGAACAACAACGTTGGACTTGAGGTAGGCTTTCATCGCAATTTGGTCTATTGTGATTAGGAACTTGCACCTTAACGTGATACGATTGTTTCTAGACCCGATCTGGGCTAGTAGGGATCGCCTCTATCCGCAGAGGGAATTTACCTCAACAACACAAAGGCTTTCCATCTAGTTAAAGAAATCAAAAGTTACGGGATGAGGACACATCAGAAAGAAGCATGGCTAAACAACCCGCATCCAAATCAAAAACCATGATTCATTTCGAAAGGTCCCCTCTTATTTTCACAAACCACTATCAGGAACCCTCAGAAGTAGTTAATGATTTTTCTGAAAACCACGCATCGGAAGTTGGTGACAAATAATGTACCTGTCAGGAAAGTCAGGAAAGCGAGTGTGACCTTACATGTTACCAAGGTTTTTAGATAAAAGGTGATCCCTCCTATTATCTTCTTTTTCCTCTAGTTGCAGAGTTACAATGACCAACATCTAGAGTGTACATTGTTGATTCCACATCAACATTTAGTTTTTCATTGTCTCTGGTTACTGGGTAACTGTAGAACATGCTCCCCTAATGTATTGTAATGGGTCAAAGGGTAGACCCATTACAATACAGTAATGGGTCAAGGGATAGCGCAAGCTATGATGATATAAATAGATAGATAGCTTGAGTCTAAGGGTAATAAATATTGATGCTAAGTACGAAATATTGAGATCTATTTTGGGTAGTATTGGGTAAGGACTCCTGCTGGTTGTGTCCACGGAGATCCTCAGTACTGTTGTGTGTAGACCCCGCTGGCTGTTTGCACTGGCTGTGACATGGGTTTGTAACTTGGTCTTGGATGTTAATGAACTCAGAACCTGTTGAATTATTTCCATGTTATCCGAACTAGTTGCAGTTGCTATTGAAGTACCTATGCATTATCTGAATTAGCTGCGATTATGTCTTTGATATATGAATTAGCTATGATTGTGTTATTCCGTAGTGACAATTTCTAATGCGCACGTGGATGTGAAGGTGTTTCTAAGTTTTGCTTAATAGTAGTAGCTTTGTTTATGTTTGCATGCTCTTAAGGGCTCAGTAATAAGCTTGTTTCTGTGCGAATATGATAGATCTCAACATGATTGCCTTAATTACCCACTTTCTCCTAAGGCGCAGAAACCTGGTTCCCGCACCCACCCATACTACTTCAGGTGAGACCTTAGCCTGCGAAATTAGGTCATTGCCAAAAGGGCTAGTAGTATAGGGGTTTTTTGGCAAACCTTAAATCTAAACCTGGGTCAGGACCCCTCAAGCCAACAAATGGTTCCATTTCCAGGACCGGGATAATTTTGAGAGAAATATCGGGTAATGCCATGAGGCCATGGGCGACCTGAGAAATTGGAGCTCGAAGATTGGTTCGAAAAATAGATTCAGGAATTTTCCATAAAAGAGAATCACAACACAAAGCTAACAGCTGAGAAGTGGAAGAACAAGTATATTTTCACAGAAGCATATGAAATTTTCTTTGTAAATTTCATGCATGAACTACAGGAGTGGCTAGCAAGGCTAGTAGAGTTCCAAACGTGTTGGAAAGATGATCAGGTTACGCAGTGGACTCTGGAATTGATTCAACAGTTGGAGAAGGATGACAACACAATCACCAGGATTGTAGATCATTGGGTGTATAGTGTGCTAGGATTATTTGTAACAGAATTCACAGACGATCAGTTTGTATCCTACTCTGAAGTGGAGCAGAGGTTCTTGAAAGGATTATGAGGTAAGTTCTTGTGAACATTACCGCTACTAATTAAAATATTATTGTGTGAATAAGGCATTTTGTGCAGCCACACCGAATAAATGACCTTTGATCAGGGTGAGAGTACAACATGAAGTGGTAATTACTACTGAGTAAATCGAGAAGGGGATAGATCAGTCTGCATCCCCTTAAGAGAGCCATCTGCATACGCAGGAACTATTCCTCTCGCTACACCACCGTCAAATCAGCGTAAGGGAAAGAACTCCCCTACCCCTCTGCCACTATCGAAAGAAGATATGGCCACACACATGAAGCTGCCCACCTTCAAGGGTGTGGGAGAAGAAGACATGGACCGATTTTGGTTTGTAGTAGAATCAGTATGGACTGCACAAAATGTTTCTAGTGATGCTATAAAAAGGGCGCAGCTATCCCTTGACTTTGAAGGAAGGGCCCTAGATTGGTTCATGGGGTATGTAGGCCAACATGTGGATCCATCAATACAAGTAATTAATTATTCTTTAAAACAATAGTTTCGGAAGCCTAAATCCTACGCTTAACTAGTGGTTGAATTGAAATACTTTAAATAGGGACCCACAAAGTTGGTATGGGAGGCTGATCAGCAGCTAAAAAAGGTTATTAGAGATGGGGAATTTAAATATGAGGATATACATCATGAGGAATGGTTCATTTCCATGCTATTACCTCACCTGCGCGGGCCTATGGTTCAGTAAGTGATTGATGCACAAGAGAAAGCCTTGGAGATTTCCATGAAGATAGAAGCTGCACCGAGAGACGATGCCCAGTTTGGGGCACAACAGATCCAGGGACAGCTAGAGGAAATGCACCTAGAAATCCAGAATTTGCAAAATGAGTGAGGAAAAGAAGCTAGTCCAGACGTTTGGTGCATAAGATGCAGGGTGTCAGGCAACACCAAGGATCAGTGCCCTTTGCTGGTAGACTACATGCAGGTTGGGGGCCCAACCCATTGCGCCCTAAAGAGGCTGCGGGACTAAGTGCCCCCACATTATGGTGCACCGACTTCCGCATAGTTGGAATACATGACACTAACCACTGCTCCTGTCTTGGTGCCTATGTTCTAGAGTTGAAGCAACAATGGTGTCGATTCTACTCATCTGTGGGACATGAAGAACACAATTGCCAGACATATGACTTAATGACAGACCGAGTAAACCTGTACAAGGTACAGGCTGACCCTTTATCACCACTACCCCCCTTGGGATGAGGAGGCTCCCCTGCCACAGGCCAGGGGTGGGGAAGAGGCAGAAGCACAGGTCAGGGAAGAGGGCAATTGATCTGCTATAATTGTGGAGAAGTAGGGCACTTCGCAAGGGATTGTCTGAACCCTGCACGAAAATATTGTAGATATTGCAGAAAATTGGATCATGTGATCGAAGGTTGTCCGGTATTGATAGAAAATATGCAGGAGAAACAATAGACACCAATGCAAAATGTACAAATGGTTAAGGAAGAACCACATGATAAGGAACCCAATATTAATGTCATTACGTGCAGTGGCATGGCTACAGGAGGAGCTGAGGAAAGAGATGCAACTAAACCCCTTATCCAAAAATTTGCTATAAAAAAGGAAAGCCTGGACCTATAGAAGGAGAAAGAAACCTTCCTAGAGGCTCACAAATACTTTACCAAAGATGAGGCATCTAAATCCAAAGCTCCAACAAACCTAAAAGCAGACGAAGAAGTTAAACCATTCCTACAGGCATGTATGAAGTTTTTACGCAACCAAAAGGCAATAGAAAATCTTCAAGCATTGATATACAACTGCACGGAAAAGAATGAACCCCCATCAGAAGTTAAAGATGTCCACAAAATTTACAAGCATAAGAAACACACTCGTCGAGAAATGCGGCTAACTGCACAGATTGGTGATTATGAAATGGATCAGGTCATCCTAGATCTGGGATCCGATGCGAATGTCTTGCCCAAACAGACATGGCAGAGGATGAGAGAACCTAAGCTAGAATGGTATACTATACATCTGCGCATGGATAACCAACAAAATATCATACTGTTGGGAAGACTATCAAATATTATGGTAGATATCGCAAGGGTTAAGGTATACGTGGATTTTTAAGTAATCCAAATTAAAGAGGATGCAGACCCCTATCCTGCGCTCCTAGGACTGGACTGTGCTATAGACATGGGAGGCATTATCAACTTGAAGAAAAGGAGCATGGTTTTTCAGAATGAGGGTACGAGAGTAGTAGTTCCTCTAGACCCAGCAAAGGGAGAATGGTATAAAGAACCCATGCAGAAAGAATATGACGTTGATCGTATCTATAAACTGATCACCCGGGATGAGGATTGGATTAACCCTAGAGCTGATAGCATGTTGTGCTGGAAGAAATACAGTGAATGTCTATTTGATTCTTACAGGGAGATTGAAAATTAGCAGAACCGATTGCATGCCATATCTGCGCTACGGTGTCTTAGGATCACAAAGAATTTCCGGTGTATCTCTTTAGAGGCAAGGAAGCTACCTTACTTTGATGATTCTAGTAGTATTAGGGATTTCCTTAGAGCATTCGAAGTAGAAGTCCCAAAGGAACGAAGAATGTGGGCACTTAACCTAGCCATGCGTGCAACCCCTGCGTGGTGGTGGGAAACTCATAAGGGGACTTTGTCAGGATTGGGAGGAATGTCGCAAGATGATGATCCTATGATTTGAACCCCCAGTTCACCTACGCGTGGGGACTTTCCATGGCCAAGGGGAGCCACATAAGCACTTGTTCCCATGGATGGAGGTGTGGTGTGAAAGGACCAGGGATGAATGGGTCCACCTATTAATTCATGCCTTGGGACCAATCCTCACCGCATGGTATTTGGATGCAGAGTTACATCATCGTGCCCACCACTGGGATACCATGATAGATGATTTTTTGGGGACGTTCGGGTTGATATGTGGAACTGAGGAATTAGAAGAAGCCCTGCAAGACATAGATGCCCTAGTATTTGATGAATCATGCCCTCATGTGGAGTATGAGGAACTAGCTTGAGATATGCAGATGCAGGATATTACTAATTATCACAATATATAAATGGAGGAATGTGACGAAGACCCGTGAAATATCACTATCCCAATTTTGGAGGGTGAATGAGCAGTTGTTGGACCCCCATTGCAAACCGTCGATGTGACCAAGCCTCTTAAGCTAAGGTAAGTCAACATTGGAACAAAAGAAAAACCTAAGCTATCTAGAATTAGGGTTTATTGGGATGATGATACTATCGGGAAAGTCATGGAACTTCTCATGAAGTACCAGGATCTCTTTCATACGAATTTTAGAACTCAAAGGTATTACAGGGGACCTGGGGTTTATGTGAATCACTTTAAAACCGAATGTGCACCCTATCAAGCAGTGACCTTACCAATTGAACCCCAAGTATAAGCAGAAAGTCAGAGAAGAAATAAAAAAAATGTTGGCCACAGGTATCATCGAATCAGTAGAACAGTGAGATTGGATAAGCCCCATGGTGGTACAAGAGAAAAAGACTAAAGGAGAAATAAGAATCTGTGTCGACCTGCATAAGCTGAATAATGCTTGCTTACATGATCCCTTCCCTACACCATTCTCTGATGAAATCCTCGACAGTGTGGGAGGGCAGGAAGCATACTCGTTCACTGACGGGTTTTCAGGCTACCATCAAATTAATATCGCACCTAAAGATCACAGCAAAACTACTTTCGCCACCAAGTGGGGATCCTTCCAGTACATTTTTATGCCATTTGGGCACAAAAATGCCCCTGCCATCTTTTCGCGAGTAGTGGTCGCAGTATTCAAGGAGTTCATTCACAAGTTCCTAAAGGTATACTTTAACAATTGGACAGTATTTAGACTAGTAAAGAAGCATGTCTCGAACCTGCGCATATTCCCTAAATATTAAGAAGTGCATATTCTGTGTACCTTTCGGGATCTTGTTAGGCCATATAGTCTATCGACAGGGACTGATGGTTGATCCTACCAAAGTTGCAGTTATCATCAATTTAGCAGTCCCCACAATTGAGAAATAGCTGCGTTCCATCCTTGGCCACACAGGCTAATATTAGGAATTTTATTCAAGGATACACATTGATCATAGCACCCATGGAAAAGATGTTAAAGAAGGACCTATTGTTTTTTTGGGACATGGAGTGTCAGAATATTTTTAATCTACTCAAGGAAAAAATGGTTTCTGCAGCTATCCTCATATTTACGTACTGGACAAAGGTTTTCCATGTCCACGTGGACGCTTCAGGAATTTCCCTAGGAGTTGTCCTTACGCAGCCCAGGGAGGGGGACATTGACCACTCGGTTACATGTGCTAGTAGAAAACTCTCTAGCGCGGAGCGTGACTACTCCAATACAGAACGTGAGGGGTTGGCCATAGTGTATGCCCTGTAGAAGTAATGACACTATCTACTGTGGGGGCACTTCAAGATGTTCACGGATCACTTAGCTTTGAAGTACCTCGTTAATAAGCCCATGTTGGGGGGGAATATTTTCCGATGGTTACTGCTATTTCAAGAATATGAGTTTGAGATAATTGTCAAGCCGGGGAAATTAAATGTTGGACCATACCACTTGTCCCTAATAGAGAGTGGTGAAGAACCAACCACCCTAGAGGAAGGATTGCCCAATGTGCATCTATTTGCTATTAAGGTGGTTGATGATAACTTTGCTGATAGTATTCAATTCTTAACTACGGGGAAGGCACCTCCAGAATACTTGGTACAACAAAAACAAGAGCTAGTAACCCACGCAACTGACTTTACCATCATCACGTGCCACCTGTATAAGCTAGGAGATGATGAGGTACTGCGAAGATACATACTAGAGCTTGAAAGACAAATTATTTTAGCGGAAGCCAATGGAGGCGTAGCAGGAGGTCACTATGCAGGAAAAGAGACGATGCAGAAGATCTTAAGGGCTGGGCTGTGGTGGCCCACACTGCATAGCAACTCCCACGACTATTGCAAAGCCTGCGACCCATGCCAAAGAACAGGAAGATCGTCGCGCAGGGATGAAATTCCCTTACAACCACAGATGGCCCTATAGGCATTCGATAAATGGGAAATAGACTTCATTGGGCCCATCAACCCACCAGGTAACAAGACAGGTGCCCGCTACATCCTCACTGCGACTAATTATGTAACCAGATGGGCGAAAGCGCAAGCTATGAAGGATTGCACTGCAGATACCACTGTGCACTTTATTTTCGAACACATTCTAACCAATTTTTTATGTTTGAATATCTTGATGAGCGATAGAGGTACGCATTTCATTAATGCCACAATATCAGCTTTGACTGAGGAGTTTCAGATCCACCATGAAAAAACTACCCCATATCACCCGCAGGAAAATAGAACAATAGGAGATTTTAATAAAATTCTGGAACAGGCGCTTACCAATATCTGTAATTTCAATCGAAGCGATTGGGACTTGTGCATCCCGTCGGTACTTTGGGCCTATCGAACCACGTGAAAAAAATTGACTAGGAAGACACCGTTTCAAATGGTTTATGGAAAGGAGGCCATTATTCCTATGGAGTATATCATTCCTAGCTTGCGCATCGCAACCTTTACAAACATGGCGGAGCCCAATATCATGGAGGAATGCTTAGCGCAGCTAGTCACCTTAGAGGAAGATCGATTCATTGCTAACTTTCATCAGCAAGTTCAGAAGGCATAGGAAAAAGCATGGCATGATAGACATATTCGGTAGAAGGTATTTTCGGAAGGAGAATTGGTCCCGCTATATGATAGCCGGTTTGAAAAACACCAAGGGAAGTTCGTCGGCACTAGTTAGGTCCCTATATCGTAATGGAAATCACCGATGGAGGAGCTGTCTGGTTAGCTACATTACGCGGTGACCTTATGCCAGGATATGTTAACGAAATTCATTTGAATCCCTCTCAATACTCCTTCATGATGATCAAATGACTATATGGCCAGAGTAGCTGTGTCACGAATGGTACGCGCAGGGTTGGTGCGCAAGAACGGCCGAGCAGGGATGTTGCGGTCAAACAGCTAAATCAGACCCTGGAGAGTGTCACCGCTACCACTGAAGGACCAAATTTGCATAAGTTGGTGGACATTGTGCAGAATGGTGCTGCTTAGAGCGAAGGAGTGTTGCCTCCTCTGGTCGATGTAATCAAGTAGCTCCAAGCAAAGATGCAAACCCCACTGCCACTGTGACTCAGGATGAGTCACAAGATTGTGTTGGGGGCTTGTTGGAATAGGGTCCCCTACCTGCGTTTTTGATATATATTTTTTGTAGTAATTGGTCTAGCGCAGGGGCTTTGGGGTGGGTCAAAGCCTGCAATGTATTGTAATGGGTCAAAGGGTATACCTAGAGTTCGCAAATGAAGGTTTGCGGACCACAGGATAGCACAAGCTATGATGATATAAATAGATAGATAATTTGAGTCTAAGGGTAATAAATATTGATCCTAAGTATAGACTATCGAGATCTGTTTTGGATAGTATTGGGTAAGGACTCCTGCTGGCTGTGTGTGTGGATATCCTCAGTCCTGTTGTGTGCGGACCCTGTTGGCTGTGTGCGTGGGCTATGACTTGGGTTTGTAACTTGGCCTTGGATGTTAATGAACTCAAAACTTGTTGAATTATTTCCATGTTATCTGAACTAGTTGCGGTTTCTATTGAAGTACCTCTGCGTTATCTGAATTAGCTGCGATTGTGTCTGTGATATATGAATTAGTTGCGTTTGTGTTATTCTGTAGTGATAATTGCTGATGCGCATGAGGATGTGAAGGCGTTGCTAAGATCTTCTTAATAATAGTAGCTTTGTTTACGTTTACATGTTGTTAATGGCTCAGTAATAAGCTTGTTTCTATGCAAATCTAATAGATCTCAACAAGACTACCTTAATTACCCGCTTTCTCCCAGGGTGCAGAAACCTGGTTCTAGCACCTACCCATACTACTTTGGGTGAGACCTTGGCCTGCGAAAGTAGGTCATTGTCAAAAGGGCCAGTAGTATAGGGGTTTGTTGGCAAACCTTAAATCTGAACCTGGGTCAGGACCCCTCAAGCCAACAATAACTCATAATTCAAAATTTCTTCTTTGTCCTTCAAATTGTAAACATGGAGAAGACCCAAAAATCAACTAAAAAGCTTTCAATCTCTATGATGCATGTTCATACACCCCTTATGGACATAGAAGCCAAATTATATGATTCTTGTTGCTCCTTGGACCTTTTAGAGATTCGACGGGACATTATGGACCATTCTAATGACTCAAAAATATTTTTTTGATTCATACAGTCTGGCCTTTATCATGTAATTGTCCCACATACCTATAATTTCCCCAAATTCGTCAGTTGGTTAGTGTTTTCCTTTTTCCCATAGAGGAGTTTTATTATGAATTCTTCAGGGGAGAATATTTTTTAGGTCACTTCAAAGCTAACACACAAAGATTTTAATTTTACTATAGTCAAGAATCCTATGAGCTTTTCATATGAGTCTTTACACCTCACTTATATACTTGTTTCTAAAGAGAATATGGAAGGTTTGTTTAGACTCATTATGCCACCAAATTCCAAAATTCCTCCACCTATAGTGAATAATCCAACAACCTTATTTTCTAAAGCTTCACAACATATCTTAGTTATAATTTGGTCTCTTTTGGGAGAAGATGATGATGGGATAGTAAATGAAAAAGCCCTAGGGTTTTTTATTTATAAGATGCAAACATATATTGTTTTGGATATCCCTTCTAACGTAGCCAAGTATATCGTTTTGCAATTTGAGACCTATCCTATTTTTGGTGTTTTTAGATATCCCTCTCTCCTGGTCTATAATTTCTTATATGTACATTTTGATAAGTTTGGCCATTTAGGTATGAATATGTCAGATTCAAAGAATTAAATGAAATTTTTGATTGAATGGACTAGTGTTGTTAGGAAGAAGGAAAATAATTGGGGATTTTCTTATTACTTGTGATCATTCATGGCCACTGGATATACTATTTTGAGCAATAAACATCCTCCAAGGATTTTTCCGAAAGAAAAAGAGTTGTTGCAGCTCAAAAAGGACACCAGAGTGGGGGACTAGTATATTATTGCATATTACACTAATATAAGGTGGTATGGGCTGAAGAACCACCATATTGTTTGCCAATAATTTTTCCTATGACGATATTTTCTCTTGAATTTATAAGGCAAAGTCTAAATGTTAACCAAGTTCATTTTGTTCCTGCATGAAAAGGGTATATTTTTAAGTTAGAAAGAACTATTGGACCATTCATCATGAATAGTAGGCAATCCCTCCTACAAGTTGAAGAAATGACGAAAGATTTTGGATTTGATCAAGGAGAGAATTGGAAATATGACCCTTGCCATTTAATTTCAAATAAGATAGGGGATATCATTTCTACACCTTATATTCATGAAAGAAAGTTAGAACTTGAGAAAATGGAAAAATAAGAAACATGGTCAAGCCACAAAATGTAGCAAAGTATAAATTTTCAATTCCTTTTAGTGAGGGAGAAGAGCTTGAAGAGAAATATACCTAAACAAATTGATGTTGATATATAATACTCACAATTTCTAAACAGAGAAAATTTTCAAAGAGAAGAAGAAACCGAGGTACAAGTTAAAGCAACCGAGGGACCCTAAAATCAACCAAGTTTTCAAATGCATTTAGGAAACCCAAAGTTCTCCACCTCCTACTCTGTTTCCACTGATTTGGAATTATTCTCAATTGAATAAAATCCCTCCACTAGAGAAGTGTTACAGAGGAATTATCAATAGATTGAAGAAATAAATCATAACGTGAGAAACAACATGGAAACTCAAGTAAAAGAAAATTAAACTCCAACTTATTAAACAAGACTTCTCTTTGCCATGGATTTATAAAGGAACAGATTAAAGTTATCCCTCATGCATCTAGTTTTTAAGTCTCTTCCTCCAGGACCTGATTTTAAAACATTAGATCTATCCATAAATGTAGTTGACATCCAACTACCTGAAAACATTAATTTTCATAGACAAGAAAGGTAAATGCTCTATAGTGACCTAAGAAAAATCTCTTTGATACTAAGTAAATAAATTTAAAAAAAATGTAGAAAGTTTCAAATAATCTCAAGCAGGAAAATGCAAATTCTAGAGCACTGCATATTCAAAATGAGGACTATAAGAATCTAGTTCTTAAATTTGGAATACATCCAAAATACAACAAAGCTAGAAAAACCCTATTAAAAAACACAGAATATAAGATGCAATCATTAAGGAAGAAGTTGAAAATTCCTTGGACTAAGCATGCTTAAACAGTTGAACTACGTCATGTTTATAAAGAGAAGGTAGTGTTGATAAGAGAGTGAATAGATAGAAACAAATAAATTTTCATTTTGAATAAACAACTGTGGGGCTTACAAGAATCAATGGAAAGCCATGTTTTCACTATTGTGGTCCCAAGTGAGTCAAATGACCCCTTAGAGAAGGTTGCAAAATTTATGCTAGAACTCAGAATTTAAAAGGTAAAACTAAAGAAAATTAAGGATAACCTAACTCAGGTAAAGGAACAACTTGATATCAAGGAGAGGAAGCTAAAGAAAAAAAAATAAAACAATGATCAATTTACCACTAAGAACAAGGTAGCACAAGATGAGATCAAGAGCTAAAAACAAAATTGAAGGGAAATATCTCTCTAATTGAAGCTAGATAAATTATTTGGGATGATATCATTCATGAGGTTTATTCTAAATGGGAGTCTATTCATATATTTTTTCAACAGAAGATTATGATGAATGGGTCTCAATCAAGGATTCATGCATGTAAGAAAATTGTATAGGAAGAAGTAATAAAGGTTAGAAAAAAGATCAAATATTTAAATTAGAAATATTCAATTGAACTAAGGGCATTAGATATCAAAGACAAAGTTAGAGTAATTATGGAAATCAATAAAATGAATGAGAAAAACCTACTTTTTATTTAGGCCGAGAACAGATTAAAGGAGGTTCGCAAGTCAATATCTTTGTTTGGTTCCAAATTTTAGCAGAGGACTAGATATGGTCTACCTAGTGGTTGGGGCCAGCAAAGAAAACTGTTTTCCTGGGAACTTGTTGAGGCCTTGAAATTCCGCTGCCAAAACATGGGGGAAAACCACCTGGTCCAGACCTCAAAGCAGCTCCTTTTTCGTTTGGTGTAGTGGCTCCGACTGGGGATAATGGGACCAGTTTCCCAATAAGGATGATTTTGAAGGTGTTTTGATTATACAACATGCAAATGGAGAATGATTTTAATCTATCATATGCATCTAACTAAACTATTTATTTTACTATGTAGTCGGGGTGTTTCTTCCTTTATGCAATCTAAAGAGATATCCTTCAACTATTAGTAATATAGATCATTTAACAGTTGAAAGAGATGAAAATTATGTAAGATGATTCTTCTAACAAAGTAGTTTGACTAGAATAATTGTGAGAAATATATCACATTCATATGTGTGATTATATATTCAATAAGAAATTACAGACAAATATTAGAACAGAAGTGCATGTAACATTCATATATAATAATGTTTAAAATAAATAATGCAATAAAAAGATGACTGCCAATCTATAAAGCAAGACTTAATACAAGTGAATAGAAGTACCATATGTATGAATTTATACTCATATAAACTGACAGTAATTTATCTGCTCCTCTTCACTTTCAAGAAATTTAAAGAGTACAATAGTGCAACATGGGTTAAACAGATTTAATTGTCAAAAGATAACATATTGTGTTCCATCCATTCATCAAATCATTCACAAACTTAAAATAGTGCATTCTTTGCAAATGTTTTTGACAAATTTCTAGACCCTTCTCTAAATGCATGAGAGGGGTTTAAATACTAAACTAACTATGTTCTAAAATATATTATTACAAAAATATAGAGGATGTTTCAAACAACCATCCTCATAAGACTAACTTGAACTACAATTTAGGAAAATCAAGTATCAATATGATTTAAGAATTCCACCTTTTATTTTGGATTTGGTCACGAAGTTGACAAATATCTAGCATGGGCTTGAGCTGAGCTGGCTGTGAATTCCTCGATCTGAATTGTCCCTTGAATACTGCATTTGAGAGTACTGGCTTTGATCTTCTTTTTGAATCTGTTAAAGACTAAAGGATCCGGTATTGATGATAAGGTTTGATCAGAAAATTCCAATAATTTTCTTGATCAAACATATTTACCTTTTTAATTGTTTCGTCCCGCGTTTATACCTTTTTCTTCCACTTTGTTTCTATTTATTTGACTTCTGAGAAAAATTTAGACGTGTACTCTTTAATAAGTTATGCTCTCACCAATTGTTCACATACAGATTCAGTAATTTCCTTGATAATCTTGATGTTTTCGCTGCTGCTTTCTCTACCTGCTTTATTTGTGCTTCTCAATCTTTGAATAATATCTCCTTGTGGAACTTATCTACATGTGATAGATTAGCGTCCTTTCCTAAGTATGATGCTTTCCATTGAATGTGTTCATTTATTTTCTTCTCGAGCTTCTCACATTCAAGTTTCTGAATAGATACTTGCTAGATCAACATTTTATTTGAGTCACAATAAGAGTCAATAACAGAAGCTTGTTGGAAAAATACTTCTTGTTGTTGCTTTAACTTAGCATTTACATCCAATTGTTATTTTATGAATTTCTCTAATTGTGGTTGGCTTTGTAACCTATTCATTGTTGCTTCCAGTTGTGCTTGCTTCTCATTGATTTGTACCTGATGTTGTAAATTAAGAATTTCCAAATCCTTTTGAAATCGGGCCATCTTTGATTTAATTTTCTCGTTGGAGTTATATTATTCCCGATCTAGCAATCTCTCTAGTTCTTGTATTCTGTCTTCCTTTTGCTTCAGCAACATTTTAACCTTAGTAGCTTTATCAATAGTGATAGTAGCATATGCACCTGAAAACTGTGATAGTTTGGTTAAATGTTCAGTAGGATCAGCTAAGGGATCCTTCCACAAAACATCAACAGATTCATTTGTGATATCTGAGATTGTGTCATCAATTCTTCTCATTTTCTTTCTCTTGATTACAACCTTATGACTAGGACTATAGAAGATATCCAACGAAGGAATTTCATCAACTTGTAAAACTATTTGTTCTATAGGGTAGGCCAGTATGATCTCTTGATCATGAGTTTCTGGAACTTGTTGTAGTGGAAGAATAGTTTCTGCTAACTTCTGGAATGTTCAGGTGTCTAAAAAATAGTAGCTTGATCAGTATTGGGATTGGTTTCAGGAGTTTTTATTGCTTCAGAAAACTCATCCCATTCACTGCTTAAATTCTTTGGTTGGGACTTTTCTAATTGATTAAGTGTTTCTTGACTGTGCTAAACTTCTTGAGAAATTGACTCTGTTCCATTACTCTCTCTTTTCTCCTGCATCTCTATCTCTTGGATTACTTGATCAATTATATTTTTTGGGTTATCCTTTCTAGATTCAGATTCATTTTCAGAATTATCTGAATTGTGATATTGATGCTCTAATTGTCCCGACTCATCCTCAGACATGTCTTTTCCTTCATTATCGAAGATAATACTTGGAGTAGGTCTGTTGACATCTTTAATAGTTAATAAGTCAAGAGGAATTTTCTCTAGTCTCTTATTTCTATATGTTTGGAAGGCTTCCAAATCATCTTGGTTGAGTTTACTGGATTCAAAATTAATTATATCTGAAAACTTTTCCATGCCTTGGAAGAGATCATCAAATCTGTCTATTTCCTTTACAAAAGGCTTCATTTTGAGCTCTTTGATGTAGTTTTTAATTACATCATTTGGATCATACACCCTCTTTGGCATTACTTACAAATTCATTAGATTAATCTTTGAAACTTCCTTTCAAGTATGGCCAACATCAAAAAGTGCAAAAGTACCTCACTGTAAAGGGAAATTAGGCCATACGACCTTCTTAGCATCTTTCAATTGTTTAGTAATACCATTAACAAGCTGGTAGGCTATCTCTCTTCCAAGTAACTTATCAGGAACATAATATGGTAGGACGTGGGGAGAAGCATAACTCCCAAATACTCTGACATATGTAAAACTCTCATCTACAAACCATCTAGCCATAGAAAGAATATCTGTACTAGCCTCTTTGGAAACCCTAGGGTATTTCTCATTGAATATCATTTGGTGCATAGGCAACTTGACCCCATGGAAAATTTTGTAAAAATTCAGATGAAAGTATAAATCCCAAAGGGCTCTATGGTAAATGTGTATTGGGGTAGGGTCTTGGGTAGTCCATTTCCATCCCATAGTAGGAAAACTAGAAGAAAAGCAGATTACATCCATGACATAGGCACTCATATAAAAAGGAGGTATTTCGCTAGATGAAACACTCATTTTATTCCTATACTCCATCATGTGTTTGGCTAAATTATCAGATAGGATATTTTCCCAATTCAGGATTAAAGAATTGATGATTGTGTCAATTAATGGGACCCAATCTACTGAAAACCTAGTGGTATCAGGTTTCGAAAACAATCTACACAACATACCAGCAGCATAAAAATAAGGGTAAGGAATTTGGGCAATTGAGTACGTACCGAGTTTATCTTGCTTAAGTTTTCCCTAGTCTTCCTTCCATTCCTTTATGACTTTTGTTAGATCTAGATTTTCTGCTCTAAATCTTTGTAGAAAAGCCTTGTCATAGTTTTTTTGTGAGCCTGGTAAGTGGTACATTGCTTTTAAATCGTCTGCCCTGAAAGAACCAATATTTTCTCCCTTGTAATCCTTAAAAGTTATATCCTCTATGTTTAAGTGGTTAATTGCCCACTTAACCATGTCTATGTAAGGGATAATTTTTGGCCTTGTGGCTATCCTGTGGATGAATGAACATGCGACGTCAAAATCAGTTGGGTCTGAAGAAATAGATAAGTTTTCTGAAGCAATTTTGTCTATTACTATTGAGTTTTCATTTTTTTTAAACCGTTACATCACTTCCCATGACAAACTGGGGTATTCCTTGTTGTAGGCGGTGTCTGAAAATAGGGGAGACATGTTTGAGTCTTCAGTAGATGGAATTTGAGCAATCTCATTGCCTTTTTTGTTCATCTCTACTTTCTTCGTTCTATTAGTTAGTCTCCTAATTTCAATTAAACGAAGTAAACATTACAAATACATGGAACAAAGAGACAAATCCGTCGTTAAATTATCTCAAACATGAAAAAATAGATATGAATCTATTTAAACCTTTATTTTTATTAAATTATATTAATCATCGATATTCATTTCAAATCAAATCTCTTACACCTTTACACTAAATAGCTATCAATCAATTTAAGATGTTGGATCTCAGATTTCGGTTTGATACAACATAATTCATTTCACATGCTTGAGTAATTAATTTTACCGTTTACAATGTTACCCATAAATTATGCGAAATGCGATTTGCATAAATCACACATCGCAACTCTTATGCGGTAAATGAATTTGCTTTTGGTTAAGTCGTGTGAAATTAGAAATGCGCATTCAAGAAGTCAAGAGGCTTCTCTTTATGGGACTTTAGAGTTTGATGTTTATTACTTTGTTGGCTTGCTGGGTCCGCATAATCGCAACTTATGCCGAATTTCTTTATAATTTTGATCGTTTAGAAGAGGTGCGATGCGATAAACAAATTATAACGGTGACTAAAGTGTTTTTGCAAGTTTTTAAATATAACTTCAAAAAAAGCTTAACGCATTTTGCAATCTGTGTGACTTAATGGATTTCAAGTCTTTTTGGTTTTAAGTTATGTGGTTTGCGATGCGCATTAAGGAATAAAGTGGAAAATCTCAAAGAAAACTTTATTTCCTAATTTTTTTGTTTTAAAGATAAAAACAAATTTCCTATTTATTTCTAAAGGGTCCCCATTTATTAAAATAAATGGGGGGTGTTGAATAACACAACAATTGGCGATTCGCTTGGGAGAACCAGCTATCTCTTACTAACTTTTTGAAATTTTTGAAAACTCTTTTGAAAATAAAAATAATTGCAGGAATGATTTTCAAACAAATAATATCTTACTAAGAAACAAAATTTCTCTTGATTACATTTCATAAGAATCCCTCTTTTAAAGATATAAGTATGAGAATCTATATCAGTCTTTACTTAGTTCAAAAAGATAAAGCAGGTGGCTCTTACAAATCAGCTTTATAAATATTTACTCTTTTATCACAGGTAGATCCTCTGTTCCAGTAGGAAATTTAAGCTCTTGTTAGGGTTACCTTTTACCCAGCAATGAGTCACTGTCCCATCCAGTGTTTCTTACAATTTCCAAAAAATAAATCTAACTTTATTTAATTGATATTTTTTAAACTTTTGTTTTTTGCATCATATTTTTATTTACTTAAAAACCATTGTCTTGGCTTGGTAACCAAATAATGACAATGCCATTCACTAGTTGTAATTAAACTGATCATGCTGGCTCTTGATGAGACCCCTTGTCCTCTTGATATAATCTCAAGTCATTACCCTATTGTGGTACGCAGTATTGGTAATTTCAGTTCAACTATTTCCCTATGAACATGGTAAACAAGCTCTTGATGAGACTTATTATCTTTCAAGTTTTTCTAGTTATAATCATTTTTTAATTTGTTTCAAAAAATTAATAAGTTTTAACGGAAGGGGTGAATCATTGGTCCTTTTGAGGATTTTGGATGATAATGTTGAGTTTTAGATTGCTTCTTTGTAAAAGAGTCTTCACTGTGTCAAGGATTATTTTCTTGACTGATGACAGAATAATCATGCTATATAAGGATGAGAGTTCATCAGAGAATAAATAACTTCAGTGAAATTGCATCTTTTAGTGATAATAAAATCTATTTGACTTTCAAATCTTTCGATTTTTTCCTTAACACTTATTATTTCTATAAGCGATAAATAAAAAAAGATCATCTGAGATTTTATTTTGAAAAACCAATTACTTATACTAGGCAACTTTTATTTTCCTAAAGAAAAGAAAAAGACACTAGTATACAGGGAATAGAAGGGGTTTCCTCCTATGAAAAGTATTTTTTTTAAATTTTCCCATTTACAGGCAAAGAATCTCTTTTGCCTGATAGATCTTGCAATAAGAATGTCGATGGGCCTATTTATTCAATTATTTGAAATGGACCTAACCAGAGTTTTTGAAACTTCACGTGTTTACCTTTTTTCTCATGCGCTTTATCCCATTTCAATACTAGATCACCAATTTGAAATTTTTTGGAGTAACAGAATTTGAATAAAATGAGACTTTTACTATATGTTGATGATGTGCATGAGTATGTTTAACTTTTTATCTTTCTTATTATAACTTCATAATTTTTAAAGAAGAAGACGGAGATTCATCAATAAATTGTACTAAGGAAAGAGAGGGAATAACTATGTTGGTAGGAAGTACAACTTCTTTTCCATAGACAAGATTGAATGGAGAAGTGCCAATAGAAGCTTTCTAAGTTATTCGATCTGCCCAAAGAGCAAATATTAATGACTTCTACCAATTTCATTGGTTTTGATCAATAGTTCTTTTGATTATTCTAATCAAGTTTTTGTTCGTGGATTCTGCTAAACCATTTCCTTGTGGGTAATAATTCGTAGAATACTTAAGTTTGAAACCTATTTTGATTGAAAATTCCATCATAGTAGTTCCTTAGAAGTAAGATGTGTTATCAAACATTAAAGCAGTAGGTAAGCCAAACCTAGTTATCATTGGGGGAATTTTGAGGTCTAAAATGGCCCTCCTAAGAAAAATGTACAACCAAAATTCACTTTATGAGAACCAATCACATTTTAGGGGATGACGTCATCTCTAATGGTTGAGGTGGCATTGCTTGAGTTAAAGGTACTTACTTGTCACATTCTCAATGGTGGATAAAACTCATAGTTAACCATGGTAGTGCTCTAAGTACTTTTAAAGTCAAAAGTAAAATACTAATAATAAATATGATTTCACACTTTTTGAATAAAACACATATTATTGTCATTTCATATTTCTTGAAAGAAACAATGCATATCTCTATGCATTTATTATATTGTATTATATTATTTTATTTCTATATAGTATGTTAATTACATGTTATTATACAATTTAAATAATAAAAAATTTAATCAATAACATATAATATAATTAAGAATTTGTAAATTTATATTTATATTTTATTTTAATTTATTTAAGTACAAAAGGACAAATGCATTAGTTGTTCAATGATAATGAATTTTTCTTGAAAAGTTCATTCTTATTTATAGTCACATCAATACAATTTTTTTATTAATTTTATTTGGGTACAACTTTTCAAATTGAAATTAACTATGGTTACATGGATTGTGGTGCAAAAAGTGAATTGAAAATTCATAAATATTATTTTATTGGTTTAGCTATTATTTTATTATTTTCTTAGGAGGCCCATTTTAGACCTCAAAATTCCCCTAATGGATATATTGGTCGATAAAATCAATGATATTCTCAGAGTTGGCCACCTTTAATGGAATTGCTTCCACCCATTTAGTAAAGTAATATATAGCTATGAGAATATATATATGTTGTTTAGAGTTAGGAACAATATCACTGATTATATCAATCCCCATTGTTCAAATGGTTGTTCGATGTTGACTGTCTGTAATGGGAATGCTAGCCTCCTTTGTCTTCTAGATGCACTTTGACACACTATGCATTTTCTTGCATATTCATGAGCATCTTTGAAAAGTGTAGGCCAATAGTAACCTGCATGCAGGATTTTGTGTGCTATCGTATTTCCTCCAAAATGTCCTCTACCTGGTCCATCATGGAGTTCCCGCAAGACTTTCTCTACTTCAAAATTTTCTAAGCATCTTAGTAGTACAGAATCAAAATTTCTCCTAAAAAATACATCATTGATTAATTCATATTGCTTGGCCTTTAATCTCAAAGCCCATTTTTTTTTGTAACTAAGCCGAGTCGGAGCATATCCATTCTTCAGATAAAATATGAGATCATTGTATTGAGATTGTGCATTGTTGAGGCTTACCTCTGATATTTGCACATTGTTACCTGAATCTTCTTCTGATAATAGATGGGATGATCCTGTAACCATTCTGTAAAAACCTTGACCTCTAACAATTTTAGAGGGTCTAATTTCTACATCATATTCTTGTAAATAAGTAACCCAATTATCCCTTTTCTCTCCTAATTCTCTTTGCATCAATAGTTGTCTCACTACAGAGAATGGAACTATGATTTTGGTGTGAGTTTTTAGGAGAAATGACCCGAAATGCTTTATAGCCTTAAAGACAGAAAATGCTTGCTTTTCTATAGATGTGTAATTTAGTTCTGCACCTTGAAAATTGGAACTAAAAAATGATATTGGTGCTTCAATTTGTTGGTCATTAAGCTGTGTTAAAACAACAATGTATGATGTATATGATGAAAAAGTATATAAAGTAAAAGGATTAAGAAAATTGGGGGTAGTCAGGAATGGAGAATTGACAATGGATTGTTTAATCAAATCAAATGCTTCTCTTTCATTATGCCCCATTTAAAGACTGATTTTTTTGTAATAATGTTTTGCAATGTTAAAAATATTTGTGAAAAGTCAAGGACAAAACTTTTAACAAAATTAATTTTCCCAAGAAATGACTGCATAGCTTTCTTGTTATGAGAGAAATGAATTCTTTTAATCTCTTCAATTCTTTCAGGATCAATATAGATACCTCTTTCTGACACAATGAATCCTAAAATTTTTCCTTCATCTAATGCAAAAAATGATTTCTTTAGGTTTAATGAGATGCCATACCTTTTACAGCGCTCAAATACTTGCTTTAGGTCCTTCACATGATTGGTTACTTGTTTAGAAAATATTGTAATGTCATCTAAATAAATAACCATTGATTTATTTATGAGCCCCCTAAAATTTGTGTCCATAGCTCTCTGAAAAGTGGCACTTGCATTAATTAATCCAAATGGCATCTTTTGATAGGCGTAGGTTCCCCACTTAGTCCTGAACGTATTTTTCAATCTTTCATTTGGATGTACGAGAATTTGGTTATATCCTGAGAATCCATCTAGAAAGAACATAAGTTCAGAACCAGCTACTATCTGCAGTACTTGTTCCATGGTTGGTAATGGAAAGTTGTCCTTTTGGCATGCTTTGTTTAAATTTCTAAAATCAATGCAAATTCTAATATCGCCATTCTTCTTTTTGACAGGTACCAAATTTGATACCCATTTAGAATGCGTGACTAGAAATATGATTTTTTCCTTCAGGAGTTTGTTCATTTCTGTTTTGATTTGATTTTCTATATTTGGATGAATCTTCCTCAATTTCTGTTGTATATGTTTTTCTTCTGAGATCATAGGAATTCTGTGTTGAATCACAGAAGTATCATATGTTTTAAGATCAGTGTAATCCCAAGCAAACACACTTTTGTACATTCTAAATAATCCTATGAATGATACTATTTCTTCGGAAAATAGACCAAAACCTAAATTGACATTTTGAGGTTTTTCGTCAGTTCCTAGATTTACTAACTCAAATCTTAAGGTAGAGATTTGTATTTTTGATTTAGTAACTCTTTTAAACCTATCTTTCAAATCATATAGGTCTTCTAACTTGAAAACATATTTAGGAATAGGATTTTTGTCTTGTCTTTTCTTAATCTGAATGTCATGCTCATTTTCATCCAAAATTTGACTATCATAAGATCATTCAGATGTTAAGAAATCTATGATATCTGAATCATCATTGAATACTCTCCAATTGGTAATATTATTAGGAACAGATGGTCTAAAAATTAATTCAATGGAAAATCTATCAAGACTAAACTCTTGAGATGGAATTAACTTTGATGCTACATTAGCCAGTAGATCTTCACTAGCATTCTGCATCCTAGGTATAGAAGAAGTATTAAAGGCTAAGAAATGAAAGGTTAATTCTTGGACTAATGATTGATAATGCTTTAAATGTCCAGAATTACAAGGAATGGTATCTCTTATCTGTCTAAAAATGATTTCTGAATCTCCCAGTACTTTCAGATATTTTATATTAAGATTAATGGCTTTGTACAAACCTTGAACTACTGCTTTGTATTCAGCTACATTGTTTGTACAATTGAATTCTAATCTGCAAGATAACATGGTTTTTCCTCCTTCTAGGTTTATTAAAATACATCCAGTGCCTGCACCATCTTCAGATTTAGAACTATCAAAATAAATATTCCAAAATAAAGAATTAACTACCGTTTTATCTACAAAATTTATAAATTTGGAACTGTCTGGGGAAAATTCTCGATTTGAGAAAAAATTTCATTATCAAATAAAGGTGATGGTTGAGCATTGAAATTTCCCAAAATTGACCCTACTGAATAGTTTCCAATAATGTTATTATTGAATTCTACTGGCTCATTTACTCCTTCAAGATCGGTGACTGTATGCTTCATGAAATTTTCACGGTCTACATGATTTTGATTTGGATTTCCATTATACGATAGCCACATATGTGACCAGTCTATTGAAAAATATCCATGAAGTTTTTCAGACCAGTCTCGACTTTAAACTAAAACGTAAAACTCAAGAATATCAACCACCAGTATATCAATTATTTGAGTAACCTTGGGATTTGATGAAAATCTGATGGAAACAAAATTTATTTCTCCTACCACCTCTACTCTGAGTCTATAAAGATGTGCTATATGAACAGGAGAACTTTGAGGAGTTATTTTCAACTTAGCACAAACTTATTTTGGCATTATATTAGAGGAAGCCCCTGAGTCTATTAAACAATTATGAACGTTTTTATTATAGATCTCATAGGTTAAGAGAAATGGAGGAGTATGAGATATGGGTCGATCACCTATCATAATCAAGTCTACACCATCTATTTTAGTTGAAGGAGAAGGTGGCTTACCCATTTCATTAGCATCTTGTACTATTACTGGAGCAAGTAAGGTTGAAGCAGGAATGCATTTAAGTCTCTAAGTAAGATTTTATATTGCTGCTTCAATTTTGTAAGCTCGTGAATTGAAATGTCGGCCCTAGTTTTATTCATATCTTTAACTACATTATACTCAATATTATCTGAGACTACCATTGTCTTAGATGTAGGTGGATTATCTGAAGTAACGGGACTTGTTTGTGTAGCCTTTGAAGTAGACTTTTTTCTTACTTATTTATCCTTAGCAGGAGTTGAAATATTTTGTTGTTTATTTGGTTGCGTTGCTTCAGTAGTATTTTTACTCCTTGTATTCACAGTTAATGCTTTAAGTTGTTCTTCATTTGGTAGGATAAAATCCCACATTCCATTTAATTCAAATTCTTCTTCTTCATTGTCTTCTTATTCCTTTGTTTTCTCTTCCTCTATATCTTGATCAGATTTAGCATTAGATATGATATCTGGAGGTTGAGTATTCAAGTACTGACCTTTTTTGAAGTTTTTGAATGTCTTTTTTGAGCTATAATTTTCAGCGACTTGTTGCTTGATATCTTCCATCTCGTTTGTCATAGTCTTCAAAACTTTTTGAAGACCTTCTACATCGAAAATGTCTTTTGGCATCTTCTTTTTAGAATCATCTTTGAAAGATATCTTCTTTGATTTTCGATCTTCTTGAGAATTATTTTTCTCAAGAGTTGTTATGCATTTCTCTACAAATAGAGATTCCTTCATGTTTTCTACAAGTGTCGGCAGTTTTTCTCTATCAACAAAAATCGCTATATTGGATGGAAGAGATGAAGTATACCACTCAATTTTAACTTTTTCCCCAGGAACTGATGTAGCAGGAATTTTATTGAGTAATTTACTAAATCTTGAATTGAAATCTTTTATCTTCTCACATGTTTTAGCTTTTATATTTGACAAGTCATTGATGAGCGTAGTAGTGGTGTTTTCATCCCCAAACTTAGCTAGAAATTGTTCTTCAAACATATTCCATCTATTTATAGAGCGGGTAGGTAGTGAAAAATACCAGGATCCTACAGATCCTATTAGAGTATATAGAAATAATCTTACAACATAATCCTCTTCAACTACTTCTTTTAAATTGATGGCTAACATAAAATTGTGAATGTGTTCTTTTGCCGGAAGACCATCATCAGGGTTAAATTTAGGTAACCACCTTTCAGGGTATTTTGGAAGAGCATGAAGAGGAGTGGGCATATTTATAGCCCCTGTATTGTTCCATGGACGTACATTTGGTGAAGGTACTTGGCCTACCATTGGATTTTGGGTGGATGTGATAGATGGAGTTTGAGTCAAAGAAGATGCAGGCTGAGTGCTAGGACTAGCTGAAGGGATAGTTTGAGTACTGGAACTAGTTAAAGTAAGATTTATTGTTAGAATGGAAGTTGTGGAAATAAGCAGAGGTAATGATGATGAATAGATTAATATTTCGCCGGCGATTGACTCAGATTGAGTCCTCTTTAGTCACTTTTGAGTACTATCGATGGGAAATTCAAAAGGAAGAATTCCTATCTTTTGACTTTCTGATCGAGTTAATATTATTTGAGGTTGTAAAGAAGACAAAATACTAATATATGATATTTGAGAAGATGCAGGATTTTCAGCAAAAATGGATACTCTCTCTAACTTTTCTATCAAAGAATGAACTTCTGGGGAAGCTTGATGGGAATCAAGAGATAGTATGGGTTGAGTATCACTAGGAGACTTAGGAGAAGGATGATCAACTTTAGATTTTAAAGATGAGGATCTAGATAATTTTCAGGAAGTTGATAGGGATTTAGAGGGAGAGAGACTCTTAGATTGACCTTTAGATTGATCAGACCATTTTTCCATTCACAAGGCCCTCCTTCTAGCACTAGAATGTTGAGGCCTCATAATTCTGCTGCCAAAACATGGGGGAGAACCACCTGGTCCAAACCTTAAAGCATCCCCTTTTTCGTTTGGTGCAGTGGCTCCGACTGGGGATAATGGGACCAGTTTCCCAATAAGGATGATTTTGAGGGTGTTTTTATTATACAACATGCAAATGGAGAATGATTTTAATCTAACATATGCATCTAACTAAACTATTTATTCTACTATATACCCGACGTGTTTCTTCCTTTATGTGATCTAAAGAGATATCCTTCAACTATTAGTAATATAGATCATTTAACAGTTGAAAGAGATAAAAATTATGTAAGATGATTATTTTAACAAAGTATTTTGACTAGAATAATTGTGAGAAATATATCGCATTCATATGTGTGATTATATGCTCAATAAGAAATTACAGACAAATATTAAAACATAAATGCATGTAACATTCATCTATAATAACATTTCAAATATATAATGTAATAAAAAGATGATTGTCAATCTATAAAGCAAGACTTAATACAAGTGAATAGAAGTACCATATGTATGAAGTTCTACTCATATAAACTGACAGTAATTGATCTGCTCCTCTTCAGTTTCAAGCAATGTAAAAAGTACAATAGTGCAACACCAGTTAAACAGTTTTAATTGTCAAAAGATAAGAGATTGTGTTCCATCCATTCATCAAAGCATTCACAAAATTACAATAGTGCATTCTTTGCAAATGTTTTTGAGCAATTTCTGAACCCTTCTCTAAATGCATGAGAGGGGTTTAAATACTAAACTAACTATGTTCTAAAATATATTATTACAAAAATATAGAGGAGGTTTCAAACAACCATCCTTGTAATACTAACTTAAACTACAATATAAGAAAATAAAGTAACAATATGATTTATGAATTCCACCCTTTCTTTTGAATTTGGTCACGAAGTTGACAAATATCTAGCATGGGATTGAGTTGAGCTAGCTATAAAATCCTCGATCTGACTTGTCCCTTGAATACTACGTTTGAGAGTACTAGCTATGATATTCTTGTTGAATCTGTTAAAGACTGCAAGATCTGGTATTGATGATAAGGTTTGATCAGAAAATTCCAATAATTTTCTTGATCAAAATTATTTACCTTTTTAATTGTTTCATCCTGCGTTTCTACCTTTTTCTTCCACTATGTTTCTAGCTGTTTGACTTCTAAGAACACTTCAGATGTGTACTCTTTAATAATTTCTTCTTTCACCAGTTGTTCACATACAGATTCAGTAATTTCCTTTGATAATCTTGATGTTTTCGTTGCTTCTTTCTCTGCCTACTTTACTTGCGCTTCCCAATATTTGAATAAGATCTCCTCATGGAACTTATCTACTTATGGTAGATTAGCTTCCTTGCCTAATTCTGATGCTTGCTATTGAATGTGTTCGTTGATTTTCTTCTCAAGATTTTCACATTCAAGTTTATGGATAGATACTTGCTAGATCAGTATTTTATTTGAGTCACAATAAGAGTCAATAACAGAAGCTTGTTGGAAAAATACTTCTTGTTGTTGCTTGAACTTAGCATCTACATCCAATGCTTATTTTATGAATTTCTCTAATTGTGGTTGGCTTTGTAACCTAGTCATTGTTGCTTCCAGTTGTGCTTGCTTCTCAATGATTTTCACCAAATGTTGTAAATTAAGCTTTTCAAAATCCTTTTGAAATTGGTCCATATTTGATTTCATTTACTCGCTGGAGTTATATTTTTCCTGATCTAACAGTGTCTTTAGTTCTTGTATTCCATCTTCCTTCTGCTTCAGCAACATTTTAACCTCAGTAGCTTTATCAACAGTGGCAGTATCATATGCACCTGCAAACTGTGATAGTTTGGTTAAATGTTCAGTAGGATCAGCTAATGGATCCTTCCACAAAACGTCAACAGATTCATTTGTGAGATCTAAGACTATCTCATCAATTCTTATCCTTTTGTTTCTCTTGACTACAGCCTTATGACTAGGACTTTAGAATATATCCAGTGAAGGAATTTCCTCAACTTGCAAAACTATTTTTTCTATAGGGTAGGCCAGTATGATCTCTCGATCACGAGTTTCTGGAACTTTTTGTAGTGGAAGAACAATTTCTACTAACTTCTGGGAATGTTCAAGTGTCTGAAAACTAATAGCTTGATCATTATTGGGATTGGTTTTAGGAGTTTTTATTGCTACAGAAAACTCATCCCATTCACTACTCAAAGTCTTTAGTTGGGACTTTTCTGACTGATCAAGTATATCTTGATTGTGCTGAACTTCTTGAGAAGTTGACTCTATTCCATTACTCTCTCTTTTCTCCTGCATCTCTATCTCTTGGATTACTTGATCAACTATCTTTTATGGGCTATACTTTCTGGATTCGGATTCATTTTCAAAATGATCTAAATTGTGAGATTGATGCTCTAATTGTCCCGACTCATCCTCAAACATGTATTTTTATTTATTATCCAAGCTAATCCTTGGAGTAGGTCTGTTGACATCTTCAATAGTTAATAAGTCAAGAGGAATTTTCTCCAGTCTCTTATTTCTATATGTTTTGAAGGCTTCCAAATCATCTTGGTTGAGTTGACTGGATTCAAACTTGATTATATCTGAAAACTTTTCCATGCCTTGGAAGAGATCATCAAATCCATCTATTTCCTTTTCGAAAGGCTTCATTTTGAGCTTTGTGATGTAGTTTTTAGTTACATCATTTGGATCATACAGTATCTTTGGCATTACTGCCAAATTCAATAGATTAATCTTTGAAACTTCCTTGTAGGTATGGCCAATATCAATAAGTGCAAAAGTACCACACTGTAAAGGGAAATTAGGTCGTACGACCTTCTTAGCATTTTTCAGTTGTTTAGTAATACCATTAACGAGATGGTAGGCTATCTCTCTTCCAAGTAACTTATCAGGAACATAATATGGTAGGACGTGGGGAGAAGCATAACTCCCAAATACTCTGACATATGTAAAACTCTTCTCTACAAACCATCTAGCCACAGAAAGAATATATGTACTGGCCTCTTTGGAAACCCTAGGGTATTTCTCATTGAATATCATTTGGTGCATAGGAAACATGACCCCATGGAGAATTTTGTAAAAATGCAGATGGAAGTCTGAATCCCAAAGGGCTCTGTGGTAAATGTGTATTGGGGTGGGGTCTTGGGTAGTCCATTTCCATCCCATAGTAAGAAAACTAGAAGAAAAGCAGATTACATCCATGACATAGGCACTCATATAAAAGGGATATATTTCTCTAGATGAAACACTCCTTTTATTCCTATACTCCATGACGTGTTTGGCTAAATTATCAGATAGGATATTTTCCCAATTTAGGATTAAATAATTGATGATTGTGTCAATTAATGGGACCTAATATACTGAAAACCTAGTGCTACCAGGTTTCAAAAATAATCTACACAACATACCAGCAGCATAATAGTAAGGGTAAGGAATTTGGGCAATTGAGTACGTACCGAGTTTATATCGCTTAAGTTTTCCCTGGTCTTCCTTCCATTCCTTTATGAATTTTGTTAAATCTGGATTTTCTGCTCTAAAGCTTTGCAAAAAATCCTTGTCATAGTTTTGTTGTGAGCCTGGTAAGTGGTACATTTCTTTTAAATCATCTTCCCTGAAAGAACCAATATTTTCTCCCTTGGAGTCCTTAAAAGTTCTATATTCTATGTTTAAGTGGTTAATTGCCCACTTAACCATGTATCTGTAAGGGAGAATTTTTGGCCTTGCGGCTATCATGTGGATGAATGAACATGCGACGTCAAAATCAGTTAGATCTAAAGAAACAGATAAGTCTACTGAAGCAAATTTTTCTATTACTATTGAATTTTCATTTTTGAAAAACTGATACATCACTTCCCATGACAAACTAGTGTATTCCTTGTTGTAGGTGGTGTCTGAAAATAGGGGAGACATGTCTGAGTATTCAGTATACAGAATTTGAGCAATCTCTTTGCCTTTTTTGTTTGTCTCTATTTTCTTCATTTTGTTAGATAATCTTCTAATTTCAAGTAAACAGAGTAAACGTTACAAACACATGGAACAAAGAGACAAATCTATCGTTAAATTATCTCAAACGTGCAAAAATATATATGAATCTATCGAAACCTTTATTTCTATTAAATTCTATTAATAATTGATAATCATTTCAAATCAAACCTCTTACACCGTTACACTAAATAGCTATCAATCAATTAAAGATGTTGGATCTCGGATTTCGGTTTGATACGACATAAGTCATTTCACATGCTTGAGTAATTAAATGCCATTCATTCACATATCGCAACTTATATATTTTACCGTTTACGATGTTACCCATAAATTCTCTGAAATTCTATCTGCACAAATGACACATCACAACTCTTATGCGGTAAATGAATTTGCTTTTGGTTAATTCGTGCGAAATGTGAAATGCGCATTCAATAAGTCAAGCAACTTCGCTTTATGGGACTTTAGAGTTTTATGTTTCTTACTTTGTTGGCTTGTCGGGTCCGCATAATCACAACTTATGTTGAATTTCTTTATAAGTTTGATCGTTTAAATGAGGTGCGATGCGATAAAAAATTTATAACGGTGATTGAAGCATTTTTGCAATTTTTTAAATATAACTTTGGGAAAGGCTTAGCGCATTTTGCAGCCCACGTTACTTAATGGATTTCAAGTCTTTTTGGTTGTAAGTTATGCAGTTTTCGATGTGCATTAAGGAATAAAGCGGAAAAGTTCAAAGAAAACTTTATTTCCTAAAGTTTTTTGTTTTAAAGATAAAAAGAAATTTCCTATTTATTTCTAAAGGGTCCCCATTTATTAAAATAAATGGGGGGTGTTGTATAGCACAACAGAACTATATGAAAAGAAACTAGTGGTTGTTAAAAGAAGAGAAGATATAGCACATGAAAATATTGTAATTCTAAAGGGAGTTACTATAGTGAATTATTAATCGAGGGACTTACAACTTCTTTAGCTGATGAAGACACTATTTTTTTGCAGAATATGATTATACAAACTTTCAAATTTAAAAGTTTCATTCCAGAAAATGATCCATTGTAAGCTCCTAGATGAAGAAATTTGGAATAATTGTGAAATGCTGATTACTCCTATTGAAAGAGAAGTTCAAATGGTGGAATCAGGCAGCAATCCTAAAAGTCAATATTCCAAAAGTCATCAAAATTCTCAAAAATGAGAAAATTTCATTTTGCAATGTTGTAAAATACTTTTTAATATTGGATAGTTAAGTAGTTATAGATTTTTTGATAGTTACCTTTGTAACTGAATTTGATGTAACATTTAAAAGATATGAGAATCATTGGAAAAGGGTTCAGAGTTTTGGCATTTTGAGTACTTGTGTAATCATTTTGGCTTCCATAAAGATAATAATAAAAGTCACAAGGTTGATTCTAGTATGTATTGGCACATTGTAGTATGTGTTGTTTCTCTTATGTGTTTTGCATATTCGTTTTCCTTCTTTGAAGCACGTATATGATCATAGCAGATTTATTTGAGCAAGTTACAGATTTATTTTATGTATCTTTAATAGCTACAATGAATAACAATAAGTTTTATTAAAAGACATCTTAATAGACTCTATACTGCTTCTACACTTCCATTCTTAATCTAAATCATTCAAAATTTCATCTTAGAGTTTTAAATTTTGATTCTATTAAAGGGCCCAAGTTATAAATGCTAGCCTCTTATTAGTTCTACTTTCTAACAAAATAATTAAAGTTATGCTAATATAAGGCCAATTTGGGCATAAAGATTCATCTCCAAGGTTAAGTTCTGTTACACAAGGGAATATATCACCTCAGGGCACATTTTAATAAATTTGTAACAATATTTTGAAAGTTTTGAAATGGTTTTGTGGATGTCCTAGGTGCTATAACATATTTGGTTTTGATAAGTTAGATATTTTTTAGAAGAAAAAAAAAATGCTAGATAGAAAAAAAGGGGTAAAAAATGTATAGATATAAAGAAAAAATGAAAATGAAAATACCCCATATATATAGTGAGAACATTTAAATTCCACTTAGAAGAAAAAATAAAATTAGTGATATATTAAAAAATTATGAATAAAAGCATTGCTAGTTAAAATGTCGTTGTAGAATAAAAATGTATTTATGACTAATCATACCGTATAAGAATGATTAGGATTTAATTAATCATTATAAAGTTGTAAATAAAGTATTAACCATACATTTTGATTATGGTTAATCAAACATTGTAATAAACAAATTCAATATGACATTTTGTTGTTTTCCGATAACCTGATGGCATAAATCAACAGACCAGATGTGGCCCACCCAAATCAACGGCGGCCACATTGCTCTGATTCCCTTAAGCCCTTCAAACGATATTTGACATATGGGTTATAGGTTAGTGATCTCTGCAAATCTTCCTTTGGCGATGTGACCTCCTCTCGTCAACCCTGCTTGCCCTCCTTCCAAAACTAGTTACCATTGCTACCCCCTTTGGGGTTCCACTCAAAACCATTTTCCACTCTCGTTGACTGTCCGGTGGTCTACTCCCGCCGCTCCACATTTTCATATCCATGACACCACATATCCCCAATCGCAAAATTCCACTTATTCCCATTTTCCTCCTGTTACGAAATGCATTTTTTCCCCATATCCGTTACAAATGCCCATTAGTCATTAACTCCTTTCCCCGCACTAAAATAAACAGTTTTATGAACAAATAACTGCTTTTCTCTTTAAAATTGCTTGTTCTGTCAAACATTGAATTCTTCTTTGATGTTGTTTTTACTACTGATAAGTGATGTAAACTTATTAAAGCCCAGCCATTTCCAGAAGCTTCCACCCAGTCACAGGCCTGTTCAACTCCTCGCTCGACCATTCAAATAAATTCACCAGGTATTTACAGACAGCTCATTACCCCAATATTTTCAATTATGTCTTCTAAAAACAAACATGTTTCACAGAAAAATACCATGCTTCCTCCAACCATAGGTTTGGACAACCAACATTTAGTTTATAAGTTATATTAGGTGACAGAGACCAATTGTGAATTCAATCTTTATGAGCTTTACAATTGGCTCAAACAAAACCATCTGGACCTTAGCGGTGAATTGGGATTGTGGGACTCCTTCCTGGCCCAATATATTTTTCCCTAGACCCACTACTTCCCTGAATTTGTAACCTGGTGCCAATTTTGTTACATGCCCATTCAAATAAATGTAGTGGCCCATAATGGTGAATTTCTCTTTGCCATTAATGGCCACTCAATATCAGAAATATTATAGATGAAAAGCATTGATCTAGAACAACCTTTCCACCCAGATTCCCTTATGGAAATATATAATAAAATAGATTTTCCTCAAAGAGACAAAGTGTTTCAAACCTTTTTTCCTCACAATTCCCAATTTTCCAAAAGAAACCCTCCCTATCCTGGTTCTATTTTCCCTGAGATGGCTAAACAAATTATCTCCATTATTTCTTGTATATTAGGATACTACTCAGACCAATGGGTAGATGAAATTATTTTTTCATTTCTCTCTATATTTTCATGTGGTGAAAAGCCACCAACCATTTTCTGTTACAGTGAGTTTTTGGCAAAAATGATTCATGAGAAATTCATGAAATTATCAAACACATGAGTCTTCATATATGCATCCATTCTAGTATATTTTTTTCTTTACTATCAATCATATAGGTTTACTTTCCAATTACAGAAGCTGGGCAGTCAAGGAAACCCTTAATCCATCATCCACTGGACCTCCTTGGTAAGAAATAACACCACTGAGTTTACATTTAGTGATTTTTTGGACTAGTTCCTACATGTAGCAGAAATTTTATTAAACAACAATACAAAACCCAGGATACATCCATAGATCAATAGGATTTTACATCTAAGTGACCAGGCTAAGAAACGAGATTGGTATTTATACCAAAGTTAGACAAAAATCAGGATATATGGTTGTGAATTCCCCCCTATAAAATCCCTAAATTTGTACCAATTCAAATATTTTCCTTGGAATTTATCAGACAAATGATCAACATGGATAAGATACACTTTCTGGCAGCCAAGAATAAGACACAATTCAAGTTAAAAACACTGTTTGGTCCTTTCACATGCAATGCAAGGTTAATAGGATAAGAAGCAGAGATCATCCTCAAGAAAATGAATTTTAAACATAGTTTTACTTGGTCTTATGACCCTTTTGGTATAATCTCAAAATTAAGAATAGAATAGAAGTATGCTCCCTACACCCACACTCCCAAACAAGAAATAGAACGATTTATGAACTAGGAAGAGTTGCAGTAGAATACTTGCAAGAGGCCGAAGAGCAAGTACTAAATGTTAGTGTCTTAATGTTCAATGATCAAATACTCTTTCAGGTTTATTTGGTAGTGGTCCAAGGTCAAAATTTCATGCTTTCGAACCAATTCTCAAATAAAATTTTGTTCACTAAATGTTGTTTAGGTCTCAAATTCTACTCCCTTCACTCCATTCATGGTCATCATCATTTCAAGGTAATGTAATTCATCATCACCTAGGGTATTAGGTCAAATCAACACACCTCCATATAGGTCATGGTCTAGGTATCATTTTTTTCGCCACCACAGTGTCCAATCATGTCATGAAAGAAAGAAAGAAAAAGAGTCATTTTCACCATAAAAAGCATCCTCATTGGGAGTTAGAAAAGATATGAAAACAAAGTAAAGGAAATTTGTATTTTCTCAAAGAAGTATGCTACATGGTCAAAATAGCTCCTCTCTCATGCTCACAACTCTCCATGGCCATCCAAAGATTGGCAGTTTGCTACGTATTTGCCTTTTAAGATCCAAGAAACCATCAGAAGGGTTAGTGCTTCATTGCTCAAGTTTTAGAGGCTTCCAATTGATTAAGTGATCATCCCTCAGCTTTCATTCAAGTAAATTCATCATAAAATGAGTGGATACTTCCTTATACCTCTCTCAAGTCATTTCATCAGCAAATGAGTGGATTCCTTTCGTAGGTTTTCTACACTACGTTTTTGGTGTTTTCCATGTATGGTTTGTTTCAATTGATAATACCATAATTCCATCATCTAAAACATTCATAAACCTTCCATACACATTATCCAAACATTCCATATCACTCACAACCCTCATTTCCATCATTTTCATTGAAGCCCTATTTTTCACTACATTTTTGAAGGAAAAATAGGAAACCCTTGTGTTTTGACCTTTTGGGCACCTTCCTCATGCCCATTTCTAAAAATTCCATATGCAGCATAAAGACAATTCATCACCCTACCTCCCCAATTTTTTAGGGATTTTTTCCTAGCATGTTTCCACCTCATTTCTATCCCTAAAACCACCCTACCACTATCCCCTGTTTTCCTAATTCTACACCTTCCCTACCCACTATATCTAGCTAGGGTTTTACCTTGTTGAAAAAACCATGGAGGGGGAAATGAAGATCCATAAGGGAGGTCACCATTCCAGTTTTGAGCCAAATTAGACCCATGGCATCATTTTTAGAGCTTTGTGATCATTTGTTAGGGTTTACATTGCACATAGGGTCAATTTTTCTTCAAAATCAGGTTCTGAAGTAATGGCGATGAATTTTACAAAAGTGAAAGATTTTTTTGTCAATCATAGGCCAAAGGAAAAAAAATTCCTTCGTTTTATGCATAGGTGTTGTGGTTTGAGATAAATGCTCAAAATACAGTTTCTCTCTAGGTCATTTTCTACACATTTGGACAGGTTGTCTTCAAATCAATTTTTCAGGGGTTTGGAGCAGGGTTTTTCGGTGCTTGATAACTCCATTGTGTATCAGACGTCCTAAGCCTTACAAAAATAAAAATTTCATCCTAAAATTCCTTTGGAAAGGCCTCCAAACTCCCTCTCAAATTGGCGTGCCGCTTCTGCTCAGAGTGCGGTACACTTCTACAAATTTTTAGCAATCAACCTAAAACTTGGATTATGAGAAAATGGGAAAGTATTTTGGAAAAATGGAGGAGGTTTTTGTTCATAACATGAAAAATAACAAAAAACTCTCCTAAATTTTCAAAAAAAATTATTTTTAGAGATATATTGATCCATATTTTGTAGAAAGTTTTTTGGAAATTCTGGAAAAATGGTCATTGCAGAAGCGTCACATAGCAGCGCGACACTTTTCCTCATGGCATATAAATGCAATTTTTTTTACATGGTTAGATTCCTTTTTGCCTCTACATCACAATTATGGTATCAGGTTAGCTTTTTATCCTCTCATTTTGATTAAAAATGTGAAAACACCACTTTTTCCATGCTTCTGCCACCTATTTTTCCTCTGCACGGTGCTTTTGGACTGAGGTTGGGAGAATCAATTTTTGAAGGCCTTCTTCTCATTTTGAAGGATGGAATGAAAATAGGACACATAGAGCTACCTATCCTAACTCTCATATTTTCAAATGGGTTCCTAAAAGTCAGTCAAAATAAGCTCCAAAGTGGCGCGACGCTTCTGGTGGGAGGCGTGACGCTTCCATCATTAGATTCCTTTGGACATTTTTCAAGCCACAAAACCTCAAAAATTCGAGGTTTATCTATCCCATGAGTTGTATTTTTGGTAGGAGAGTTTTTTTTTTCCTCTCTTTGTGGAGAAATAATGTAATTAATGGAGGAGACACACACTCCTACTTATTAGCTAAATTTTAGGGAATGGTTTCTAACCTCCCTAGAAACTAGGAGAAGACTCATAGGGTGCATTTCTGAAGTGTTTTGGATCAGATTTTGACCCAATGAGGTTTCGTGACTTATATTTTCTATATTTACTCCATAAATAAAATATTTTTAGAGGTTGGATAGTTGTTATTTGTAGTGGAGTTATTGTACAAACTCTTTTTTCAGTGAAATCAAAGAATGTCACAACTATAATCTTGGGACTCCATTGGTATGATTTTGAGAATTATTTATTCTCGGTTACTTTATCAAATGAAATTTTATGTTACATTTCCATCACATGTATGCTTCTGTATGTTAATATTATGAGTCTATGAACATAAATATTGTTTTCCATGCTCTATTTTATAAGATTTTCATAAATGTGTCTACTCTTCTAATGAAAGAATTCATTTAAATTCGCATTCTGACTCTTTCTCTTTCAAACCCTATACACAATGAAAAATCAAGTATGCTCCTAAGTTTACCTACCTTTCCTCATCCTTATCCCTGCAATTTAACCATTGAAATCAAACATAAACCCTAGACCTAGTTCCTTGACTATCATTCCTATCCAACAAAAACTCAAAACCAACAAAACCCTAATCTATTGGGCATCATAACTAGCCTAATATCATTACATATCCAGTCATATCATTGGCTGAGAAGTGACATTAAGAGAGCCCTCTTTGGTTTTGGTAGGGTTAGCTACTTGACCTTAAGATTTGTTTGTGGTTACCTCCTTCAGTTCCATTCTCAGCCTTGGGAAACGAGGGGAGTGATAACACTACCTACTTCAAAAACTCAAATACCCTAGGAAAAGACAGAAAAAATACCAAGGGAAACCATTTCCGCTTCAGTGATAGAGAGTTCAGCTAAATATTTTATAGTTTACATTAAAGACGGAAAATCATGGATGTAGAGGAGGCACAACAAGAAAACACAGAGAAATTACACCAAAATTTTCTTACAGGAACATACATCCCCTCAGTATTAGGGAGATAATACACCATTCCTCCGTCACCAACAACTCCAGTAACTACCATGACAAGATTTACACTAATTTCATCAACAACAAGAGAGTTTGGACAGAGTCAGAAGGAACCAATTATATTTGCTTCTTATCAAGAGATAAAAAATAGGAATTTTTCACTTAAGGCCACTACATTCACATGGTTTTGGAAGAAAAAAACTACTTCCCAACATAGGCTTCTCTCAAATTTTTATTTAGAAGAGGGAAGCATGCAAATTTCCTTCTTGGAGCCCAAGGTTCTCCAACCTCGATTAGCATATGACTATAAGCTGTTGTGAAACCAGCTCCAAAAATAGAAGAAAGAGATATCAACGCCTTACAAATAAGCCACTTCGAGGGGGAAACCTCCAATACATTACATGAATGAAAAATTCTTGGATGATACAAATTACAAAACCTCCTTTCTATATATAGGAGTCCATGGGGCCACAATGTAATCCTAGTTGACCTAACAATAATAATGTAATGTTCCTTTTTTAGAAACATTGTCAATCGACAAAGCAAATCTATCCCAGAGATAGACTGCAGGTGGATTTACTGGATTTGTCACCTTTGAACAAAGGATGAGTTCCAGAGGCTACCTAGCCCACTAGAAGACTTTGTCTATAGAGTGATTGTCGAGGGACAATATCCCCAAGAGGGAAACACAACAAGTTTGGGAATCTCTTAAGATAACCCAAAAATGCAGCTACAACAATATAAAGACATAAACTGGAAATAACAGTGAATAAACATTATGCAAAAATGTATGAAAACCCTTGAGCCATTTTATTATGAATATCAGTAGAAAATGATACAATGAATATCAAAAGAACAAGGTAAGAATCCTTCCATGAAAACATATTCTAAAATACAAGTGTTTCTCCATAGCAGAATGCCCATGAATAGGGACTGCGCAGTCATAGAAGGGAGACTGATATACTGAGTGAAAAACATCATGGATCTGCATATACATGGCTCATAAATCATTTGGAGAGCTGATCTCTCCTCCCGATCACTACCCCAAGTCAATCCTAGGAGGATTGGTTGAAATATGCAAAACTGCAAAAATGTCGGAGTTGCTGGGTAGCAGCAGCAACTCAATACATCGAATGGAATGGAGAAGGCTGAATAGCTGTAGCTGATGAAGATCCCTTCTCCACTGGAAATTTTGAAGTGCAATTCTGATCCCTACACCAAAGATCTCACCCTCTGAAATGTCTGCAACACCCTCACTGCAAATATGCTCCAAATAGAACGCAGTCTCTGAGAGGGCCTGCGCTGTAACTGATGGGGGTGGTTGGCCTCCTGCCAAAAATGGTGGAATAAGCTTGGTAACCATCCTCACTAACCTCTGAAAAGTAGAGAACCTCCCTCCTCTGAAAGATCAGCTCGAAATGGTGTTGTAGGACCCCTCCCCAGCAACACCCTGCAACTCTGCACAATAATCTGCTACAGATACTGCCTGATGAAGTAGGCTGATGCTATGGCCTAAATATCGGAATATGGAGGATGAATGAAATCCTTCATGAGCTACTCAAGAAGGAGAGTAAATCCTCAACAGGACTCCCTCGTGCCCGAAGTCACTGCAGCTCTTCTGAACAGCAAGAGGCAGCAACAAGTCTCTAAGACTTGAATGTAAAAATGATCAAAGATACTCTCAATGGATGCCTTGCTCCTCTTTTAAACACAACAAAGTCTCCAACCCTTGGCCTTCCTTCCTCTAGAAGTTTCCTCCCCCATGGAATATTCCTCCACTAAAACTGCATTGTCCCACTTGGTGGCTCCCACCTCTTATCTCAGCACAGTTGACTTTGGTCAACTAGACCTTGTCCTTTTGTAATTTAACCTCTTTCACACATGAGGGTGTGAAATCACGCTCCATGATGATCCCCTTTCACATTGTAAGGGATTTTATTCCGGTTTATTACATTAATGGGTCACATTACCCACTTTTATTCAACAAAATGAAAATATGCAACTATAATGTTACATTTTAGCTTGAGGCTAAAATTGGGAACATTACAGTCCTCCCCTCCCACATGTTGCTTGTCCTAAAGAAATTGCATAGAGAGAACAAAATTCCTCCCCCTTTCTTCTCTTTGGCCTCCTCATCAACAATCCCCACCACTTCTCAAGATATGCTGCAATAAATATGCCCTCCAATGCTCCTTCCCAAGTATGCAAACCAAAATGGTGTACACCCTAAAAATATAGAAGGTGTAGGTGGAAATATCCCTGCTGAACCATGGCCTCCTCAAGGTAGGAGTGATGACATGCATGGGAAAACATAATCCCACTGATGATCCCTTCACCCATGCTATCATCCAAATGAAGATCTTGCCCCCAGTTTTATGCAATGGAGTGGGGCTAAATGGAGAGTTTTGTTGATTCATCCCAAGGAGTTCTTCTCTCCATTTGAAGTATACATGGGGCTGCCTTCGTTCTTGGGCTGAAATGATATGGCCTCCAAGAATGGCCCAAGCTACCCCATCAAGAAAATCAGCCATGAATGCCTCCTCAATTTCTCCAAGTGGCTTCCTCCACATGGAGAGGAATGTAGCAATGTGACAATCATGGTTTGCCCATGGTATATCCTGCAACATAAAACATGCATAGTAGGGAGAATCATGCTCCAAATGGGCTGTCCCAACATATATAACACTCTCCAAATAATGCTCCCTATGAATGTACAACATCAACAATACAAGGAAGCATAATACAATGTAAACAAGCTGTCACTAGACAACTAGAGAGTGGGTCACTGCTTCTCTTATGGGACCAACGCAGTGCAACTCTTGTCTGCATCAAACAGAATTTAAAAAGTGGATTCCCAGCCACTTTTTTGCTGCCACAAACATCTCATGAGATGGAATCATGAAAGCACAAATAGGTGCCAATGATGCACACCAAGAAGTATGTGGCCTCCTCCACAACCCACCATAAGAATGGCCAATTTTTCTGCTACAAATTGTTGCAAGTACATCCTCATATAATATGAAAGAAGGTACAAGCCCTCTTGATACATCATGTTGCTCAAACAAGGAAAAGAAGTACAATACAAAATATGAAATTATACCTTCCCCCTCATGCACTTGAGCTCTTGAGCTGAAATGGATCAACTGAAAATTCTCCCTCACCTCAAATGAGTAGGGAAGTGGTTGTGATGTCCTCTCCATCATCAATTGGGCTATGCATCTCTCCATATGTTGATATATGTCATGATGAATTCCCTCCCAAGTGAACTCCTCTAGCAAGGCAATTATGCATCCAAGTGCATAGCTAGGAAGTCCTAATCTATCCTCCTCATAGACAACGCTGGTGTTTTGTAGTATGATGCTCCCCTCACGCTATTGTCTACTAATTTGACATCCCCCATGCCAAATTCATCCTCCAAAATGTTTCCATGCCCATCATGCAGCTGCTCATGCTCAAGTAGTAATGGGGATCCTGGAAAGCTAGTCTCCCATGAGAAACTGTCATCCAAAAGGAATCTCCTGATCCTGGGAAATGTAAGCATGAGTAACCTCCATCTACTCCCATGTGTGAAAGATTCCTTCCCCAAAGGAAGTATCCTCCTCCTCATCAAATATGTGGAGCAGTCATCCTGCATCATGAAGATGTTATCCTCCAACCCTGCAACAACTATATCAGCGCAGTATGACTGATGAGAGTGGGTGATGCTGAAAATGAGAGAGTGTCTCCCTCCTCCTTGAGTCTATCCCAAACTCTCTGCGTTGTGCTGAACTCTCCCAAGGTTTCCACCCTCATAAAATCAAGGTGTGAGGCCCCAAATGTGGGGCATCCAACCTCCTTTGCTGATCTAGTGGTATCCTGGGTACAATGTCTCCATGCAGTGAGACACCATCATCAAGAGATGAATAAATGTATGAATGGAGAAAACCCTCCATGCTTCTACTGTGCAATCCAATCATCATCTTAGGTGCATTAACCTCATAAAATAGACAGGGGTGTGTGCTCCTCATCACATGATGTCGATCATCCTCCCTATCTCTCCTTCTATCTCCATAGCTCTGCACCCTACCAACAATGGCACGTGTATCATGAGTTGTGCCTTGATCTCTACATGGAAGATCCTGGGGAATTTCTTTCAAAGACACAAGAATCCCTCTATGTGGAGCAAGAGCTCCTCTTTCCTCTGCATGAGGAACTGGATCAACTCTAGCTATACCAGCGCAGTTGCCCTCCTCCTCATCAACATGTAGGGGCAACTTCTCCCAAAATTTGATCTCCTTTTGAAAAAGAGACCTCCATGCTCTTTTTTGCAAGAATATTAGATGGATACCTTGCCTCCAACAAGGTATGATGAAATATGTCAGCCTTCTCAACAATGTTTTGAAGTGGATCTGAGTTTATATTTCCTCCCTTTACATGCAAAGTCTTGGTTTGTTTCTCTGCATGTTTTTCAAATTTTCTCCCACCAAATCCTTCCATCATTGTTCCAATGAATTTGAAATAGGAAGAAGTATTTGCATCCTTTAAAGAACATGACTCAAATATCCACCATGCATAGGTCTTACCTCTAAAGTGTAGCACTGCAAATCTAATAGCATCTCCTTTGGAAACTTTGTGTTGCTGCAACATGGTCTTCAACTCCTCTACCCATGCTTTGGCTAAATATGTAGGTGGACCTACAAAAGTAGATAGAACAAATCTATCTTGCTGCTGGCTCCCCTTCACCTTAGACTTGCAAAAATCCATGAAAGTGAGATGATCTCTGAATACTGGAGTTTGAGACTCATACTTTCTCAGAAAATCTCAAAGAGTTTTCCTCTAGATCACCTCTCCTCCTTTCCCATATTTTCCATGACAAAGCTGCACATGTGATGGCGTTGTGCATCAAAGGGTGTGACTGCATGTTCACATTCCTCATCAGAAACCCTAGAGTTTGTTTCTACTTCAAACCCTTGTGGAGATTCTTCAAATCTATCCCTTCTCTTTTGCTTGTGGCTCCCATGAAAGCCCTAGGTAGATTTAGGGAGAAGCTTGGCTAGCTCATCTCCTTTTTCTTCTCCAAAAACTGGAGTCTTCCTCTTCTTCTTACATGGCATCTTGGCTGAATATCCATAGGCTAAGCCAAGATTATGCTCTGATACCACTGTAATGTTCCTTTTTTAGAAACATTGTCAATCGACAAAGAAAATCTATCCCAGAGATAGACTGCAGGGGCATTTACTGGATTTGTCACCTTTGAACAAAGGATGAGCTCCAAAGGCTACCTGGCCCACTAGAAGACTCTGTCTATAGAGTTATTTTCGAGGGACAATATCCCCAAGAGGGAAACACAACAAGTTTGTGAATCTCTTAAGATAACCCAAAAATGTAGCTACAGCAATATAAAGACATAAACTGGAAATAGCAGCGAATAATAATTATGAAAAAATGTATGAAAACCCTTGAGCCATTTTATTATGAATATCAGAAGCAAATGATACAATGAATATCAAAATAACAATGCAAGAAGCCTTCCATGAAAACATATGCCAAAATACAAGTGCTGCTCCATAGCAGAATGCCCATGAATAGGGACTGTGCAGTCATAGAAGGGAGACTGCTATACTAAGTGAAAAACATCATGGATCTGCATATACATGGCTCATACATCATTGGGAGAGCTGATCTCTCCTCCCAATCACTACCCCAAGTCAATCCTAGGAGGATTGGCTGAAATACGCAAAACTGCAAAAATGTCGGAGTTGCTGGGTAGCAGCAGCAACTCAATACATGGAATGGAATGGGGAAGGCTGAATATATGTAGCTGATGAAGAGCCCTTCTCCACTAGAAATATGAAGTGCAAGTCTGATCCCTACACCAAAGATCTCACCCTCTGAAATTTCTGCAACACCCTCACTGCAAATATGCTCCAACTAGAACGCAATCTCCGAGAGGGCCTATGTTGTAACTGATGGTAGTGGTTGGCCTCCTGCCAATGATGGTGGAATAAGCTCGGGAACCATCCTCACTAACCTCCCAGAAGTAGAGAACCTCCCTCCTCTAAAATATCAACTCGAAATGGTGTTGTAGGAAACCTCCCCAGCAACACCTTGCAACTCTGCAGAATAATCTGCTACAGATACTGCGCTGATGAAGTAGGCTGATGCTATGGTCTGAATGCCGGAATATGGAGGATGAGTGAAATCCTTCATGAGATACTCAAGAAGGAGAGGAAATCCTCAACAGGACTCCCCCATGCCCGAAGGCACTGCAGCTCTGCTGAACAACAAGAGGCAGCAACAAGTCTCTAAGACTTGAATGTAAAAATGATCAAAGATGCTCTCAATGGATTCCTTGCTCCTCTTTTAAACACAACAAAATCTCCAACCCTTGGCCTTCCTTCCTCTAGAATTTTCCTCCCCCATGGAATATTCCTCCACTAAAACTGCGCTGTCCCACTTGGTGGCTCCCACCTCTTATCTCAGCGCAGTTGACTTTGGTCAACTAGACCTTGTCCTTTTGAAATTTAACCTCTTTCACACATGAGGGTGTGAAATCGCACTCCATGATGATCCCCTTTCACATTGTAAGGGATTTTTTTCCTGTTTATTACATGAATGGGTCACTTTACCCACTTTTATTCAAAAAAATGAAAATATGCAACTATAATGTTCCATTTTAGCTTGAGGCTAAAATTGGGAACATTACAAATAATTTAAGGGCACAATAATAACAATATGGGGGATACAGGGGTACAATAATAACAATAAGGGGGTTACACTAACAACAATAAGGGACTATACTAGTAATATAGGGACCTAACATGCCCCTCTCCTTCAAAAAAGTGTTGTCTTCAACGCTTGAGTAGCTCTGGGTGCTTCTATATAAAATTCTCATCCTCCCATGTAGAATCTTCAGTGGGTAAGTTCTTCCACTTGATGAGATACTCTGAAATTGATCGATTCCGTAGCTGTCGAGTTCTTATTTCCATGACCGCTTCAGGTTCCAATATGATTTTTCCTTCCTCATCAAGTTCTGGAAATATTGTTTGAACTAGAAGATTTTCACCTATAACCTTCTTTAACCATGAAACATGGAAAACTGGATGCACTCGTGAAGAAGCAGGAAGCTCCAATTTGTATGCCATAGTACCAATATTTTGCAACACCTTGTAAGGACCATAGTACTTTGGCGATAATTTATTATCCTTCTTAGCTTTCTTGAGGGACATTTGTTTATATGGTTGTATCCGTAAAAATACCCAATCTCCTACATCAAAACTTCTCTCGCTGCGATGTTGATCTGCCTGTTGTTTCATTCGATTTTGTGCCAAATTCAGGTTATCCTTTAAGAGTTGAAGAACTTCTTGTTGATGCTCGATGTGATCTTCCACTGCTTGAACCTTCGAATTTTCTCTTAAAGATGATGTGATGGATGGTGGATGATATCCATAAAGTGCCATAAATTGGGTCATTTTTGTTGCAGTATGGAAGGAAGTGTTATACCACCATTCAGCGAGAGGTAACCACTTGACCCATTGTGTTTGTTTATCAGATACAAAACAATGAAGATATCCTTCCAAACATTTATTTACTATCTCAGTTTGACCATCAGATTGAGGATGATAAGATGAGCTATGAGCTAATTAAGTACCCAAACAAGAAAATAACTCCATCCAAAAATTTCCAGTAAAAATGGGATCTCTGTCGCTCACAATAACCCTTGGGTTTCCATGTAGTTTTTGAATTGTGTCCATAAATGTAGTAGCAACTGTACTTGCTTTAAATGGATGAGATAATGCACAAAAGTGTGCATACTTGGTAAGTCTATCAACTACCACCATGATGACACTCTTTCCTTCTGACTTAGGTAAACCTATGATAAAATCCATTGAAATCTCCTCCCAACGTTGACTTGGAATGGATAAAGGTTGTAGAAGACCTGGGGTCTTAATTGTCTCAACTTTATTATGTTGGCAAACCAAACATTCCGCCACAAAATTTTGAATATCAGATTTAAGGCCATCCCAAAAAAAATCTTTCTTCACCCTGTGGTAAGTTTTTAAAAATCCTGATTGTCCTCCTAAAGGAGAAGTGTGCAATTCCAGAAGAATCTTTTGTTTTAGTTGGGAATTCTTACAAAGATATAAGCGATCTTTGTACCATAAGGAATCATTTTTCCAACTAAATGTATCAGATGTACTAGGATCTTGCCGCAACTTTTGAATGAGTGTCCATACATCTTTGTCCTTCTTCCATTCATCTCTTGCTTCGGTTATCCAATCTGGTTGGATAATAGAAATGGCACAAAGCAATGCTTCCACCTCTTCATTCTTTCTTGAGAGTGCATTTGCAACAACATTTAGCTTCCCTTTTTTGTAGATTATTTCAAAGTCCTAACCCAACATCTTTGTGACCCATTTTTCTGCTCTTCTGAAGATAGTCTATGTTCCAAAAAGTGTTTAAGACTATCATGACCAGTTTTTACCTTGAAGTGTCTTCCCATTAGGTAAGTTCTCCATTTCTTTACTGCATGCAGTATTGCTAACATTTCCTTCTCATAAATAGGTTTCTGTAAATACTTTCCTTTGATTGGATGACTTTCAAAAGCAATGGGTCTTCCTTCTTACATTAAAACAACACCAATTCCATTTCCTGAGGAATCACATTCCACAATAATGGTTTTTGTGAAGTCTATTGTAGCTAAGACCAGTACTAGGCACGTTACCTCATTAAGATGTTCAAAGGCCTTAGTTGCTTCAGGAGTCCATGAAAATGCATCTTTCTTCAATAATGTTGTTAGAGGTGCTGCTATTCTCCCATAATTCTTAACAAACTTGTGATAATACCCTGTTAACCCAAGAAATCCTCACAACTTCTTTATGCTTGTGGGGACTTTGCATTCCTTAATGGCTTTAATTTTGTTAGGGTCTACCTCAACACCCTAGTGAGATACAATATGACCTAGATATTCCACCTCTTGTACTCCAAATAAACATTTGGATGTTTTTGCATATAATTGTTTCTCCTGCAAAAGTTTGAGCACCCTCTCAACATGTTGAACATGATCCTTCCAAGACCCACTGTAGATTCTTATATCATCAAAAAACACTAGCACAAATATTCTAAGGAAGGGTTTGAAAATGGAATTCATCAACCCTTGAAATGTAGAAGGTGCATTGGTAAGGCCAAGAGGCATGACCAAAAATTCATAATGACCCTCATGAGTTCGAAATGTTGTTTTTTGAATATCTTCAGTCTTCATTCTAATTTGATGATATCCTGAATGAAGATCCAACTTGGTAAAATAAATTGCTCCATATAATTCATCCAATAATTCATCAATCACAGGAATGGGAAATTTATCGTTAATGGTGAGCTTATTGATCTCCCTATAATCCGAACACATGCACCATTATCCATCCTTCTTGTGTACCAATACTACAGGAGCAGAGAAATAACTTTGACTAGGTTGAATTATACCTGCCTCTAACATTTCTGCAATCATACGTTCAATTTCGCTCTTTTGGACATAAGGATATATATAAGGCCTGATGTTTAGAGAAACACTTCCTGGAATCAAATGAATAGCATGATCATGATCACGAATAGGTGGGAGTCCTTTGGGAGTTTCAAAAACCTTGGAATGATTTTCCAAGACTTTTTGGAGATCTGCAGAAATAGATGATTTTGATGTTGGAACTTCTAGTGAGCATAATTATGAAATTATGGCTCGTTGTTATTTATTTAGAAGCTTTTTCATGACATTAGAGCTTATTATATTTCCTGGCTTCCCTGCAATACCCCGTAATTCGAATTCCTTTCCTTCTGGAAAAAATTTCAAGAAAAGTTCTTGAAAATTAAAAGCTACCGTCCCCAAAGATTGTAACCATTGTACTCCTAGTACAACATCAGCACCTCCCATAGTAATGGAAAGCATTGGACTAGTCAATACATATTCCCCCATGGTTAGCTTGATATTATGGCATTTTCCAGAGCAATTTATAGTTCCTCCATTTGCAACCATCACTTGACATTCTGGTGCTGGGTATAGGAAACAATTCAATTTCTTGGCTACCTTACAATGAATAAAATTATGGGTACTACCTGAATCAATCAACACTATTACCTTTTTCTTCTTGATATGTCCTTCTATCTTGAGAGTTTGAGGAGTGGTAATTCCTGCCAATGCATTACACGATATGGTCGGACTCATTTCTTCCTCTTCTAAGGTTGGTTCCTAGTGTATATCCTCTTCTTTTGAAGATTCTTGTTCATTTTCTTCTTCCTCTTCACAATCTATGTAAAATAATTTCTTCTCAGCACACTTATGACCTTTAGTGTATTTGCTATCACAACTGTAGCAAAGCCCTTTTTCTCTTTTTTTCTTCCAATTTTTGTTGTGTCAACCTTGTAGGTTGTGGAAATATAGGAGTAGCAACACATCCCTCTTTATAGAAGTGAGTGGTAGGCTTCCTTGTCGCCATAATTTTACATTCAATTTTTCTTGCCAACCTGAATGCCTTCTCCAATGAATCAGGTTCCAAAACTCAAACTTCATGTTAGATGTTATCCTTTAAAGTGCCTATGAAGAGATCAATCATGTGTTCCTTTGGAATATCAGTTACCCTTATATTCAATTTTTGGAAGTCCTCAATGTGCTGCCCCACTAAACCCTTTTGTTTGAGATTTATCAATTGGCTAAAGAAGGTGTTGCTCTTTGTATCCTCATAATGTGCTAACATTTCCTCTGTAAAAATTGACCAAGTGACAATTTTTTTACGGGAGCAAAGCCATCGATACCATACAAATGTATTTTGTTCTAAATGTAAAGTTGCAATGCGTACTTTTTGTGTGTTTTGCACGTTATGGAGATCAAAATATTGCTCCATCTGTAGTATCCATGTTACAGGATCCTTTCCATCAAACTTCCTCATATCCATTTTTGGAATATGGTAGTTCTTCCCACCAACATTAGTTTTTATGAAATCACGATTAACATTTATTTTGTTCTCATCATGAGTTTCCTCTACTATCTTTTCACCATTAGGAAACATTTCTTGTATCAACTTTGTCAAACCTTCCATGTCTGCGTTTAGATCATTCTTCATGTTTTCCATTTTCTCATCGATCTTAGCTTCCATGTCATCCATCTTAGATTCCATGCCAGCTTCCATGCCATCTATCTTAGATTCCATGCCATTCTTCAAACCATCCATCTTATATTCCACGCCTTTCTTCAAACCATCCATCTTAGTTTCCACGCCTTTCTTCAAAACTTCCATGTCATTTTTTGTTTCTCTTTGCGAGAGCGAAATTTGTTGCACTTGCTCTTGTAAATTTGATATGTCATGTTGCCATTCTTCGTCTTCATGAGTCATAGTAGAGACTTCTAAAGGCTTAATGGGTGTTGAATTATTTTTAGGGGCCATTTTAGAATCTAATACTGATATATATTCTACAATATGCCCTTGGAATCAATTCAACTTGATTCTTCAAACAAGACTTATGCAATTCGGGAAAAAAAATACACACCTTTTACTTGCTTTTGAGGAGCTCTATATTGAAATTAAATTATCTTTGTAATTTTAGATCCTTAAAATATGAAATTCAGCCTTGTAATAGCCCTCTTAAGCTTCTTTCAAATGTCACAGGTCTGACCTGATTTGGATTCTTCAAGACAAAGTTATGTCCAATATTCCTCAATGACCCAATTATGGACTGGTTCAGTAGAGCGAACTTGTACGACTTGCCATGTGTCACTGTTTCTTCCTTTGGCTCTGAATTTTATCGACAAGAAACTACAGTATGTGTACTTGCGGCCACTTTTTACAACATTCCAATCTGATGCTGAGAGAGAGATTTATGAATGGTTTCCCACGATAACCTCTTTGAGATGAAATTTGGGAGCCTGAAAAATACCTAACTTCCATAAATCATATCTCCAAAAATATTTCAGACCAAGCTCTGAAAGTTTGTGATGATGTTCCTCAGGATTTCAACTTTGCTCTCTAAAAATTTCAGCTTCTGAAACTTCGTAGAAAAAAATTATAGCACAAATGCCGCGATGACCTATTTAGGTTAAATTCAGGAGCCTGAAAAAATCCCTAACTTCCACAGATCATACCTCCGAAAATATTTCAAACCAAGATCTTAAATTTTGTGATGATGTTCCTTAGGATTTCTTCTTTTCACTCTATAAAATTTCGGCTTCTGAACCTTCGTAGAAAGAAAGTTATAGTGAAAATTCCACGATGACTAGTTTGGAGCAGCGAAAACCCTAAAATCCAAAGCTCTGATACCAAATGTTGTGAAACCAGCTCCAAAAATAGAAGAAAGAGTTATCAACGCCTTATAAATAAGTCACTTCGAGGGGGAAACCTCCAATACATTACATGAATGAACAATTCTTGGATGATACAAATTACAAAACCTCCTTTCTATATATAGGAGTCCATGGGGCCACAATGTAATCCTAGCTGACCTAACAATAATAATTTAAGGGCACAATAATAATAATATGGGGGTTACAGGGGTACAATAATAACAATAAGGGGGTTACACTAACAACAATAAGGGACTATACTAGTAATATAGGGACCTAACACAAGCAGTCAGTCTTCTCTTTTGATTCGAAAACAATTCATCCCATAAATCAAATGGATTTGCACAAATAGTCTAGTGAAATGATATTCAATACTCTAACTAATTCAACTACGATAGCTTCCAAGCTTCAAAATTATGTGCATAATATCCAGACTTAGTTAAAGTTAGATAAAATCTCTTCTCTAGCTAAAGATACAAACATGAGATATTTAGAAGAGCTAGTAATAAAATTGGGATATGCTCCCAATAATGTAAATGCAGATGAATAGATAATTAAAACAAAAAATGCAGATATAGAAGCATTAAGGAAGCAACTAAAGCTCCCTTCAACTGAAGATCCATAAGCCAAAGAATTTGGGGAATTGGAGAAGGAAAAAGAGAATTTATTCAAAATCATCATTAAACATAATGACCAAATTTCTAAAATGGAAAAAGAAATTGAGAAACTCCTGAAATAAAAAGAGCAACGGGCAGGTCCTGAACAAACTTCCCTAACAACAGTTCCAGTAACAGTCATTGCACCAACAAAAATTCTACCTACAACAATGTCAGCAGGTGCATATACATCAACAAATACAGATCCAACAACACAGTTGAAAAAAACAATGGAAGATTTGTCCATTAGAGGAAAAAACATTTAAAAACTAAAGGATCAACTTACTAATCTCCAAGAGCATAAACTGAAAATAGATAATTCCTATCTGGCAGAATTACAAAAAATGCATAAGCTGAATCAAAGAATTGACGCCTTAGAAAATCAGTCCCTTTTTATTGATACCGTATCACAAGCCAAAGAAAAAATCTAGATAGAAATCAATGAGGCCATCACTAAAATCCAACCTTCAATCCAATCATCTTTGAACAAGATGAACTGGTCAAAAAATCGAAAGGAGTAATTATAGACGTAAAGAAAGAATTGGGTACGAAACCAGATAGAGCCACAACTCTTATTAGGATTCTAAATTCTAAAACCAAAGAAGAATTAGAAGAATTTTACATAGAAGATGGGACATAAGCCATTATGGAAGTAAGAAGCATTCTCACTAAGAGAAATCTGATGTTGCAATTGGAAAAAAATTGCCACAATTTAGAATGAGGAATCCAAAATTTTCATAGAATTTTCTTTGTTTCACATCAAACATGGCTACCTGTGTTAACATGGATAGGAGATAAATTGATTAATTTGAATGAATATCAGCATAATATTTATTCAACTACCAAAGATAAATCCACATTTGCAAAGATAAAGGGTTCAATTACAGGAAAAACTTTCATGGAAGGCCTTAGTTATGATTTACTTATCAAACATGAGATAAGTCATTTATTTTTGGTTAAGCCTACCTTCGAAAAATATACTGAAGTAGATGAAACATTCAGAAAACTAATAAAGTACGCGGTTCTAGATGAAGAAAGATAAGAAGAATTACGTAAATTACTGAAGAAATGAGTCAATAGGATCATCAACAAAGTAGCAACACAATCACGCCAGATCAACACCAGAATCCTAGAAAATAGTGCTAGCAATTCAACAATTTTATTTAATAATTATTTTGCATTATTTTTGTAAAAGAATTCTAGATATTTCCAAAACAGATCTAGATATTTGTAAAGAAATTGTATAAATACTTCCAAAGTCGAATTGCAAAGGGTTGAACCCGTGGGATGAGCTTCTAAAGAAGAATTGAATCTATCTGAAGTTGCTTCTTATTAATGAAAGGATTCTGGATTTTCTTCAAAACAACTTGTCATCTTGTGATTTCTTCTTAGTTATTCATTTCATTTTGTTGTTTTCTACATGTGTTTAATCTTTATGAAGAATTTTGGTAAGATATAGTTGGATTTCAACTTATCTTAAATCCCCTGTGAAGTTATAAATTATTACAAAGATTAGTTTAGTGGATTGTCTATCCTAATAACTCTACATTAATAAATTGTGACTTCTTCATGAAATTATATACATTTTGTTGGCCTGTGAACATAGTTTTCTTGCATCTTTCCTTATGGTTAAATAAGTATTTCTTCTGGATATTTAGATAATCATATCCTCTTACATTTCTACCTTGCAAACCTTTTAAAATCCAAATTACTGCCAAGAGTTCAAGTATCAACCCTTTCTTAATATTAATATCAATCAAGATATATCACCTGCTCAAATAAGCTTAAAAAAATGGTCATCCAAAAATTAAAAACAAAAAAACATTTTAGATTATTTGGCATAATTATCTAACCTATAATTATCTCGGAGATACAACATCATATACTCGTTCCCTTTAATCTAGTAATTGTCTCTAGGGTAACAACACAAGGTATAGTGGGAAATGTTACCCACCAAAAGTGGGTGACCCCATAGGAGAATTTTTCTCCCAAATTTGTCTTCAGTCAGCAACGAGCATCCCCTGACAGTCAGTAGTGTATCCAATGTATTGTGCCACTTAATCTCTACTCCCTAAGTTGTTCGTATGTCCCCTCTCCCATCTATCGATAGCATGTGTTTGAAGGTGGGAAATCCAATCCTAAAGGTATGTTTTTCATTGTCCAATCATGTGCTTATGCTTGCTTCTTATTGGGAACTTTGGGCATGAAGTGTTGGGTTACTTGGAAAAAGGAAGGGTTTTGACTATAGTATTGTTCCCTCACCTTAAATGGGGGGTTAATCCTCTATCTTATTCTCGTGGGATCTTCGCTAATGGCTTATAGCTTTAGGAAGGGTACTACTTGGAAAACCCAAATTTTGGTAGCATGGTCTCAAGACTCCTCCCATTGGTGAAATTCCATAAAGAGTAGGGGACCTTTACTAAAGGAACAATGGGTCATTGTGCCATTTTTGTCACTTAGTCTAGTATTTGTCCCTTAGGTTTTCCCTTCCTTAGGGCCCTGCTAGATTATGTGCTAACAAGAAACATTCCATCGATACGGTGGGAAAAATTACACTAATATATTCCCTAGGAGTATTTCATTTATCCTATCATGTTAAAACCATATTGAAACAATTTTACAATTATAATGTGCAACATTTTTCACTGGAAAAATATGGAAAACAAGGGAATGTTTCCTCTACTCTATGTTGCAAGAAATGAAAATTGACATTTAAACATAGCAATATCCAACTAACTTATTGAAAGTGAACTATTAATACCTCATTCTCCATCCGGATAACAAAGTCAGTCCACCTTTTATTTTGTAACGTGTCCTTTTCAAAGTTTGTTGGATGACAGTCATATTTTTCCTCCTATCAAAACATGCCACATGGAACAGTTAAAATAATTGATCTGCAATCATTTAATTTTTTCTAGGAAATAACAAAAATAGCATTTCACATATTAAATATACTTAGAAAGGTACAAATCAAGCCCTGTAGACCTTTTTTGCCACTGCGATGTGTGGCACTTCATTTTGCAAGCATGTCCTTGGAGGCCTTGTCCCGAAACATATACTAATTGAATTTAACTATGCACATATAAAATATAAAAAAATGTTTAAGAAATTTGATATAATATTATGAGAAAATTCAAATACCTAGATACTCTCCTAATCAGAATTTCTCCATTCATCCAACTTCTGATATGTTTTTACAAGTTCTTTCCATATTTTTATACTTACATCAATTGGCCTTCTTTTGAGCCTTTACTCAGGTAGGAATTTTTCGATATTATTTATTTGATTTAACCTAAATCTCTTGCAGATCTAATACATTCGTAGTTTGAACTTTTTTACAGACCAACCTACACCAAATTCAGTCTCTATGTCGTGAAATATTGCTTTCTATAGGTGCAATGGAATCTTTGAGAATGGAAAATGGAGATGGTATTTGAACCGTTGAAGGCATGAAACCTTCAACCGATTCACAAAAACTTTCTCAACGTTTGATATACCTATTTCACCTAAAACCACACCGTGTTCTATCCTTGTATCATGGCTACCAATGCAATATTCATAATGTGGCGTGGAAGAAGAGATTTGTGTCCCAGGAGTGGATTAGGCATTGGAAATATATGTTTCATGTTCCAAATTCTTAGTGGTTATACTTCATGATTTCCACCCTGATCTCATACTCAAACCAGGAGTGGTTGGGGAATCAATTGATTCTGTTTGAGCCATCTAACATGCTCCCAATTTTTCAGTGATTTTAGTTGACCGTTTTTCTATGTATCTAGCAAGAGATTTCAATTCCACACTGCCAAGTTTGTTAACCGCCTCTATCCCCAATATCAAATATAGGGCCTCTTTCTCCTTGTAAATCTCATGTCCCTATATATATAAATTAATTTTTATTTTTAAATTTTGGAATTAAAAAATAAAACTAAAAATCAAAGAAACAATTTAAACAGTTACATCTCTATAAATTCACAATGACTTTCCTCATTATGTCCAATGTGTACACCATTCCCTCCGCTCGAAATTTTAAGGTTGGGCTAGAAAAAAATTTATGTGGAGGAGAGCCAAGGAAAATAGCGTGCAAAGAAGAAGATCAAATAACATGCAAAGAAGTAAAATAATGAGCGTGAAGGGTAGTAATTCAAGCATAGGTAATCAATCCAACCATCAAATACACACAATATTCCTAATTTTTAAACAAACACTTATGGTAATCAAAGCATTATACATCAATACATGAATAAATATCCCACAATTTAACCCTAAATCCACCCTCTGTTCGTGGAACCGACAATGCCTTGCACTGTAGCTCCAATTTTTGGACCAAAAAGGGAGAAAAATAAAATCCAGTGTAAGCTTTGTCTAAATCCTTAAGTTTACTCTAGAGCACCAATTTCTCGACCAAAAAGGGAGAAAAATAAACATCCCATGTAAGCTCGATATAAATCCTTACCTTTAAATTCCACTGAAGATCATCAAAATTTGTCAATTTGTTTTGCAATATTCTAATTGTTGTCACGAATCTATGCGAAACAGTCAATATCGAAACTCCCCATCTGCAACAAAACTTTTTGACTTCAAAGCTCTAGGATCAAGACCCAGGTGGTAGTAGAGTAGCCTATTCTTTTCTTTCCCAGTTTGACACCTATCAACAATGAAAAAAAAATTAGAGGAGAAAGAAAGAGTGATTTTTTTTAGTTCAATATCTAGTGTGTATTTAATTTCGAAGGTTTTAACTCGCATGAATTTTAAAATTCTGACTTGCCCATGGCTAAATATTTATATTTTACCAACATCGACTTAAGCACCAACTCAAGTGAAATGATGTGATCACGTTGGGGCGTAAAAGTTTGCAAAAATGGCACCTATTCTAGTGCCATCAAGTTATTTTTTCCATAAAAAATTAGACATAGAAATCTTACAATCTAATATAACATTATTCTCAAACAAAATCAAAGATTGATAAAATACATTCAGTATTAGAACCATAATTTTATGCAACCAACTCACAAAATAGAAGAAACGATAGATCAACGACTTAAAAATTAGCCTCTTCGAGGGGAAAACCTCCTTTACATTAAATAAATGAACAATTCTTGGATGATACAAATGATAAGACATCCTTGGTATACATAGGAGTCTAGGGGGTCACAATATAATCATAGCATACATTAAAAAAATAATGTAAGGGAACAATAGTAACAACATGGAGGATACATGGGCACAACAATAACAATAGGGGGCTACACTAGAAATAAAAATAAGGGGAATATACTAGTATTATAGGGACCTAAAATGCTCCTCTCCTTCAAAAAAGTGTTGTCCTCAATGCTTGAGTAGTTCCATATTCTTCTGTATAAAATTCTCATCCTCCCATGTGGATTCTTTAGCGGGTAAGTTCTTCCACTTAATGAGATACTCTAAAATTAATCGATTTTGTAGTTGTTAGGTTCTTATTTCCGTGACTGCTTTAGGCTCAAATATTATTTTTTTCTTCTTCATCAAGTTCTGGAAACACAGTTTGAAATGGGAGCTTGTCACCATGCCAAAATTTTTCAATAATTTTCTAGTGTACTTCTTTTGGGAGATGAATATGTATTTTAGATTTTGAATCACTTCAATTCACAAGTAGTATTGATGATGTCCCAAATATGCCATAACAAATATTTTCTTCAACAATTTCTTTATGGATGCAATATATCTTTTATTGTTCCCTATTATCAATAAAATATCTACATACACTACAAGATACACAACAATTTTTCCAACTTTCTTGAAATAACATAGTTGCATCTTCAATATTAAAGTGCTTGAAATTTGATTTTAGAATATCCTCAATTAAATTTTCCTACCATGTTTATGGTGCTTCTTTCAAGCCATATAAGGATTTGATGAGTTTACATACTTTATGTTCTTGTTCCTTCACTTAGAAAAAAATAAAAACCTTTTGGTTGAGACATGAAGACATTCTCTTTCAATTCTCCATTGAATAAAGTAGCCTTCATATCCATTTGATGAAATTTCAATTCATTATATGTTGCTAAGGCAAATAGAGTATGAATGGTGCCCCATTTTTTTGTGGAATCGAAAGTATCTTCATAATAAATACCTTCTTGTTGTGAAAAATCCTTTTTCCACAAGTTGTTTTTGTCAAATGATACATTTCATTTGTACTCTGTTTTGAAGACCCAATTGCAGCTAGTTGGTTGGTTCCAAATGGAGGGTCCAATAAATTCCACGTCCCATTATTGATGATAACATAATAGTCATGCTACATGGATTTTTTCCACTCATCACGAGAAGCAAATTCTTCCAACATAGTTGGTTCAAGGTTAGTATATAAATTCAATTCACAATCATTGGAAATATCCATATTTTCTACATGATATCCATCATCTTGTTTGGTGGAATCTTTAGTTTCTGTATTTCCATTCTCATTAGGATGAACACCATCAAGTGTTTTGATAAGCCACTTTTGTGAACCTTTCTAAGATTGGTCTAGGTTGCTTCATTGATTGAGAGGGTACCACATCTTCACTAATACCTAACAGTTCAATCCTCCCAATAACATCATCCAACTAAAATTTATTTTTTGATGAAGTGGTCAGAACTTGTTCAGGAGGGGGAGATGGTGCTGCAAAAGGACATTCCATATATTGATCCAAAATAGGGACCCTCCTTAAATATTTGGAATCTCATCATCAAATTCATGGTATGTATTTACATGGGTGAATCTATCCAAATGATAAATCTACCACCCAATAGTTTTTCATTCTTGGAAAAATCAATAAAAATTACATCTTTAGGAAGAATTTATTTCTTTTTTAGCTCCTCGTAAAGATGATATGTCTTAGTGTGATTTTAGTACCCCAAGAAGATGCACTTCATACCTCTTGCATCAAGCTTTTTGCTTACGAATCATGGTATAACAAGTGGAACCAAATATCTTGAGATGCCTCATTGAGGAAATGTTTCCATACACATTTCATATGGAGTCTTATTTCCAATAGAATAAAACAAACACTTTTTTTTCAAATATATTGTACATAGAACTACATCAACCCAAAACATCAACTTTACATTTTTGAAAAACATCACAAACAGACGATATTTAAGATAGTCATGTTCATTCTTTGAGATACACCATTCTATTGAGGATTGTATGGAATTATGGTGTGACATTGAATACCATGTTGGGGTGGATATTTTTCAATTCATTATATGTATATTATCCTCCATTATCAGCACAAAAAGAGCTAATATGTGATTGTGCTTTGTTTTGAATCCATACATGAACATTTTTAGAACTTTCGAAAACTTGTGCTTTATCTTCAACAATTACACCAACACATCCTGGTGTAATCATCAATAAAAGGCACGATATATTTATTACCATCAATATATGGGCCACCCAAATTAGAATTTAATAATACAATTTTTCCACATTCTTTGGAAGTGGAATCATGGAAGGTTCGTTTTCTATGTCTTCCAGGGATATAAACATCACATTACTTCAATTTTCTAGGAATAGTAGTCAAACCAAAACACCATTATTTTTCAATAATGAATGCTATAATAATTAATGTGTGTAAATATAACATGCTATAGAAGACTAGATAGAAATGTATCAATCATGATTACTATGTTGTTATAGTCCTTTGTTATTTCAAAGTTTTGATCGAAGATATGAATGGAATGACCTTGCTATCAAATGTGAACAAGGGATAGCAAGTTCCTTCACAACTATGGACTACAAAGCACATCATGTAGAAGAAAATATGTGAATATAGGTACTTTAAGCCCGATGGTGCCAATTATTGAAGGTTTTAGACTTGATTTATCTACAAAATAAAATATATGATCGACACTATCATTAAAGTATTCAAACAATTCTCTTTGGAAGGTCAAGTGAATGTTGTACCTTTTTAAAGAAACCATATATATCTCCAATAATTAAGTGAAGTGTGAAATAAATATTTAGTTACTCCAATCTTGAAATTTTCAACAATCTAATGAGAATATTCAAATGCTTTACCTTTCCCCAGATTTGGTGTTTTACCTTTGTCTTCTTTTGGATTCTACTTGTATTTCATATTATTTTAAGGTATTTTGGGTTTCTTTTCCTCATACCCATTTATATATCAATAGACATAATGAATATTATATCTCTCACATTATTTGTGTTTACCCCCTTCCCCCTCCCCCCACCTTTGAAAACCTTTCTTCGATGTCCTCTTTTACTTCCATCTCCTCTAGACGATTCATATGATTGATTATTCCCATTTTGAGATGGCAACATGAGCTCTCTAGTTGGATGCGTTGTCTTCTTATTTCCAAAACCCTTTTAAAATGAGGTATACTTCAATTGGCCACTAGCTTGTATATATTCAAGGTAGTAGGAATATGTCGGATAAAAGGCCTTGATGAAGATTGTTAGAGGAGTGTTTATCTTCACTCCAGTGGCATCTATGTCATGCATGAAATTTTTTATCTCATAATCTAAATCCATGGGGTCATCATCCTTCAACTCTAGATCGAAAACATTGACTAATAGTTTTAAAATTTCTCATTTTAAGTGTGATCCATATAGGTCATTTAACTTCTTTATAGAACCATAAGAATATTTAATGGGAAAAATATGATTTCTCACCTCTTCAATTACTATCCTAGTAATCAAGGCATATGGTATATGGTCCTTGATCTTCCATATGGATAGCTCGTTAACTATATTTGGCTTTTTAGGCCCACTATATTGTCCTTCATTACAATGTCAACCTCTCCTTCATAGGTTCCATCCCACCAATCATTCATGGTGATTGGTTAGGTTTGTAAATCCAAGATCCTAGCCTCTGTCCCTTTTTATAACTATTAAATAATTTAGGAATCCCTTGAGATCGAGAAGCACCCTAAAAACTTAAACAAGGAAGACAAATACAAGCTAAGCCAATCCTCGAAGCCTGTCACCCATCAACTTTCTCATTGATATTTTGTTCCCTACCTCCCTGCCCCTTCACTCAATCTTCTTCTTGGCCTTTCTATTCACCTTTATTCCATTCAATATGTCCCCCCCAACCCCTTGAATTGTTCCTCCCTTTATTATTCATTTTTTATCTTTGAAAAATTATATAAATTTTGATCTCTTGTTCTTATAACTTTCCCAATTTTTATTTATTTCAATATTTGAATTTTTTGTTATTGTCAATTTCAATCTCTTAGTCCTAAATATGCTCGGTCGTCTAATAGCCAAAGCCACGCAAAATAGGCAGTTTTGTATCAACCCCTCCCATCCACGTGGCTTCTCCTAATTGGATCGCGTTGGTTTCGTTTAAAACCACTTACCACTAAAAAGCTACATGATAACCAGCCCGATTTTCATCTATTACATTCCTAAAAACCACTCTCCCGCCTGATGTGACCTACATTGAATGTTAAGGGTTAATACAACCAAAATGTTTATTAAACCTTTTTATATGCATTTTCATTCGTCTACCTTCTTCTGCTTAAAACCTATGATTTCCGCACAATTTCCCCAACTGTAAAAAGCCTACTAAAGCCCCTGGTTGCCCTTTTAAATGCCCAGAACCTCTGAATTCACCAAAAGAAACCTGTAAAAACTGCCGAGGAGTCGTACCTACTCTAGTTCAACCGCTGAAAGCCATCAATTCAACCAGAGATTGAAGAAACCATTTTTAAAGTTGATACCTACATTCAAACAAGTATTCTTCTGAGATTCAAACCTACAACTAAATTCAAAAAACCTTTTTAAAAGAAAAAGAATTAGTTCAAAATCAATAAATTAAGAAATTAAATTTCCCAAAAGTCCCAGAAATAGGCCAAACTCTGGAAAAAAATTTCTAGAAACCCTAGCTATTTGCTGCACGGTATTTTCAAAGAAATTTATCAGTTTTTCACAATTTAATGATCAATTTCAAGCTCTGAAAGGTTATAAATCCTCTGCAGGTGCCCTAATCTTCTGTAAAACCTTTTCAACAAATTTTTTAGCCCATTTTGCAATCAAAAAACTCATAAACCCCTGTTTTCTATTTTATACTAGTTTTTAAAGCCTCAAAACTTATTTGAGAAACCTAATTGATCATAAAATCGAAAAGGACATTCTATTTTGCTAAATTTTCCCAATCAAGCCTTTGTTATAGTAAAATTGCCTTTGCAAACAGTTTAAACTTGCAGAAGCCAATCAAAATACCTAAAAGAGAGAGTGTAAACAAGCCTAAAGGTTCAAAAACTCCTAAATCTACTCCTGCCATGAATCCAAATACTGCAATTGTAGTCAACCCATTACAACCCCTAGTTGTTGATATTGAGCATATTCCCCTAGCTGATATTGACTACAAAATAGATGATCCTATAGTTGAATTAAATATGTTAGATATCCACAACTAGTGTTTTGAAAAATCTTTAGATGATCATGAAGAAGTTCATATTTGGGAATCCAATCTGCCCAAATATGTAGTCCCCCTGACTCGCCCTTATCAAGAAATTATCAGATTATGCCACCAGTACTACATTCCTGAACAAAGAGTTATTGTGAATGCAAATAAAGAGGTCCTATTTACCATTACTGCAGAGTTAATAAACCAAATGTTGCAGCTTCAACCAGGCCCCCAATTATTTCCTTTTTCTATTGAAGCCCTCACTAAGCTATACATTGGCCTATATTTCCCTAAAAGTTTTGTGATTTTTCAGACTTTCATGCCCCTGCATGTTGAAATTCCAAAGTTAAACCCTCCATATTCAACTGCCAAATTCCCTGAAGGTTCAAGGCATGTAATCTCCATGATTTCCTTCATACTTGGGTATTTCACTAATGAGCACACTGATGAGTCTATCTTGGGGTTTTTGTCCACCTTTCTCCAGGTCAACCACCTTCAGTTATATTTGACTATGCTGGTTTCATTGCTGATAATATTCACTATCACTTGACTAATTCACAACTAGAAGGAGTATTCAGATATACCTCCTATTTTTTTCACATGTTTCTATTCTTCCAATCAGAAAGCTTTCCAATTTCACTTCAAAAATTTGATATAGAAGGAAAACCTCTATCAGTTATCTTATGGACATCCATACTCAGAAAAGAAGGCACAGAATTCAATTATTCAGAGTTTGCAGAGTTGTTTTTAAATCCATTGATCACCATCTTGACAAAAACAGAGCAACCTAGAATCAATGGGGAAATGAAGAAAATATTGCAGCTATCAGAGAAGAACAAAATGGGTGATTGGTATTTGTATGAGAAATTCACTGAAATCATAGTTTTTGGTTCTAACTTGTTGCCTTACAAGTTACCCAAGCATCCATCAATGAGGATCTTTGCCTTAGAGTACATTAGGCAGATCCTAAATTCAAATTCAATTAATTTCATGGCAGCCAAAAAGAAGACCCAATTCAAACTCAAAAATAAAATTGGGCCTTTTATATGTAATCACAGAGATGCAGAAAAGGAAGCAGCAAGTCAACTACTGGAATATAAATTAGAAGAAAGTTTCCCATGGAATTATGATCCACAAGGGATCTTAAGTAAATTAAGGGTAAAATGTAAATTGACACCCTTTATCCATGAATCAAAGCCAGAAATAGAGAATTTTTCTAATCAAATTGAGTGGGTTGAAAACACTTTAACAGAGGAAGTTAACCAAAGGAATACTAGTCACACTTTGGAAATTTCCAAACAGCCAGAGACATCCACTAAGAGAATCAGAGAAGAAGGAGCTTATACTACAGAGACTACAACAGAAACAAAATTTAAGATCATTTACAACAAGAGGCCAAAACTGGATACAACAACTAAAGGTAAATTAACAATAGATGTTGAAGAAACAGAGACCTTGAATATCAACATTGAACAACCAGAGACCAATGTAGCCGCTATATTTATTAGTGAGCCAAATCAGAATCAAGAAAAACTGAATAATGAAGAGACACAGATGATGGAAAGGCAACAAAGTATGGAGGCTTCTTCCTCACATTCAGCTAAGGAAAAGGATTTAGATATTAAGGAAAAATACAAGCAAATCAAATTTAAGAATGAGGAAATCAAAACTGAAATATATTCTCGGTTTTTGAAGCAAAATCCAGGTAATCAAAACAGATTCCTATCAGCATTTGATTATTCAACTAAAAAATTGATTATGTCAGTATTACAACCAACAGAATCAATGCCCAAGACAGTTTCTGACTATAAAAAGGTTGATATGGAAGTAGCTATAGACAAAATCCATGAGTTGGATCAGATTGAGTTTCATAGGCAAACCTTAGAGATGCTCTATTCCATAGTCACAACAAAAGCTATGAGTTCTCATAGGCTTCAAAATACCATCTCTAATATGCAAGTTCAAATGAAGATGGATAAAGCTTCATTATATGTAAAGGATATAGGGATAAAGGCCTTAGAATATTTAGTATTACAGGTAGGATATGATCCTACAAACATCAAAGCAACAAAAGAATTGGTTAAAAAGAAAAATGAGGACATAGCTGCTTTGAGGAAACAAGTCAAGCTTCCTCAAAGTGAGCATCCTCAAGCAAAGGAAGTTTTACAGGATCAAAAGGAAAAAGATGGAATGATGAGTTTGATACTTCAACTCACAGCTCAAATTAAGGAAATGGAAGTACAAATGGACCAAGTTGTCCAAGAAAAGGAGATAGTAAAAGAACCAGTCATTCTTACAATAATCCTAGTCATCACAACAGCAGTGCCTTATACTTTAGGAGAAAAGTTGACACCCAAAGATCCACTGGCCACTGCAGTGCCAGTGACTTCTTCAAAAAATTCAGTAACTGAATCCTCCACAACAGTGTTGCCACCTACAGATGAAAGCAGTCAACTAGTAAAAGCAATGGAAGAGATGTCCTTGAAGACAAATGAAATCAATAGATTGATAAAGATAATTGAAAATATTGAGAATACAAACAAATAAACTCAGATAGATGCTAAAATACATGAACAAAATGCCCATAAACTGAGTGAAGAGGTAAAGAAGCTCCAAAAAGAATTAACTCTCAAGGATCATATATCATATATTAAAAATTACCTGTGTAATAATGTAATTGAAGCCATCCATGATGTTTGGCCTTCAATTCAGGTAATTTTTTAGCAGAGAGAGTTATTATTGGTAGCCCAAGCAGATATCCAAAAGACACAAGATGATTTAGCAGATAAACCAAAACAGGCAATAAGATTAATCAATTTCCTCAATAGCAAGAATAGACAGGAACTGGAAGAATTAAAAATCAATGACAAGACAACAACTATCCTAGAAATTAGGAAAGTCACCACCAAAAGAAATTTGATGAGGCAGCTTGAAGAGAAATGTGAAGGAATGAATACTACTATAACCAGATTCATGGTTAAATTCACCAATTTAAGGCAAAAGGGACTTCCTGATATCATGGTTATTAATGATAAGTTAATGCCTAAAAATTATTATGACAAGAAGATAAGAGAACATGCTAAGGAGCAGGTGAACAAGCCAACAAGTCAAGGTATTCCCATAGGAAAAGTATTGTTAATTTTTTTTGAAGATTTGTTTTATTTGCAGTATGAAATCAAGCACTTATTTGTCATCAAGCCCACATTTGCTAGGTACACTGAGGCTAATGAGAATTTTAGGATGTTGGAAATGTTGTCATTGATGGAAAAGGAGATGAAAAAGGAGGAGCACCTGAAACATCAGTCAAGGAGAAGATGAAGAAAAAAGAGAGGTAGCAGAGGCAGCAAAAAGAGAAGTAAGGAGCAACATCAGTTAAGGAGCAGAGGAAGAAAAAAGAGAGGTAGCAGAGGCAGCAAAAAGAGAAGTAAGGAGCAGCATAAATCAAGGAACAGAGGAAGCAGTGAATTGAAGCAGAGACAAGTAGTGTATTAAAGCAGAGACAAGCAGTGAATTAGTGGGCACAGACCTACATAGAGCTGCATAGACCTAGTGAAGAGTTAGGGACAAAGTAATGTAGCAGAAGGCCATCAGATTGAAGATCTGGCCAGCTAGAAGTTTTGAAGTGAGCGCATGAAGAACCTATATGGTTAAAAATCTATGTTCAAGACTTGATAGATGAATGTGTGTGAACCTACGCTCTCTTTGTATAATTCGAAGGTTTTTAGTTTGTATGAGAATCTGAGGAAGGTTGATTTATAGTTGTTGGTTATAATACAGGGAAGGATTGTTATATGCTCCTGTGCAGAATTAAATTAATAGCGTTCATGTTCTCTATTGAAAACGTATAATCCCCTATGTGAAGGTTTCGATGAAGATTGATGAGGTTTTGAGTTTGTGAAGGACGCAACCTGGTAGTCCCTAATTCTTAATGTGTTTGGGTCGGTGTTGAACTCTTTCTGTTTCAGAGCTCAAGCTCTCAGCACTCGAAATTGAATATGTTGTATTGAATCCTGAGAGAGGTCGAATATAGGACTCTGTCGAGGAGCGAACCCATTATTGTGCTCTGTCTACCAAAGAATATTTAATCTCTATTGAAACAAAAACCCCTGTCATACTTTTTTTGCCTGAAGAACATTGAACCTCTGTCGAAAGTGATAGCCCATTCCGTTGGAGTAAATAACATTGTGTTTTATTTGTTGAAAGATATTGTTGAAGCATTAACCACAGAGTTAATGATATGGAGTTCATGTTAAGGAAGGAGTTAACCATAGTGCGAGACCCGGCTAGTTACTGTTCCAAACCCGGAGTGGTTTTGTGAAACCAAAACAACCCTCATCGCGCAGCTTTTGGTCGGAGGTGAAACCGCTTCAAAAAAAACACAATCCAATACTTTTGGGACACGTAGCCCGAGGAATACCACTCACATCATGTAATTTTTGTGTGTTAAGGTTTGGGTTTTGAAAAAACAAGATACCAACGAGCATCGTCCGATCTAGAGAAAGGGAGATCACACGGCAGTTGCGTGGTGACTTGCACGGAGGATAAGCCAAGGTATGTCGGCAGTTTTAACACTATTGAATAGTTATGTGTGGGGCCCGTGAAATGCAATGCAATATAAAACGTCGTGTTAAAGTTATAAGCCATGGTTGAAATGTTATAAGTGCTTGCGGGTTTGTCTAAAGGTTTCAAATCATTTGTTAATAAAACAAGTGTTAAGTCGGAAGTTAATGTGTTGGATTAGTTTAATTAAACCAAGATTCGAACCTTGTATAATTGGATTTATATGCTGGCACATCATATCTATATGTGTAAAAGGTAATATGGGCCATTATTATAGTGCGTTGTGATTAATCCAAGGATTTTTGGGCTAGGCTATTCAAAGGGTGCTTTCATATGGAGTGAATTAAAGGTGTGGACTTTGGAATAAGTGGGTATCAAACATACGTGGAACCGACTATATGGGCGGATATATGTTAATGGGCATATATGAATGTTATTAAAATAAGTACTGATAAGAGTGACCATTACATATATGCGTCATGGAGATACTTCGGGTTTAAAACAAGCGAAATATTATAAGGTGGGACCCTCACTAATCGCATCGGAGTAAAACAGAAAATCGGAGCATACTATTGAAAGTTGCGATTGCGATTAATTGCATCGGGTCTATCACAAAGGCATCAATCGCATCGAAGTAAGGGAAGAACATCAAAGCATACTATTGAAAGCTGTGATTGCGATTAATCACATCGGTTCTATCGCAAATGCATCAATCACAATCAGAAGTATTCAGAAGCGATCCATCGCATCAGGGAATAAGAAAAGTCTGGATATGTGGGCCTGAGCGCATGTTTCGTAAATAGTTAATGGCTAATGTTAAATGGGATCGGAATATTGTTGTGGCAAGATTTTATAATGTTTGGTTTTATGGTTTTATACTCCAAGTTAAATATTCGCGAATGATGAATATGGGTGTTGGCCTAGACTATTCCTTGGAGTGATCAAAGGTTTATTTTAATGGTTTGTAACATTTGAATTGGGGTCACAATATATGTTGATACATATATTATGTTGATGATAATCGAACCTTGTATGGAATGAATTGTGTGCTAGGCATATTATAGTTGTGGGCATTTGGAGTTTTACCAAGGTGGAACTTTGACGTGGAATGAAATGCTATGAAGATTGAAAGGAGTTTTACATATAAGTTTATGAAGCCAGGAACATATATTTTTTAATATGCTGAAGACCATTGTGTAATGGAGAATTCTAATGGCTTTATAACCATGGTTTAATTCATCTCATAGACAGATATAAAGAGCTCAAAATTGTGGGTCCCGACATATATGATTTCATAATCAAATATAAAAGGTAGAGAACGTTGGAGGTGCGTTATGGATTTTATAATAAGGTTTAATCCCATTGAGTCAAAGAACAAAGTTCCTGCATATACAGTTTGTTAGGCATGGTTCACAACCATAAGATAACCTTGGAAGAAAAAGCCTCCAGATATTTTTATTGAAATTTCCAGATCAACAGTTATATATATTGTAACGCAGTTATATATATACAGCAGACACACAATTGCAGTGAATAGGTGAATATGCACAGGAATAAGAATGTGTTTTTGACAGGTGTACAAGCACAGAAAGCAGGAGAATATGCAAAAAAATTACATGACAGTTGTAGATACACAATTACAGTGAACAACAGAGGTATGCAGAACAGTTTCTTAACAACAACAAAAAAGACAAAACCAGCAAAGCCAAAGGCCGAAAAATGGGTTGAGTGAAATTGTTTCTATGTAACTGAAAATGTGAATGTAAATGTTGTAATTGATTTTATATTTTTTGTGATGCATTGGTAAGTCTCTGGAGGAAAACAAAAATCCCACTGTAATATTGAAATTAGTACATATTGTTGTATTTTTTTTTGAACGAGCTGGTAAAAGAAATGAGAAGGCAGAAGGCAAAGAGGCATGGATGTCCATTTCAAATTCCCTGAGGAATACAAATAGTCATAAGGAAATATATATAAATGATATCACCTTGATATACATAGAGAGGTTAGAGAGAGAGGTTGGAGAATGCAGAATTGAGGCAGAAAAGGTAAGATGAAGGAGGAGCAGAATGAGATGCTGTGAAAAGTTAGAGGGTGCAGAAATGAAGAAGTGAGGCAGAGAATAAGGAGGAGCTGAGCAGAGAAGAAGGAGGAGCTAATATTGAATCCGAGAAGATTCAAAAATGATATAAGGCAGATATGAAGACTGATGCACAGCAGTGAAGATGGTACAGAACAGAGCTGATATCCAAGGTAAATCAGCAAGTGTTTTCTTTTGAAAAAGTAAGGAAGTTGGAGCTTCCCTATCAAGTTGTAGCTTTATAGATGTCATTTGTAGCTGACTGAGGTAGGAGCCTTCTATAGGTTGGTTCCTGCAGAAAATAGATGGGATTTGGTGCTTCCACATCAAGTTGTAGCTTGATAAAATGTCAGTTGTAGCTGATTGAGGTTGGAGCCTCCTGTAGGTTGGTGCCTGCAGAAAATTGATGGGAGTTGGAGCTTCCTTGCAAGTTGTAGCTTGCAGAATTGAGGTTGGAGCCTCCTGTAGGTTGGTGCCTACAGAAAATCAGTGGTGAGAGGGAGTTGGAGCTTGCCTTTGCATCACAACAATAATAAGATGTGGTTTTCTCCTTTTATGGGTTTCCACTTATATCTGGTGTCTCTGTGCATGATTTTTATGTGTTGAAATGGTTTATCTCATCTGCTTAATACTTGCTGCTCTCATTTTAAGTCTATTGTTACATTATATTAATACTTGTTGCTCACATTCTAAGATTACTCACACATTAAGTTGAACATGAAATGAAGGTGTGAATAAGTTTTAATGAAAAAATTTTAAAAGTCCATGAGTGTGTTAAACTGATTCACCCCCCCCCCCTTTCAGTTTAACTAAGGGTTCAAAAATTGGTATCACAACTGGTTCCTTTGGTGTAAGCTTAATAGCTTGAAGGAGATCTGGTTGAGTCATGGACTATCAAAATGTATATGTGTTAAATACAACAAACTTTCCTGAATGGAGAGATAAGGTTAAAACAGGATTATTGGCTTATGAACCTGAGGTATGGAAACTTGTATGTGATCGTTGCTGCACAAACTCTCCCTCAGTGCAAGAACAACATAGGAATGCCAAGGAAAAATGTGTGATATTCAACAATCTTCATAACAAGGATCTTGAGTTAATAATGGATTTAACCTCTGCAAAAGAAATCTGGGACAGATTGCATTTCGTGCATGGAGTAGAAATTGAGGATTGCATTGTCAAGAAGGAGAAGAGAAGTAAGAAGAAGAAAAATTCATGTCAAAAGGAAGATGTTCCGTCAAATGAAGTACCTGCTAGTGTGAATGGAAGTTAGTTCCCTAAAAAAATTGCATCTGAAGAAAAAGCCAAACTTGACACAACCTTGACTGAATTAGAAAGATTGAAGAATGAAAACAAAGACCTGAAGACATTGGTGCAAATATGTGATGAGAAAGAATATGAAGATAAGAAAGAAATTATTGGCCTGAAGACACAGCTTGAAGAAGCAAAGAAAGTAGAAGACACTCTGCTGCAACAAATGAGAGAGAAAAGTCAGGAATGTGAAAGATTGGAAGAAGAAGTAGTGAGCCTGAGAAAGAATTTAGAAAAAGCCCAAAGAGAACTATTAATGAATACACCTCTAATGAAAATCATTGAACAATTGGACAAAATGCTAAATGCTCAAAGGTCACCTCTCATAAAGGCTAGGATAGGATATGAAGGAGAAACCAGTAAGCCCAAGGTAGAAGATAACGAGAAAATCATCTTTGTAAAAGTTGTAAAGGAAAATGAAGCAGCTCAGAAGATTCCTATAGAAGAAGAAGCCATCAAGAACATGATTTGTAAAGAAACAAACAGAATCAAGCAGCAACATGAAAGAACAGAGAATAAGAAGATGAAGCAGTCAGTTGAAAAAGGCTCTCAAACTCCTGAATATGAATTGAATAAATTTGGAAGATGTCAAAGGAGGTTCTTTCCTCCTATGAAAAATATCACATGTTTTTCTTGTCACAAGCCTGGACATAGTGCAGCATATTGTAAGACAAAGAAAATCTAGACCAACCAGCAAAGGATGCAGAAAATGAGAAGAACCCCTCAAGCAAGAAAATGGAAAGAACAATCTTTCACCAGGTACACAAATCATTTTCATGGCTACTGTTATGCATGCAATAATTTTGGAAATAAATATGTTGAATGTAAATTGTATTAAAAAAGGGGAATAAAATATTATACATCAGCTCAAATGTATTGTTATAAAATAAGATGTTATATATGCCTCAAGCTTGGTCACAAAGAAAAATACTGTAATCTACCATATGCTTTAAAGAACTCTAGATAGATGAAGGAATCAAATCAAATCAAACAAAACTATGAACCAAAAAGAAGTGAAGACATTATGAAGAACCCAATAAAGTATGGAAGGAAAAGAGAAAGGGGGAGCCTATTATCTCAATAACATAATGAATCCAGCATAGTCTCAGGGGGCGCTGCTCTATAAAAAAAAGAAAATATCCAACCAGTGATAAATTTGAAGAAACATCCCAGGGGGAGAGCAGTTCATAAATAATCCCCATGAAAGTAGTATAAGAAGAGCCCCTTGGAATGAATACAGTTATAAGGACAGGAAGAGAATGGAAATTTTCTCCAACAGAGAACTATAGAGGAAGAAGAACACCTATAGCACACAATAGCCAACAGGTTGATGGAAGGAGAGAAAGTAGCAAACAACCATGATAATAGAGGAAACATCGGCAATGAACAAGTGAGCTAAGAAGATATCAGCACATTAAGGGATGATCACAGAGTGCATCATACTGCCAGAATTAACAATGAATCACTTAAAGAATAATGAGTAATAAAAGTGCCTATCATCATTATATAATTACTTCATTCATATATGAAAATTCCCCTTGGAGGAGTACAACAAACAATGATTCTGGAGCAGTCCTAGAAAGGAAAATGCAGTGACATTATTTTGAGTCAGAATGACAGAATAAGTAGCAGGTTAATGATGCCAAGATCAGATTCAGTACATTGATAATTGATGTTGAAGACTGTGGAGAGCTAAATAATAGGAAACTATGAAGGATGTCTTAATTATGGGTAAATGTGCAAGCTAAAGTGAAATCTCTGCATGTTTTATCAAAGTAGTATCAAGTGGTTTTTAGGTACAAGAAAAATTCTTATCAATAGAATACCAGGTGTTATTAGTGGAGCAGCAATATGGTACAGGTCCTCAGGATCAAAGGATTATGGAAAAATTACATCAAGGTAAAATTCCCAGCGTTACCTGCATTCAGCATGAAAAGGTCAGTGACAATACTAAAGGATCAGTATTATGTTTACATTTGAAGCATTATATTGAGCTTTGAAGCACACAAAGTACTTTCTAGTAATTCACCTTTGAAGAGAGATTGATCATTGACATACATACCCTTTTGTCATAAAGAAAATTGCATGATTGATAAGTGAGACTGACAAATACTCTGAATGTATCTAGCCCCAAGGGTTTGTTTTGAAAGTACATTGTACAAGAAGGAAAGTCATTTGGTCTCTAATATTGAAAGATATTAACTATTCTCACAATAAGCTGTAAGCTCTGGTTTGATTCATTGATCACATCAGTAACAGGAACCTTTCAGGTATTAAGTGTAATATCATTATCAGCATCCTAGCTCATATCATCACCAACAGGCAAGAAAAGTGAACCACAGCTATAAAAGATATATTGGCATCATCACAATTGAACAGGTGTTGTATTGTAGATGTGTATTTCAGAAGAAGACATATTCCATCTACAATCGTCCTCAACAGACATGGTTTTCTGATAAAGATAAGACTAGAGACTGAAGTATATTTGAAGCCTTCTCAGTATTTTAGATTTGATCCAATCATGCATCTCCAATTAGATAAGGCTGGTACAATGTGTTATATGAAGTGTCTTTATCTTCACTTTCAGCTCTACATTAGTGAAATAAGTCTATGCTTTGGGATTGTATCAATTTACAATGTTTATTCAAGTTCAATTATCCTCAAAATTGTTCTCTCAACAACTCTCGTACACCAGTTTGGAGTAGCAGAGTACAAAGTCAGAAGAAGAAGGCCTAAACACATCTCAGAGAGAGGAAATGAAGAGATAGAGAGCAAACTAGGAAATGTGCAATCCTTTTCCATTGATGTCAAAGGGGGGAGGAAAATCAAGTAACAGAAGAAAGGGTCTTCTAAAAGGCAAGCAGAGGAATACTTGGAGGAAGCATTGGATTATTGGTGAAGGTGTTGCCATCAATTTCAAAGGGGGAGACTGTTGGAAATGTTGTCATTGATGGCAAAGGAGATGACAAAGGAGGAGCACTTGAAACATCAGTCAAGGATAGAGGAAGCAAAAAGAGAGGTAGAAAAGGAAACAAAAAGAGAAGTAAGGAGCAGCATCACTGAAGGAGCAGAGGAAGCAAAAAGAGAGGTAGCAGAAGCAGCAAAAAGAGAAGTAAGGAGCAGCATCAGTCAAGGAGCAAAGGAAGCAGTGAATTGAAGCAGATACAAGCAGTGTATTGAAGCAGAGACAAGCAGTGAATCAGTGGGAACAAACCTGCATAGAGCTGCATAGACTTGGGGAAGAGTTAGGGACAGAGTAATGTAGTAGAAGGCCATCAGATTGAAGATCTGGCCAGCTAAAAGTTTTGAAGTGAGTGCATGAAGAACATGTATAGTTAAAAATTCGTGTTCAGGACTTGATAGATGAATGTGTGTGAACCTACGCTCTCTGTCTATAATTCGAAGGTTTTTAGTCTGTATGAGAATCTGAGGAAGGTCGATTTATAGTTGCTGGTTATAATACAGGGAAGGATTGTTATATGTGCCTGTGTAGAATTCAATTAATAGCGTTCATGTTCTCTATTGAAAGAGTATAATCCCCTGTGTGAAGGTTTCGATGAATATTAGATGAGGTTTTTAGTTTGTGAAGGATGCAACCTGGTAATTCCTAATCCTTAATGTGTTTGGGCCAGTGTTGAACTCTGTCTGTTTCGAAGCTCAAGCTCTCAGCGCTCGAAATTGAATATGTTGTATTGAATCCTGAGAGAGGTCGAATATAGGACTCTGTCGAGGAGCAAACCCATTATTGTGCTTTGTCTGCCGAAGAATAATTAATCTTTGTTGAAACAAAAACCCCTGTCATACTTTGTTTGCCCGAAGAACATTGAACCTCTGTCGAAAGTGATAGCCCAGTCCGTTGGAGTAAATAACCTTGTGTTTTATTTGTTGAATGATATTGTTGAAGCATTAACCACAGAGTTAATGAGATGGATTTCATGTGAAGGAAAGCGTTAACCATAGTGGGAGACCCAGTTAGTTACTGTTCCAGTCCCGGAGTGGTTTTGTTGAACCAAAACAGCCCTCATCGCGCAGCTTTTAGTCGGAGGTGAAACTGCTTCAAAAAAAACGCAATCCAATAATTTTGGGACACATCGCCCGGGGAATACTACTCACATCGCATAATTCTTGTGTGTTAAGGTTTAGGTTTTGAAAAAACGCGATACCGACGAGCATCATCCAATCTGGAGAAAGGGATATCACACGACAGTCGCGTGGTGACTTGCACGGAGGATAAGCCAAGGTATGCCGATAGTTTTAACACTATTGAATAGTTATGTGTGGGGCCCATGAAATGAAATGCAATATAAAATGCCATGTTAACGTTATAAGCCATGGTTGAAATGTTATAAGTGCTTGCGGGTTTGTCTAAAGGTTTAAAATCATTTGTTAATATAACAAGTGTTAACTTGGAAGTTAATGTGTTGGATTAGTTTAATTAAACCAAGAGTCGAACCTTGTATAATTGGATTTATATGCTAGCACATCATATCTATATGCGTAAAAGGTAAGATGGGCCATTATTATAGTGCGTTGTGATTAATCCAAGGATTTTGGGGCTAGATTGTTCAAAGGGTGCTTTCATATGGAATGAATTAAAGGTGTGGACTTTGGAATAAGTGGGTATCAAACATATGTGGGCCCGACTATATGGGCGGATATATGTTAATGGGCATATATGAATGTTATTCAAATAAGTACTGATAAGAGTGACCATTACATATATGCGTCATGGAGATACTTCGAGTTTAAAACAAGCAAAATATTATAAGGTGGGACCCTCACGAATCGCATCGGAGTAAAACAGAACATCGGAGCATACTATTGAAAGCTGCGATTGCGATTAATCACATCAGGTCTATCACAAAGGCATCAATCACATCAAAGTAAGGGCAAAACATCATAGCATACTATTGAAAGCTGTGACTGCAATTAATCGCATCAGATCTATCGCAAATGCATCAATCGCAATCGGAAGTATTCAGAAGTGATCCATCGCATCAGGGAATAAGAAAAGTATGGATATGTGGGCCCAAGAACATGTTGCGTAAATAGTTAAAGGCTAACGTTAAATGGGATCGGAATATTGTTGTGGAAATATTTTATAATTTTTGGTTTTATGGTTTTATACTCCAAGTTAAATATTCGCGAATGATGAAATATGGGTGTTGGCCTAAGCTATTCCTTGGAGTGATCAAAGGTTTATTTTAATGGTTTGTAACATTTGAATTGGGGTCGCAATATATGTTGATACATATATTATGTTGATTATAACTGAACCTTGTATAGAATGAATTGTGCGTTGGGCATATTATAGTTGTGGGCATTTGGAGTTTTACCAAGGTGGAACTTTGACGTGGAATGAAATGCTATGAAGATTGAAAGGAGTTTTACATATATGTTTATGAAGCCGGGAACATATATTTGTTAATATTTTGAAGACCATTGTGTAATGGAGAATTCCAATGGCTTTATAGCCATGGTTTAATTCATCGCATAGACAGATACAAAGAGCTCAAAATTGTGGGTCCCAACATATATGATTTCATAATCAAAAGGTAGAGAACGTTGGAGGCGCGTTATGGATTTTATAATAAGGTTTAATCCCATTGAGGAAAGAAAAAAGTTCCCACATATACAGTTTGTTAGGCATGGTTCACAACCATAAGATAACCTTGGAAGAAAAATCCTCCAGATATGTTTATTGAAATTTCTAGATCAACAGTTATATATATTGTAACGCAGTTATATATATATAGCAGACACACAATTGCAGTGAACAGGTGACTATGCACAAGAATGAGAATGTTTTTTTGACAAGTGTACAAGCACAGAAAGCAGGAGAATATGCAGGACAGTTACATGACAGCTGCAAATACACAATTGCATTGAACAGCAGAGGTATCCAGAACAGTTTCTTAACAGCAGAAGAAAAGACAAAACCAACAAAGCCAAAGGCCAAAAAATGGGCTGACTGAAATTGTTTCTATGTAACTGAAAATGTGAATGTAAATGTTGTAATTGATTTTATATTTTTTGTGATGCATTGGCAAGTCTCTGGAGGAAAACAAAAATCCCACTGTAATATTAAAATTAGTACATATTGTTGTATTTTTTCTGAATGAGCTGGTAAAAGAAATGAGAAGGCAAAAGGCAAAGAGGCATGGATGTCCATTTCGAATTCCCTGAGGAATACAAACAGTCATAAGGAAATCTCTATAAATGATATCACCTTGATATACATAGAGAGGTTAGAGAGAGAGGTTGGAGAATGCGGAATTGAGGCAGAAAAGGTAAGACGAAGGAGGAGCATAACGAGATGCTGTGAAAATTTAGAGGGTGTAGAGATGAAGCAGTGAGGAAGAGAAGAAGGAGGAGCTAAGCAGAGAAGAAGGAGGAGATGATAGTGAATCTGAGAAGATGCAGAAATTACATAAGGAAGATATGAATACCAATGCACATCAGTGAATATGGTATAGAACAGAGCTGATATCCAAGGTAAATTAGCAAGTGTTTTCTTTTGAAAAAGTAAGGAAGTTGGAGCTTCCCTATCAAGTTGTAGCTTGATAGACATCAATTGCAGCTGACTGAGGTAGGAGCCTCCTGTAGGTTGGTGCCTGCAAAAAATAGATGGGAGTTGGTGCTTCCACATCAAGCTGTAGCTTGATAAAATGTCAGTTGTAGCTGACTGAGGTTGGAACCTCCCATAGGTTGGTGCCTGCAGAAAATTGATGGGAGTTGGAGCTTCCTTGCAAGTTGTAGCTTGCAGAATTGAGGTAGGAGCCTCTTGTAGGTTAGAAACACAGAAAATCATGGTGAGAGGGATTTAGCCAGTTTTTGTATCACAACAATAATAAGATGTGGTTTTCTCCTTTACTTGCTTCACTCACTATAATGTCTTGGCGTGAACATTTTGTGTGTTGATATGGTTCATATCATCTGCCACATTGTCGCTCTCATATTAAGTCTCATAATATACTATATTAATACTGCTTTCTACATATTCTAAGATTACTCTCATATATTGTTGAACATGAAATGAAGGTGTAAATAAGTTTTAATGAAAAGTTTTTAAAAGTCCATGAATGTGTTAAACTAATTCTACCCCCCTCTCATTTTAACTAAGGGTTCAACACAGGAAACTCAAAAATATTCAAATTCCTAAAATTTAGGATTGGCAAGCATTGACTGATTTTCTATGAATAATGAAAGGCAAACAAATGAAGAAGAAAAAATGTGTTTGTTGATTTCACTGTCAAAACAGATTTTACAGCAGAAAGCAGTTTGACTGAAGGTTAAAGAGTATCCAGAATTAAAGAGTATCAGTGAGAAAAAGTATCAGTGAAGGCAGCTTAGATTCTAAAGAATATCTAAAGATCCAATGAAGAGGACACATAAGCAGCCAACTGCTTCTTATCTTAAAACAGTTTCTATTTATTTTGAATAAAATAGGACAACTTGCTGATTTGTTAAGCAGCTCTCACTATTATTGTTGTAAGATATTTTATTTTCCTAAGTTAATTCCTAGAGGTCATATAGGATATTTTTTCAAACATTATGTATAAGTACTTCACTCTTTTGAAGTATTTTGGTGTGGAATAAAATTGCTGGAGATTACTATAGATATTTTGTCGACTTGAAGGCTTTGGATTTCGATTTTGAGTAGCAAACTAGATCAACTATTTGGCATCATACTTCAGGACCCTTGTGATAAGCTATATGGAGTGGAGTACTCTCTTAAACTTTTCATTGTTATCTTCTTTTGTTACATGCATACATCTTTGTTTTAATTCTAAATATGAATGTATAACTAGGATTATTACTACAAGACATGTTAATAGCACCCTGTTTTTAACTAGTTATCATTTCTTTGTTTTCTTCTGATTTCCAGTGTAGGGAACCCTTAATTGCTCCCTCTCTTGTTTGACCTCTATCTTCTATTTCCCTTTTCCAGATTTAAGGATTCTTAAGTGCCCCTTATCCCGATCATACCATCTCAAAAACCAATTTTCCAAGATCTCCAAGGGTTATCTATCTTTCCCTGCAAACATTTGAACTTTTAGGCCTTGATCCCAGTTTTGTTAGCTTGACTTAGACTCCATAGCCCAATGGACAAGTGGATTTCCCTCCATCTACCCTCCAAGTGAAATTTTCCCACCAAATCCAACAAAACCAAACCAAATCTTCACTTTCATAGCTAGCCTAATATTCACAAATTAAAAGAGAGAGCCCTCTTTGAACCCTAGGAAGGCTAGATCCTAGAGTTTGAAGTAGGTTTTTGGCTACCTATAGTATTCTTTGATTAAAAACTAAAATCCCATAACTTAAGAATTTACTGGAGTGATAACACATCCAACCCCCACCCCCTTCCACACACACACACACACACATATTAGATTTAGTTACCGTTAAATTTATATAAGTTTTTGGTTATGCTCCCTTTTTTATTCTCTTGATCTTTGTGCTCCATTAATCATAATATTCAAGGCCCTAATTTTTTTCCTTATTAATTAATTAATTTAATTATCTAATTCATACATTTGACTTTGTCCCTTAACCTAATTAATTTAACCCTTTAATAACTACCTTTATTAAATTAGTATTAATTCCTTAACCGCTATGTTGTATTCTTCTCTATAAAGACTCCTTAGAACTCAGAAAAAATTTAAACTTTAAAGAGAGAGCCCTCTCTGAACCCTAGGAAGGCTAGATCCTAGATTTTGAAGTAGGTTTGTGGTTACCTCTAGTATTCTTTGACTAAAAACTAAAATCCCACAACTTAAGAATTTACTGGAGTGATAACACATCCAACCCCCACCCCCTTCCACACACACACACACACACACACACACACACACACACACACATATTAGATTTAGTTACCGTTAAATTTATATAAGTTTTTGGTTATGCTCCCTTTTTTATTCTCTTGATCTTTGTGCTCCATTAATCATAATATTCAAGGCCCCAATTTTTTTCCTTATTAATTAATTAATTTAATTATCTAATTCATACATTTGAATTTGTACCTTAACCTAATTAATTTAACCCTTTAACAACTGCCATTATTAAATTAGTATTAATTCCTTAACTGCTATGTTGTATTCTTCTCTATAAAGACTCCTCAGAACTCATTTGATATCATTATGTTTTATGGTCTTGGGTAAATTTTCCACTCAAAAAGTTGGATGGATTAGAAATCCTTTCAAATATTTTCTTCCAAAATTCTCCACAACATGAAAAACTACACTCACTTATTGTGTTTCATCTTTCTTGACACTCCATTCCAATCAACACCACACAAAAAATAGACACAAGAAAATGCATTTTCAATGGGATTATGAGTTGAGTTTCCATCCTTCAATATTCTTATAAGCAAGATTCCTTGGGGATTTCCAAAGAGCTTCCCAATGATAAAAATGAATGGATAGATTTTGTGTTTTTTTGTTGAAGGAAACAAGAGTAACAACCTCATGTTGATTTTCCATGTAAATGGAAGGACATTATGAAGGAAAAATAAGACCAAGGTCACGGGACATGTATTCCAAGCTGAATGGAGGGGGGATATATTCTGGTGGGAATCACTTGTGGTTAATTATTGACTATGGAAATTGCCATTGGCATTGGAAAAAGGGAAAGGGAATAAATGGAAATTAATTTAAGAAATAAAGGAAAATAGGAGAAAAGGAATATGAAGAGACAATAATATGTATGTAAAGGAAAATGAAGGATATTTAAGGAAAATAAAATAAAATGAGAGAGATAGCATTATGTGAATCTCTTAGTTACTCTTGGTTGCTCTTGGACATTCTAGAATTCACTTGGATATTGAGGCATTCTCACATGGACTTGGAGAGAAAGAGCACACGGATACAAACAAGCAAGCAAAGGAAAGCAATGGAGCACAAAGAGAAGGTTTGGAGAACAAGTACAATGAGAGGATTTTACAAATAACATGTTGCATATATGATTTTCTTGCTGGTATTTGAATACATGGTGCATGCATTTGGTTTACATGATTATTTTGTTGTCACTAGCATGTGATTTCCTGGATTGATATTGTATTTAGATTTTCGTTTCCATTTCTTGGATAACCATGGTATGTTGAGATTCATTTTTTGTTGAAATTTGGATTGCAAGAAGATTTTGGTTCCGGATGAGGTGGTCTCAAGAAATTCCCAGGGTTTGGGGGTGGAGATGGTTTTATTCGAGAAGCCCTTGACATGTGGGTGGAGAAAGGAAAATTCATTTGGGTATGGTGAAGAAATTATGAAGCATCTAAGCTTGTGTTGATTTGGTGATCTTTGGATCGGTTTAGGTGAGATCATGGTGCCTTGAGGGTGGAGGTGGTTTAACCTCTAGAGTCCCTGTTTGGTTATATTTGTTTTATCCCATGATATCCCACATTAATTCTCGAAATATGGCACGGGGGTGATTGGATGTGAGAAATATTTGGTTCAGCCCAATCTATGGTTGGGTGGTATGTGGAAGTTCATGACTTGGTTGGTATTTGAATATGTTATTATGTGTTGATTCTTGTTGAGATTAATGAGCACGAGTTCTAATTTTATGTATGATTTTATGGTTGGTTTGTCATGGTTCCATTCTGGTTAAATGTTAGTTACATGCATGGTATATTTTTTTTTATGATGTGCTCTTGTTATGGATCCATTCCATGGTTTGATGGGATCTTAGTTATCTTATATGAATGAATGAGCTAATGTGTGTTTTTGCTTCTTGTAATAGAGTTAAGTAAGCCGTATTGATGATTCTATGATGATCTTAATGAAATATTGAACATGTATGTATTAATGAGCTACAAGTACTTTGTTTACAAAGTGTTTGCATAAATGACTATTGTGTATTTGTGAGTTGAGCATGATTAGATCTTGGAAATTGATTTTGGAGGCTCCAATAGTTGGATGACAGAGTTTTGGAAAGTTCTAGGTAGATCTAGGCAGTGGCCTGAATACTAACCTAAAAATCCGGAACATATTTTGTGGTCGCATCCACAAAAATAGGGTGTTTTGGTTGTAGCTACACAAAGGAAGGCTTGTGTGTGTGACTAAAGCCTTCTGGCCATATGCACAACATGGAATGTGTACTACTAGGCTATAAATTCAGGTAAAAAGAAAGTTCCAGCTTAGGAAATGATCACCAGTGGGTGTTGTCTAGCATCTGGATGATCAAGTGTCCTTGGGAGGTTGTAGTAAAGTTTCAAGATAGTAGGCCCCACTTCCATAACTGGAACTTGGCTGTTAGGTCATGCATAGCAATCATCAGCTCATTTTTACCCTAGAACGCTTACAAATGTGAGTAAATGTGGGGTGGGGTGTTACAACAAGAATCCCAATAATTGTGCACTAAGGTGAACCAAATTATATATATTGATCTCGAGATCAAAATTTTGCTCAAAAATGAAAGTGCCCAGAATCTTTTGAAGCTGATGCCAAGTGGTATTGCTCGTCACAATGATTCCAATAAATCTTGAATCACCTCAATATAATGTCGTATGAAAAATTTATGATGTTTTGATCATTTGGCTCAACAACTAAAAAATTTGCAGATGTGCTGACTTGACTACTGACTGGGTAGTCCATAATGCTTATATTAGCATGTCTACTGGGCATATGGTCGACCAACCAAAATTCACCATGTGTCAGGTTTGTACATGTGCAGGTTTTCATGATTTGATTGGTCGACGTGATTTTTGATGGCCCAATGGGAGGCTGCCATGCGGCCCAATTGGAGGTTGCCACGTGGCATCTCCATGTTGGCTAGAAATTTGTTAAGGGATGGAAGGCCTCGGTAAGGATCAAACTGGAGGCCTACCACAACAAACTCTAGAGCTCTACTAACTCCCCTATGCCATGTTCCTTACCCCATAATTTCTTAGCATACATTTAAGGTTTGTACAATGGTGCATTGGGGGAAGGGGATAGGTGGTGATCCCTAACCCCCGGTCATGTTATCCACCACACAACCATGGTGTAGGAGTGGAAGACCTCATATCCCGGTGAAGTTTAGCCCTTGGTCATGCTCGCATCCACAAGACCCCCAAAGAGAAAAGTTAGAGTGAGGGCTTGGGGACCAGCCCCAGGCCTCGGTCATATACACCCTCCACATGACCATGGTGGAGGAACGGAGGGCAGAGTGTGATGAGGACTAGCCCTTGGTCACAGGGCAGTTCACGTGACCGAGCGAGAGGAGTAAAGGTGCTTGAGGGAGGGATCAGGGTTGTATGACCTAGCCCTCAGTCCCATTGCCTCCCATGTGAATAAGGAGGAAAGGTAAATGGATAGCGACGGGGGCAGAGTTTGAGTTTTGGCCCCAGGTCACTTGTTTGGTGTGTAACCACCTACAGAGGTTTTGGATCTACCATGGTGGGGGCGAGCGTTTAGCCCCGACCCCTGGCCACAACACCTCTTGTGACCTTAGCCCAATAGAAAACACACCAAGGCCAATGAGGGTGGACTTTTGGCCTAGCCCCTAGGCTTATGGCGCACCATGTTACCATGTTTTTATGGTTATAGGGCTATTGGAAAAACTAACTAAGTGACAAAATACACTAGAGGTGGGAAATATTGTTGCCTCCTGAGTGGTTTAAAGGGTGAAAATTTCGCTCAGATAGAAGGTTCAGCTAGTTTGGAGGACGAATAATAGAAGAAACTTGGGAGAGCCATAACTTGATGAATTTTTTGTCTTTTTGAGCCCAAGAAGAGCCCAGATAGGGGTTTTTGGGAATTGTAAATCAGATGGAAGCCTCTATTTACGAATTGGAGTACTTCTGGAAATAATTTTTGCAGGTTTGAGTCTTATGGTGCTAGGAAGAATGAGTGGTTTGAAGTATATTTGAAGGCTTTTGAGCAAGGAGAGAACCTTGTAGGGGTTTTCCAACCTTCATATGTTATCTGCAACAAATTTTACATCTATGGTGCATCTCTTATTTTCTTTATCTCTTTATGTATTTTTGAGGAAAACTCTTTTTAGTACTTAAATGTGGAATTTTTGTACAGTTTATGCTCATTTTCAGTTGGAGTACAGGGTTTTGATGTGAGATCCATTTTCATGTTGATTGTTTCATGACTGACTATAGGTGTTCATGCTTTTTAGAGTGAAATTTATTTGTATGAGAATGTTTCCTTGAAGGGGAAACAAGCCACTCATTTTGTAAACACATTTTATGTACTCTTTATCAACGAAATCTATGGAGTGGTCTAGTTGTGTTAACAGGCTCGATGATGTAGCCTGGGAGGGGTGAACTTCGAAAAAAAATTATGTTTTGTCTCTCTTCATGTTTGTCTTTGTGAGTTACATCTAGATATATTGTTTGTTTAAGTTCATATTACTATTAACTCATAATCCTTTAAGAAAACATAAAATTTGTTTACATAAACCATTTTTACTTGTAAAGCCTTAGAGGACGGTGAGTTTTGTTTTTAGGAAGGAGAATTTCTTGTCCAATTTCAGATCACACACACACACAAATTATATATCATTCTTATTCTTATGATTGATGTGGTCTCTCATGATTTGTTGAGATACATTTATTTGAGTGAATTCAAATTGGTTTGTCTTGTAGTCAACTAAGATTTGTAGGACCCATTGAAGCCCAAATTTTGACATGGTAGATTGCTTTAGCAGCCTCTTTCACCCCACCAATTGAGATGATACCAATACCACTAGTTACATATTATAATCTCGATTGATGGTAAAATGCTAGCGATAAACAATTTGACTAATGATTTCATGCCCATGCATATTTCTTAGAAGTATTTATATAATGGTGTCGAAATATCAAAATTTTATATTTTTTAGAGTGTCTTTTTTACTATTTCTCTACAATGGTTTTATTTTCCAAAGTAAGGTTTATGTATTTAGGGGGATATAGGGCGAGTGGTCTTGAAAGTGGAAATATATCTGATATGACTCTCTATAGATGAAACCAAGGTATGAGAGAGATAGCCTGAAATATATTTGATGTGTATAGGTGCCACTTCATGACCTATGAGAATGAGCACATAGAGGATATAAGACACGGAGGGAGAGTTAAGAAAAGGCTATGAATTCAAGTTAAAAAGTCTTAAAGATTAAGCATTGATTATAGTTTTGGATATAAGGGAGAGTTCAAATTGGAAACAAATAGGAGATACAAATTTTGAGATATTTCTAATGAGCATGATTATTTCATGATGCATTTTTGGACTACAAACATGAATGGACAAGAAAACGAGCCTAAATTTGGTTGAGGGAATGCTAGACTAGAGAAGAACAAATATGATGGGATCATAATGGAAGATTTGATAGTCTCAGAATGGTAGAGTAGTAAATTTGATAGGTTCAATTAGTAGAGTGATAAATTTGATAGACTCAAAATTGTAGAGTGGTTTAGATCTAATGGGAAGAGATATATAAATGCATTTCTAAGTAGGGATCAAGGAGTTAGAACTAGCTCTAATAACATTATTTGAGAGAGTAATAACTCCACTCTTGATTGAATTTCATGAAGGTGATCCATTCGTAAATACATAGTTTTATGAACTTTGTTTTCATCTTCTAAGTTTATATGACTCTTCTGATTCTCCTAACTCTTCATATTCCTCCTAGTTATTTAAAAATATTTAAAATTTCCTAAATCCCTAAGAATTAGTTATCTAATACATGAAGTATGCATACGAGCAATCAATGACAAAAACTTGAATCCCAATTGATTATATCCTAGAATTTTTAACCAATTATGTGAGATGAAAAAATCACCAAATTTATGTCATTTAAGCCAATATTGGAAAATGAAACGATGGTGACCAATGTATGTGTTACAATTACTATTACTACTGAAAATTAAGTCAATCACCATAAACATAAAGAGGTTCACCATTCCATGAAATAATTCATAATCTTCATAAGCTTAAATGCCAAAATTTCAAGTTGTAGTGCCAAATGTTCCTCACTTAGAAGGTTTCACAATGTGTTACAATATCCAATTCTTGGGAAAAAGGATCTTTGATTATATCCCATTTAACAAAAACATTTAAATTTATGTCCAATGTCATGAAATGAAATACCAAATGAATTCTTACAGGAGAGGATAAATGAATGCTTACACGAGACAATAAGTTCCAACTATTAGGTTAATATTTTATTGCTGTTATGTTAAGAAAAAGTATATTAATAGGGTGAAAATGTGAAGCTGGGTTACACTTTTTGCCCTTTTTTGAGAAAAAATTTTCATTTTTTTCGGTTCTTCAACTTTCTGCAAACTATAACAATTTTTCTCTGTAGAATTTCATTTTGCGATAAAAATAAAAGTTGTGAGAAATTTTGTTAGCTTTCTATTACTTATTTTTTGAAATTTTTTTATGCAGATTTGATATGTCAACTTAGCATTTCTTTGAGTGTGTGTTTCTTAACAATCAAAGGATTCATAAGAAGTCATGTTATGACACAATGTTGTATTCATTGAAAATTTGTGTTTTTGAAAAAACAAAATGTGTTACAACAATCTAGACAGAGTCTACTTTGTTTTCGTCATATTTACAAAGCCAATGGAAGCATATCATAATTACTAGAATTTTTTGAACTGGTCCAATACGAAAAACTGCGTATTTTGGATATGTTTCGCGTCGCAAGAAATTTCTTAACATATAAGTTATAAAATAAAAATCTAAAAGCTACCCATTAGAGACGACGGACCAATGTAATGCCCCATAATTTTTTCAATTTTTTTTACAATGTATTTTGGGAGATACAAAATTTTGATTTCACTGAATCACAATGACCCTCAGAAATTGTTTGCACCCATTTTATTAGAAAAATAGTTAAAATTATTAAACGTTTATGAAATTCCATAAAATTTATATTTCCTGAAAGTAGATTCAATTCTGAAAATGCTTCTCTTGGTTCCGACAGTTAATTAACAACCTTTCATGGAGTTTAATCAGTCCAAAGTTGCAGAACCATATTCAGAGCCTAGTTTTTGCGTAATTGATGACGCATTAGTTCGGCCGAACTATGTTTTCCGCTTAAGACTCGTTAAATCTAACGTCTTAATAGTTCGGCCGAACTTTTGATCAAAATTTCGGCCGAACTATTGTATAACTCTCCGTTGGCCGGAGACTTTTGCGGAGCCCCCTACTAAAACACATTCCGCGTCAATATAAATTGCCGCGAAATGATTCACAATTTTCGCACATTTCGCACACTTCTTCTCATTTTACAAAGATCTTGGTTTGGGTTCAAAAAATTTTCTTTAAAGTTTGGATTTAAGAGCATTTCTTGGTTGATTTTACAATTTTGGGTTTAAAGAATTTTTTTGGAGGACATTTCTTAGAGGCGGTGTGATTTTGGAAAAAATTGTAAAAAAATTCTTGGACATACATTCAAAAGACATTTCTTGGAGGTATGTACGTGTTTTGAGTTGAAGTAAATATTTTGAGCTTCGTTTCATTTTTATAAGACATTTTTCTCTCGAATTTTTTAAAGTGTTTTGGATTGGAATATGTATTTTTTGCAAAAAAATTACACTGAATTTTTTTAAATTAAATCTTTTGTAATATTTTTTTTAATTGAGTTATTGTCCAATTTTTTGAAGGAAATTTTTTGAACTTCATACCCTATTATAATGGGAAATCGAAGAACTTGTGGAAGAAAATATGATCAAAAAAGAGACCCTGAGGCACGTAGAGAAGATACTAGACAATCTCGCAAAAGAAAGTTAGAAGCCCTCTCAAATATTGAAGAGGAAAATCAACCTCAAGTAGAAATTGAAGCAGGTATGTAAATGTAAATATTATGATCTATTGATATATATTTAAAATTTTCCTAATGTAAAATTTGAAGCTTAATTTTTATTTGATGAACTAGTTTGAAAAATATTTTGTTTAATGTAAACAGATAGAGATATTCTTCAAAATATTGAAGAAGAAAATCAACCTCAAGCAGAAATTGAAGAAGGTATGTAAATGTAAATATTATGATCTATTGATATATTTTTAAAATTTTCCAAATGTAAAATGTGAAGCTTAATTTTTATTTGATGAACTAGTTTGAAAAATATTTTGTTTAATGTAAACAGACAGAGATATTCCTCAAAATATTGAAGAAGAAAATCAACCTCAAGCAGAAATTGAAGCAGGTATGTAAATGTAAATATTATGATCTATCGATATATTTAAAATTTTCCTAATGTAAAATGTGAAGCTTAATTTTTATTTGATGAACTAGTTTGAAAAATATTTTGTTTAATGTAAACAGACAGAGATACTCCTCAAAATATTGAAGAAGAAAATCAACCTCAAGCATAAATTGAAGCGGGTATGTAAATTTATATATTATGATCTATTGATATATTTAAAATTTTCCTAATATTTATTGACATATTTATTAATTTAGTGATTTATTGAATATGTACTATTTTTTCGAATATGTACAGATGAAATCACTATCGATAATGAGATGTTAGAAAATGTTGACACTCACACATATGGAGATAAAAAACCTGACCATGTTATACGATATCGTGTCAACCACATTTTTGAAAAGTATTTCTTAAATGAGCGAGTGACAGTTCAAGCTTAAATGTTGAAAGGTCTCCTATCATCAAGGAACTTAAAAGAAGCGACGACACTATTGGGTATTCAAAAATCAACCAAAGATAAAAAAATGAAGGAAGAGGTGATAAAAAATATGAGTAGTGCTATAAAGTCAATTAAGAGATCTAGAGATAAAGATGTTTCAAATGTACGTAGAGGAATACATATGGCAATGGTTTCACCAAGTACTCAAGAGAATCGTTTGATAACATCTATGGCACGAGCACTGGGAACCTCGCGAAAAACTCTGCACAAACATCAAAAATTTCGACTGCAAATAGATGTAAATGATGAACTCGCTTGTTGGAGAGCTATTTGTAGGCAACCATACAAAGATAGACTTGGAGAAAATGTTAAAAAAATAATATATGAATATTGGAAGAACAATTCACGTGTTTCACCAACTGCAAGACATGTAATGCGAAGAAGAATAGCACGAAATCAGTACGAAGAACATGAAAAACATCTCTTGGAAACCACTCAGATAGAGTTATTCAACAAGTTCAAAGAAGAGAATCGTCAAATTCATGTTTCACTCAGTGCTTTTGTTCAAAAAAAACCATGGTATGTAAAACCTATCACCGTACGCGACACTTGTTGTTGTTGTTATCATGTGGAATTTGAGTTATATTATGACACATTCCTTGATTTCAGTAGAACATTATGGAAGGATTCACCTCCTCCTTCCACTATCCGTGAATTCATATCTCAAATTCTATGTGAAAGAGAAAGCGATGAACTATTTTACAAAAAGAAATGTGTTGATGGTAAAAAATGCGATGATTGCGGAAATTTGACTAAATTTCAAAACAAATATCGTATTGATATAAATGATCAATCATTGTCCAACATGAAAGTGAAATGGAAGAGATATGAATATATCAGTACATCAATTCAAGGTGCAAATAGTGTTAAAAGAATCGAATTACGAGAAGACGAAATTTTCCTGATAGACTTTTTGAGAAAGTTTGAGGCAGAAATTTACAAATACACCAAGCATTCCCATAGAGCTCGATGGCAAGACTTGCAATTCAAAAAATCTCGTGAAGTTTTTCCACTAGGGACCATTTTGTCAGTGATTGATTTTGCAGAAAACTACACATTTGTTCCACAAAAAGAAATTCAGAGTGAATACTATCATTCTGACCAAGTCTCCATGCTCGTCCATATTCTATATAGACATGCTGAACAAAATGTCGATCATATAGAAAGCACGAGTGAAAATCGACATATCATTAAATAATATCACTTTTATATCAGTGACGATCGTACATATGATACATGTTTCGTACAACATTGTTTTGGAAGAATTTATGATTCATTGAAAAATCGTGGAATAACATTCAATGAACATTAGATATGGTCAGACAGATGCGCAGGTCAATTCAAATCTGCACGATCATTCTTTTGGTTGTGTTGTCTTCATAAGAAAACGTGCATTAAACATTGTTGGAATTTCTTCGAGACTGGCCATGGAAAAGGAGAACATGACGGTGCGGGAGCATGCATAAAACGAGTACTTCGAAGATATCAAATTAACCACTCTGCACGCCGATTTGTGAACGCTGAAGAAATTGTTTAATGGTGCATCGCTGCTCTAAGCCATGAGAAAAACCCATCAAGAGAAGTGCGAAGGTACATTCAATTTAATTTATATTGGAAATATAATTTTAAACATTGTACATTTATCATGCAATGATTATTTTTAATTGTATTTTGATATCATATTTACAAATTCTTTTTCTAATTTTCCATATAAAGGTTTTTCTTGCATATTGGAATCGAAGACGTAGATAGATCAATTGGAAATGACGTTGAAACAATAAAAGGGACTCGAAAATTGCATTCAATTCAAACAAAGTTGTCCAAAAATGTGTTTGCATTGGATAAAAGAAAATATTCTTGTTTTTGTGATGTTTGCATAGACAACACGAAATCCAATGACGTTTGTGAAAACAAAATGTATGTGAACGATTGGAAACATACAGAGCTAAATACAAAGGGCAAAATGTCTGTTGCAATGTTTGAAGAAATGAAATCAGATAAAACTACAATATCATCCGATGGTGATCGAGTTTCTGATCTTGTTAGAGAAGGTAACATTTGAATTACTTTCTAATGATTTAAAGATCTAGAAATAAATTTAAATATGCATAATTAAATGTTAAATTTTGATTTTATTGTGCAGGAGATGTTTTTGATGTAATTGCACCTATTGACAACGATGAAAATGTGAAGTATTATTTGATGCGTTGCACTGAACGAAAAATGAAATTATTACAAGACTATAATGATCACGGATTTCAGTATGACAGAGGGTCTATTATACTGAAAGGTTATTTTTTTAGACAAACTCATCAAAGTGGAGACTTTGTTTACTTTGAAGACTATGAACCTGATTCCATAAGTTGTCAATATAGTCACTTGGTGTGTGCAGTACGCATAAAGTTGATAGAAGTTCAATCAAAGAAAAAATCGAAAATTAAGAAATGGAAAATGTCAAAATCCGATCATGAACGGATTATTGAAGATGGAATTCCATTAGAATTTTTTTGAGTGAAGTGTCCAACAATTTATTATCTTTGGATTAAATATGTTTTAGAATTTCCAGTACTCAACTAAAAATTGAGTTGCTTATGTTATTTGTGGTTTGCACATGTTACAAATTGTTTGGGTACAAGCACGTGCTCTAGTATCAACTGAAAGTAGTTTTTCTATACATGTGCATTGATGAAAAATGTTATATATATATTATAGAATGAAATTAATTGTTCTTGTATATTAATTGTTCTTGTATATGTTTTCCGACCGTATGGTACAAATTATTTCACTTTATTTTGTAAGGTCAGATTTGGTCCCCATATGGCCTAGCCTCCAAGGGACGAGATAACAAGTGGTTGTCCCCACTTGCCCGAATCTCAGCTTTTAAGTACAATTTTACTGTTTATGGCATGCATCTTACATGATGTCCTAGCCAAGGATAGATTCTCTTTGTTTCAAGTTTCCGGTAAAAGTTGTCACCGAATGACCTACTAGGATATTATAAATACTAGCTTTGTAAGATCATTTGGCATTCGGAAAAATTCGAAAGTCTTAGACTGTCAAACAATTTAAAGTATCATTCACCCTAGGGAGTGTAAAATATTCAATGTAGGTTGGTGACGATGCTCACTCCTAGCTTGAAGCAGCTCCAATGACCAATTCTTTAATGAATTCCAATGCAGTAGACCAAAGTTGGTGACCACTTGGTTTTTCACCCAAGAAATTCCAAGGTACTCTTCTTACCTTTGGCCCCCAAAGCTACAATGGAATTATAGGAAGGTGAAAAAAAAAAATTTCACTGATAGGAATTTGGTCACATCCCTTATCTCCCCTTATCAAAAAGTTCCTAACTACTACATTATCCAGCATGTACTCAAGATCACTATTTCGTAATTAGAATATCACAATATCATAAGTTCTCACAAAAATACATGGAGTGCCATTACGACACTCATCTAACAATGGGGAGCTCAAAACCTAGAAATCTCCTCGTCCCCTTAATAATAATGTGTTTAATTTAGTCTTTTAGGTGAGGATTAGGTGTGAATCTTGTTTCACATACAAAAATAATTAATTGTTTAATTCCATAAATTTGATTATTCACCAAAATACATGTCATATCCACTATTTGTCTCTCCTACAAATTCCCATTATTTTATTAAAATATATGATTTTATCTCACCCAACTATCACATGTTCCTAAATTTACTCCTAATTGTTCCCTATGCCCTAAATCTACTCCTAATTGTTCCCTATGCTGCTTTCCCCTTACTTATTTTTAGAAAGTTATTTTCCTAGATCCATCATAACTATGGATCTATCAAGCGCCGAGAGGGATCAAATGTCTAGAGGTGCAAACCTCTTTTTTGAGTGAAAAACTTGAAGAAAGGTTTGCACCTCAAGAGATTTGATCCCTCTCGGCGCTTGATAGATCCGTAGTTAAGATGGATCTAAGTTGGTTTCAGTCGTGTGCAACGAAGGAAAAACTATTGATAATATGAGAAACATATGATTAATTTTATCATTAATATGTAAATACATCTAATAATAATATAGCCATTTTAAATATGCTAAATATGTTTGAGATTTATCAAGTCATTTTAATTTTAAATTTTCTTAGTTACCTCAATTTGTTGAGATGATAAATATTGTAGAATAACTTTAATAATGGAAAATGAACAAATAAAATTTTTGAATGCAAAGTGACAATGTAATAATATTGAATGATAGAATGTGGATAATTAGAATGTAATCAATTACAAATAGCAATTAGAATGTAATCAATTACAAATAGCATTTATTGTGATCAATCTTAAACTATTTTCTTCTTCTATTCTTATTGTCACCCTTATTAGTTTTGTCATCTTTCCGTATTGATTATATTAAAAAGAAAGTAAAAATCATAAATCATAAACCATTTAAATATTGAGCTCGAACTCTTGTAGTAAACACCATACCTTGTCTCTCTTGCTCTCCAATATTATTAGGTTTAATTATTATAACACAAAAATTGTTCTACATTGTCAATAATTTTTTGCGCTTACACTGAAATCAATGAACACTATTAATCCAATGACTTTACAAGTAATGTACCATCATACATGCAATTATATCACATCAGAAATCAACATATACTGTAATGAAATCAATGGGGATTGTCTTGTTACAAGTAACATTTCAATTTACCACATGTGCAAATGTAGGTTCACATTCTATCATTCATGTAGTTTTAAAAACTTCACATGCCATGCCAATTATAATTCAACTATCCAAAAAAAACATTTAACATTAAATATCACATGCCAAATGTAGTTCAGATGACAACATTACTTCACATTCACATGCCAAAAGTACTAAAACCATCCAAAAATTAAATAAAACAAATTATATAATAACAATGTAATAAAATATGTCCAAAAATTGTAAATCTTACTTGAGTATCAAACTGTATCAAGTTTAACAAATTTTAAAACCATCTAAATTTTAAAATCAAATCTACTGTAAATGATGTCCATCAAATGGAGGATCTAGCGTCTGGGTCTCAGTCTGCGCCCTATCCTGTGAATAGGAAACCTACATACACAATGCACATGTACTTGAACATTAAAATTTGAAGTTTTAAAAATGAATGAGAATACATATATCTAGAACTTCATGTAAAAAACAAAATATAACAAAAAAATCATGCAATACCTCGTAAGGTTCCCTCTCCATTTGATGAACAGGTTCTGCCATAGAAACATCTGCAGTGGTAAACTGTACAATATACATGTATAGTTAAATATATATATATATATATTAAAAACTTTCAAATGAAAATGCACGTGTACATATATAAACTTATTTTCAATAATATTAAAAAAAAGAACTAAAGACAACTTGTTCAAATGCTGTGGATGTTCCTATCTCCGTCGCTAGAGTCCCCGGATTAAAGAAATCTTCTATAGGAACCTAAATTCAAAAAATTTTAAATAACTCAAAATATAGATCTCTCTCTCTCTCTCTCTCTCTCTCTCTCTATATATATATATATATATATATTCTACCTCAAAAAGTTCCATTAAAAATTGAGATATATATATGTATATAACTTTTTGAGGTAGAATATATATATATATATATATATATATATATAACTTTTAAACATAAATTTTAAACTTGTGAAAAATTGTCCATACTTGTGGCTCATCTCCCAATGAAGTAGAAGGTACATCTCCTAAGGAAGAAGAAGGTACCACCATCCCAAAAACATCAGACGAAATCGGTACCTGTTAAAACATTTTATCAAATTATATATATACATACATGTACATGTGTGGCAACAATTATTTATTTTAGAGTCACTTAAAAAACACTAACATACATGTTCCAACATATCATGATGGTCAGACCCATCTGCATCGTTTGAGCCAGAGGTCCCGAACGTAATATTAACATTTTCATCACGCATCATGCCTGAGAACTGCAAATGGTGTTTTAACATATAATCATACATTTTTGTTATATTAATGTACACATACAAATAAATGTATACATGTACATACACATGTATTTATTACAAATTGTACACATGTATATGTAAAAATAATTTCAAACCCTAAGGTCACTAACACATACCGTTCCAGTGCCCTCTTCCTCATGAAAAATTAGGTCTTGCAGACCATTGCGAAAATTTATTGCATATGTTCGGAGATCTTCAACATTCATGTTGTAAATCTCCTCATCTGTACGATAAACAAAATTGGCACGTGCATTTTCACGTGCTCTTTGTCGATTTAAACAAAGATCGACTCCACTCAATCCGTTATGAACATTGTCGATCATAACATCTCTTGCTTCTCGACTTATTTGATAAGTCGCATCCATCTCTGATCGCAGAGTTTCGACTCAAAACGGTCAACTCACCAATGGCGGCTCAGGGCGAGGCAACTCCACATCTCACTTAGCGCCCTTACGTTGATATAATCGACCTCTCCCCAGGCCAAAAAATTCTAAAGGAAGGTCATTGTAGTCAGGTTTCATACCCAAAAAAAATTCTACATAAAACATTTGTGCAAAATAAACAGGAACCTCATCGTTCCATGGAAGCCTTCCAAAGGCCGCAAGATGTCGATCATACAAATAACCAGCTTTGTCTGGGTGCTTGAAATACTGCACCTTCAACATTTTTCTTTTTGGCCCTTCCTTATAATTAAACATTGACTTGGCCTCTACTCTTGTAACTTTTTGTTTTATGTCCTGCCATTTATCGGGACCTATCACTGTTTCTTTTCTCTTTCTCATCAGTTCTACAAATGAATCAGTCGTTGGCCCCAAATTTCTGTACACATTTACCATTTCACCCAATGAATGTGTAACTATTTCGAGGCTTTGTCTACTCTCAGCAGGTAGAGACAAAGCCACGAGATCTCTTTGCAATTTTGCATGAAGGCTTTGACACCTTTGTAAGGTGCATTCCACCATGTTCGTTTCCCATGGTATATTAGTAATCTCAGCCGGATAAGTTGTGCTGGGTTGACAGCCTTCTTCTTGAATGTAGCGCGCTGCCCTGCGTCTATTTTGACCACTGGCTCGGACATTTTCAGCCTCTGCATCAATATATATAAAATTCCGTATATTAGAAAAAACACGTGTAAAAAAAGTTGCACAAATTTAATGAAAAAATATTGAAATTGATGTCAACCTTGATGTTGTTGGTTAACATCATCTCCAACATGACCCTGCTGAGAACCAACCCTAGAATGACGTTGTTGAGAACCAGACCCACAGTGACCCTGTTGAGAACCAGCAGCTGTTGATTGGCCTTCGGGGGAATAAATATCACCCCTTCCCGCAACCTGCTACCACTCATACCTCGACCGGTTGAACCTTGGCCACGCTCCATGGATGGAGTAGAAACCCTTCTCCTCTTGCCTCCTAAAATTTAAAATATGAAACTTATTAACTAATTTCACTCACAAAGTTAATAAAAAAATCAATTCCATATGTACACACATGTATGGAGATTTAAGATTATATTTAAATACCGTGAACATCCTCCGATCCCTGAACCTCCATATGGGATTCAGCTGATCTTCGTCTTTCATCCTCCATGATATATATCTATTGGTCGACATTTACACAAAATAGATTTCAAAAAATCAATTTGTAATTTAGTGTACACAAATTATGTAGAACACAACTTTCAAAGCAATACTTGATCATGTGTGAAACTAAATTTAATCGAAAAAGATATTATAAAAATGATAAGTTCACCAAATTGCGCTTTACATGGTGGGAGCACACTTGGTATAAAATTTACTACTTATACACTTTATTTTGTGGGAGAAATGACACATGTACATAGTTTACCTTAAAGTCGTTGTGTTTTACGGATATTAAAATGAAGAACTTATATTTAGATCCATTCCAGAGATTGACTGTAGGGGCATTTACTAGATATGTCACCTTTCATAAAAGATGAGATCCAGAGGCTACCTGGCCCTTTACAGACTCTGCCTATAGAACTTGTAGAAGTAAACACTAGAGGCATTAACAATATCAAAGAACGTTTTCATGCTTATACATGGGAATGTCTCTTTCCCTACGCAAAAAAATAGTTCAAGGTAGTTAATCTTCATAGACATGTCATCAAGGAAGTCAATGTGATCATCCCCAACTTACTTTTTATGAAATTAGGCTTGGAATCCTCTACAACCTGGTGGATGGAGTTGAATGGGAACTAGGTTGAAAGGCCTTTACAAAATACATGCTAGTGAATAACACTTACTAGGTTATGCCAACAAATAAAGTTGGAGAAATGTTTTCTCCTCGAGGTTGTCCAATTGGGTGTGTAATACCAACTTCACACATTTCCTCACAGGTTTCTCTCTTAGGTTACAAATGTCTTCCACCTTATTAGTTATATATTTTTCAATTTCCCGAGGATTCCTTGTTTTTTTTCTCCTACCATCTCCCTCTCTCACTCCCCAAATTATTGTCATCAAACATGCCCCATTGAGGATCTAGAGCAATGTTTGCACCATACTTAGAACTGTCATTGCTGCTAATTGAAATTGGAGTCATGTATACTAGATTGCTTGCTTAAGTGGCTCTTACTTGGAAAATATCCTGAGATGAGTTTGACATGATGGTCATTTGAGGTTGGAAGCTACATGGTGTAATTTTCCTTAAATCTTCAAAAAAACAGAGCAAAAATGTCATTTTCGATCATTTTTTATTAGCTTCTGCATACAGCAAATGTTATCACAATTGCAACACAATCATGTTCCTTGAGCATGAATTATTAATGTCACAAGCCAAATGGCAAGGAAATTTGCATTCATTTAGGCAAAAGAAGGCTATGACATTAAGGTCCATGCTAGAAAAAATTATGCAAATAAAGTTGCTAAGTCTTGATACTTACCATGTGTTTCAAAGCCATAACGAAGGTTGGCTTTGAGAGTGTCCTCTCAAAGCCCTGTCTTGAGATGAAATTTAATTCAATGTCTCTTAGAGTTTCAAGGTGGAATTGATAGAACTATTTGATTTCTTTACCATAAATGGGAAGACAAGACGTCACAAGATTTTGGGAAGGTCCACTCTTGAGCGAGAGCCTCATGAGAATCAAATGGGAGTGCATCCTTATTTTGAAAACAAATAGGATTCTAAGCTACCTAGAGCATCATTACATTTTAGGGTTGCTTGTCTCCCATAAGGATTCATAGGAAAATAATTGTGTTTATTGTCTAGAGATATATGTATGTGCGTGTTTCATTATGTTCTCTATTTCTTACGTTGTGTTTCATTATGTTTTATATTTCTTACATTTCTACCCTCCTATTTTTCTTTCCACTCAAGGTTTATAAAATAACATGAGAAGCAACATGAGACTTGGAACAATCATTTTCATTATCTAAGAATGACTTAAAATGACCTTGTATGTCTTCTCATTTTAGAGCTCAAATTTTTAGGAAGGATTTAAGTATCCACCTTTCAAGAATCACTAGAAGAGGTTGATAAAGAATATAGGAAGACAAAACTAACCAGTGGTGTACTAAATGTATTTCTTGGGAGGTAGATTGGCATATGGACTTTTGGTAGCTAGAACTTTTCCAAATAAGTGAATGTATTTGAAAACCAAACCTCTAGTTTATTTTGGTTTAGACAAGGTCTAGAATTTGAAAAGTGAATTCCCTCTTTCTTCCTCTTACATGTCCAATGATCGGAATCTAGATTGAGGGAAAAAAATTTCCTAAATAAAAATATTGCATTTTATTTGTACACGAGGTTTTAAAAGCTAATTAACTCATAAATTTCTCACAAAATACACTTAAAGCTTGACACAAAACCCTTCCCAATTGGCTAACTTAAAATGATCCTAAACACATTTTTATTTAACTAATGAGGGAGATAGCCCAATAAAACTAGTTTGTCCATATTCAAATCAAGTTGGTATCAAAGTACAATTTAGCTCATTTTATTCAAGGTTAGTTAGAAGAATTAGCTATTGGTTTATGTCTTCAATTTCCTCTCAAAATGAATGTGTACGTGCTTTTGAGAGACACTAGACCTGAATAAGGTCCAAATTTTTGATGAAAATGTGCTATGAAAGTAAAGGGTTAAAGGCAAACATGTACAAGGCATAGTTAATACAAGGCATAGTTGAGCCAAATGTTGTTGAGGAAGGGCCTAATTATTTGGGTCTTGGTTATGGAAAACATGGAGAATGCTCCAAAGCCAAGGAGGCACATGAAGTTGTTCCAACAAGGAATTTTATTTCGTGTTCATTACCTCAGGCATGTGAAGTTTGTGTTCAGATGAATGGAAAAGTTTGACACCCACTTTGCAAGAAGATGTTAATAAACATGTAGCTAATGAGAATGTAAAAGAAGAGGATGTTGAAAGCTCTATCTAGTCATTGAATTCATTGCTAACTAGTATTCAGAGGAGAGCCACTACCTCATCAAATTCCCCTAGGACTCAAACCATTATTTTCAAATTTGAAATATCATGGTGTGTTGTTTCAATGCCTAAATCGACAACCCTAACATAAATTGTTTTATTCTTTTTTTGCAAGATTTAGTTGGTTATATTAAAAGTCAGTTGAATTTAAAATTCTTGGCTTAGTGGCATGAACCAAACATATTGTACATATTAAATGAGGAATTTCGCTCTCCCAATCATTTCTAAATCACCCATATCACCAAGAAAACATGTTTTAAAAGAACATACTTTGGTATGGGAAATACCTTAGGTTTCAAATATTATAAGAAGGTTTTTGATATGGTTGAGAGAATAACATTTTAGCCCCATTACTCATGCATGGCAAGCTAGCTACATGTGGAATTTTAACAATACTCTAAAAGGTCTAAAATCACAAACCTCGTTAATGGTTGATAGAGTCAAATCTTACACCTAGTTGGCTAGATCACGCTATGTTAAATACTTGGCCACTAGGAGGAATAAGAGTTCCATTTTGTGTTATTGTATTTTGTTCCATAGTTGAAAATACAACTAGAGTGTGAAGTTAGAGAGAAAAATGTATGAAGTTAAGTTTTTATAGCAACCTTACATGCTAAAAGTCTTAGCTAACTCTAGAGAGATTACCTCTTTCTTTGTACTCACATATTTTCCATACCAGAAAAGAGAGAGTAGAGCATGTTTACATTTTAGTGTTGTTTTTCTCCCATAAGGATTTCCTAGGGAAACAAGAGTCTAGAGCATCATTAATTTTTAGGGTTGCTTGTCTCCCATAAGGATTCATAGGAAAATAATTGTGTTGATTGTCTAGAGATATATGTATGTGCGTGTTTCATTATGTTCTCTATTTCTTACATTGTGTTTCATTATGTTTTATATTTCTTACATTTTTGCCCTCCTATTTTTCTTTCCACTCAAGGTTTATAAAATAACATGAGAAGCAACATGAGACTTGGAACAATCATTTTCATTATCTAAGAATGACTTAAAATGACCTTGTATGTCTTCTCATTTTAGAGCTCAAATTTTTAGGAAGGATTTAAGTATCCACCTTTCAAGAATCACTAGAAGAGGTTGATAAAGAATATAGGAAGACAAAAAACTAACCAGTGGTGTAATAAATGTATTTCTTGGGAGGTAGATTGGCATATGGAATTTTGGTAGCTAGAAATTTTCCAAATAAGTGAATGTATTTGAAAACCAAACCTCTAGTTTATTTTGGTTTAGACAAGGTCTAGAATTTGAAAAGTGAATTCCCTCTTTCTTCCTTTTACATGTCCAATGATCGGAATCTGGATTGAGGGAAAAAAATTTCCTAAATAAAAATTTTGCATTTTATTTGTACACGAGTTTTTAAAAGCTAATTAACTCATAAATTTCTCACAAAATACACTTAAAGCTTAAGCTTATGTAGTTTGTCAAATTTTATCATATATTTTTTGGTAAGGGTAAATGTTTTTTTATCTATAGTACAAGTCATGAGTTCCCCAATTTTACCTTATGTAAAGCATGATTCTAGGATTACTACAATTTGTACTTGGTTTTTTTATTGTGATGATGCCTTGTCTCAATCACTTGGCCATCTCTCGATGGGTAGTTAAATCTTTATAACAATACTTAAGTAATATTTATCTAAATTTGTATTATGTGAAATTATGTAAAAAATGGTATACTATTTTTCATAAAATTGCCCGTTGAGTTTATCATATATTTCAATGAAATTTGATTAAATATGTTTTCTTTAAAAGGATCTAACAATTTTGTTAAGGTATGAATTTGCAATTTTGTGTGGCTCTCTATCAACCTTCACTTCCTCATTTCTAGAAAAAATCTACTTGCTCATTCGTATACCCACTTTCTATTCAAATGCATGAGTTTTGAACTCTCGGTAACTATGTTTTTCCACGCAGGAAAATTATATGTCAATATGTCATGATTCTTTAATTTATCTTTTATAGATGACCGGAGCATCCCTTTTTAATCTATCCCTTTTGACTTTGGATATGTGGGCAATACTCATCTGCATATTTTTCTATCATAAAGTAGTGAGTAAAATTGTATTCCATTTGTGTCAATGTTAAGGTTAAGCACATGGATTAAAGTTTTATATTTAAAATACATTGCCACAGTGTACATTTATATCTAAAGGGTCCAAAACCTCATTCAAGACCATATGTTTTGTTGATGTAGTTTGATTGGTTATATTGCATTGCTTTTGCAATTGTTGCTATGGGCCTCACCATCTAGTGATTTTAGTTAAAAAATTATTTACATGGAATTTTGAAGTATCCTAGAATGTTTATTATTTATCACTAATAGCCTTGGTGATTTAGTTGTTTGTTTTGATGCTACTTGGTTACCCATATTTAATAGTTGTTCATGTTTAATTCATTGTTAAGGCTTTTTATTGGCCTATCAAGATGTATTTTTCTCAAATCCATAATGGCTAAAAGAATGAAATTTATCTATGAAAAAAAGAGGTCATATGGAAAACAAATTGTTTGCAAGTGTTCTTTTGAACCCATAGAACTTGCAACCCCAATATGGATACAATACTAAGTAATACATAGCCTCCTCATCTAACTTAGCCAGGGATTTGCAATACTATATTTGAGTTGGCTAGCTCCATTTCAGGATATTATAATGTTAGATTATTATTTCTATAGATTTTGATTATGGTAGTAAAATGTTACAAAAAAACGAAAACTACAAATAATATTATTCTAGATATATGTAAAAAGACATGGTAGATAAAATCAAACAATACTAAACTTTTCATAAATAGTTTAGATAAAAATACATTTTCTAATTTTGATTGTAAATTCCAAGGCTTAAAGAAATAATTTTTCTAATAATTTTTTTTTAATTAATAAATAAAAAAGAAGCATTTTCAATCAAAATCACATCCAACATATAATAAAAACAATTTAAAACTTCATACACTATGACATTACTATGGCAAAGAGCATAAAAATATACTAGTAAAAAATCCTTTTCTATAATAATGGAGAGCTTCAAATATACAAGAAAAAAAAAATCTTTCAGCCTCCTTGTATCCCAAAGAAAGAGTTGCTCAAACAATCATATTTTAAACAATTAAAACTTGGAGAAGATCATCTGTTTTTGAATTTCAATTATATAAAAAATTAGTCAAATATAAGACAAGAGTTACTCATACTATAAAAGTTTAAATAATATTAACTTTAAAAAATATATATTTGGGAATGAACCCAAAAAAAAAAATTATAAATTTCATTTACAGTAACTTAAATCCATATTAACACCTCTTGATAAATCTGAAATCAAATTAAATCTATATTAATTAATTTAATAGTTTAAATTCCTATTTGTGGTGTGCCAAATATAACTATTCAAAGTGAAAGTTACAACTTACAAATATTACTCAAATATATCACAAAAGGAAATAGAATAACAAACATAATGGACAATATGAACCAAAGTATTATACCTTTATTGATATGGATGGATTCTTAATTACAAACATTTGAGTAAAATATGATGAATCTTTGGGGGAACTTTAATGAAACACTTTGTGGACAATATCAAAAGAGTTAAGAAAGTGGCTGCTAACTAGTCTAAAAAGAAGGCAACAGAAGATAAAAAGGATCTTTTAGAAGTAGAAAAATTCATTTCTAGGCTTTTTGACAATAATGTAAATGCAATTTTTACTGAAAAAGACCTGCAGTCTTTGAAAATTTTGGAGGGGAGAAAGCAAGCACTATTAGAAAAGGAAATAGTTTAATGAAGACTTCAAAGTAGAGCCATCTAGTTCGCTGAAGGTGATAACAACACTAATTTTTCCAGAAACATGTAAATCATAAAACCTGCAACTAAGCTGAAGATTTGGAAAAATATTACAGCCATGAAACAAGACTTTTATAATTTGATTAAGGAGAGGCAGATGTCCAAGTTGTCATGGAGACAATTCAAATTTCAAATCCCTCCATGGTGTCAAGAAAATGGTAGAGAAGAGGGTAATGAGCATGCTGAAGCTGAGAGTTATGTGGAGAAGCTAGAGGCAAGCGTCATATGGATAGAAAAAAAAGAATAGAAAAGAAGATGATCCAATCCTGCAAAGTAGGCTACCTACTTGCACACTCTTTTTGCAATTTTTGCAAAAGATTCGAACGGCTCAACAAGTGCTCCAAATAACATGGGAGAAGATGGGCTATCCACTATAAAATTCTTTTCATTCATCAATGTGCAAAAGTGGAGCAACGATAAATGGCTAATATCAAAAATCTATAAATAAGGGATGAATTGTACATTCAATCAATGTACATATAGCATACAAAATTATAAATTTACTGAAGCATGCAACACTTTTGGACTGAAGCATGCAACACAACGATATATATGTAAAACATGAGTTCATGTCGAATTCTCTGGATGAGTACACTAGAGGAATCTTTTTTAGGTGAAACCAGATGCGGCACACTTGGGGATTTTTTGTTCATAAGCTTACTGTCACGTTACCAAGGATGCAAGAAAAAATCTAGAACCAACAACAAAGTTGGGAATATTTGTGGGGTTCACTGATACACCTCACAACTAACGGGTGTACCTTCCATCTCACAGGATGACAGCGGTTTGTAGAGATGTGAAGTTTGATGAAGAGAAGGCCATGAGATGTTCCCTTGAGAGGGAGATTTAGTTGCATGCAGATGAGGATATTTTATCTCCAAAGGAAGAACCTCGGGATGTTTTGGAGTAGCCAAAAATAGAGGAGAAGAGAGTGGAAGAACCCACTCATGAAGAGACATCTAGAGATGGAAGGAAGCACACCAAATAGGTTGACATATTGATTATGCTAGAGACAATTTCAGAGCACCCACATCACAGCGCAGGCAGAGGACGTCACCATGGCGATACACTAGCTACATGGTTCTTATAAATGAGAGTGTAGTGATCGAGCCATCCTCATTTGAGGAAGCAGTGCAGAAACCAGTATGGGTTGATTCCATAGTAGAGGAGTGTGACTCCATTATCCGGAACAGTGCTTGGGAAATTTTACCAAGGCCAGAAGACAAGTCAGTTGTAGGATCTAGGTGGATCTACAAGGTGAAGCAAGAAAAATATGGGAGTGTCGAGAAACACAAGGCCAGATTTTTGGCCAAGGAATTCTCTCAGATGGAGGGAATTGAGTATGAGGAGGAATTTTCTCTAGTAGCAAGGTACTCTTCAATCAGATATATTTTATCACTTTCAGTGCAGATGGGATGGAAGATACATCAGATGGATGTGAATACAACCACCCTTAATGGAGTGATTAAGGAAGAGGTGTACATGGAGAAGCTAGAAATATTTGAGGCCTTCAATAGAGAGTTTCATGTGTACATATTCAATCGAGCATTGTATGTATTGAAACAAGCACCCTATGCTTAGTACACCGGGATCGACAACTATTTCACTAGAAGTGAAGCAGATGCAAACCTTTACCATACTATGGTTGAAGGTAAATTATTGATTATAGTATTATATGTCAATGATTTAATTCAAATAAGTTATGAGAAGACGATAAAATATTTCAAAGAGGATTTGGAAAGAGAGTTTGAGATGAAAGCCATGGGTCTCATGCATTATTTCCTTGGTTTGGAAATTTGGCAAGGAGATGGGGAATTGTTTGTCTCTCATGGAGATTATGCCAATGAGATACTAAATAAGTTTCACATGGAGAGAAAAAAACCCATGGATACTCCTCCAGAAAGGAATTGGAGGAAGGAATATGCTACTTCAAGCGAAGTGGTATAGGCTACATTTATAGGAATCTTATGGGTTCAATTATGTACTTGGTGAGCACACGACCATACATGTGTTTTGTAGTTAACTAGCTTAGTTAAGTAACCAAACTCTATTCGAAAGTATCCAAACACGTATTGAGATACCTCAAAGGCACCATTCAAATTGGTCTTTGGTACAGAAAGACAGAGGGAGTGAAGCTTCAAGGCTTCACAAATGCAGATTGGGTACGGATTACATCTCAAAGGAAGAGCACATCAGGGGGAATATTTAGTATTGGGTTAGCAATAGGTTGTTGGTACAACAAGAAGCATAATTTAGTTGCACTCAGTTTAGCAGAAGCAGAGTAAATGGTTGATATTCAAGCAACTTGTGAGGCTATCTGGATGAGGAAGATCCTTGTTGGATTATTTGGTCAGCTGATGGATCCTATAGTGATTTACTGTGAAAATCATAGTTGTATCAAACTCTCTCATAATCCAATTTTTCATGGTCATTCCAATCATATCGACATTTGGTAGCACCATCTACGATATTGTGTGCATAGGCGGATCATGATGCTAAATTACATTCCTACAGATAAACATGATGCAAATATCTTGACTAAGGAATTGTCAAGAGGAAAATTCGAGCTCCATAGAGGAAGGATTGGGGTATTCGATAATCCATTTTGTGTTGAGAGGGAGTGTTGAAAATGGCACCAATAAATATTCTAATTTAATTTTCCCTTGAATTAAATCAGAAGCAAATTTCAATTCCACATCACATGACAACTTATATGAGTTAACTAAGTTATGAATAACTTGTATGAGTTAACTAAGTTGTTAGAACACCAAAAAAATTTTGCACAATCTCTTAATTTTTATGTTTGTCTATGGATTTTTGTCTACATTGCACGAGTTAAAGGTAAGTGGCCCGGAAATTGTTCTTCCTTGTTACATTTTATCTATGAGGTGCAAGATTAAAAATTAGTTACAAACTATGAAGTATGTAGATATGCTACCACCCGTCAAGGACTCATCACTTGTGTTTTATGGTTCTAGAGATGAGTGGACACCATGGAGGATGTTGTTGATACCATCCATCTCTTAGGGAATCTCTTCCAAATAGGGGACATTTTGGAGATGTCCTTCTTAGACACGAAACACTCTCGGATGTCTCTTCTTATGCATGAATGTCTAAACATTCCTTGTCCATTAGATATTTTATGGTCTCAGCATTTATTTTCAATTTCATTTTAAGACAACTAAATAAAAACTAAATCATTCACCAATTCAAAGCCTAACCTATGTCCAAAAATGTTGACAACTTCAATAGCTTTAGATGGTTCGTTTTGCAGTTATATGCTTGGAGATTGTTATTTTTCTATCAGGTTAGAGATTCAATGGGTAGCAATAAATTTTTGTTGTGGTAACCCAAAATATTGAACAAAATTGGGTTTGCAAATTCAATATTCAAACCAATAACTTATTCTTTTACCTCCACGTTCAACTGAAAATATTATTATCATTTTGAAATCATTGTCATTTCTGGTAGCAAGATTTTTTCTTTCCTTAACATTCTTCTCTGCGATCACAATTTTGTAGGGTATAATTTTCAAGTGGAGGGATATGACCAAGTTGTTGAATCTGAAATGAGACCACCATAGCTATAGGAAACCACAAAGTCAAAAAAAAAACAATTGTAGAAAACCTTTGCCACGGTTTACGAGAAGTCTCAAAGAACAAAAGAAATAGTGGTGGTTATGAGGAATTAAAATACAATATTTAAGAAAAACATTTTAAGGGTATATGCACTATAATATATTATCATAATGTTGGCATAATTAGTTATTAAATGAATGCATGCCTCTGCACATTTGAAGAAAGAATTGAAATGACCATTCTTCACATGGGTGATACAGGCTTAACTGCAAACCCAAATTTGGAGAATTAGAATATGAATCTTAAGAAACCTAGACTTCAACAATCCCTTCAAATGAATTAAAACAATGTTAATTTTAACAACTTATTAGATTGTTGAGAATGTAGGTTGGTCATTTTGTTTAGAGGGAGGTTCTTACATGCATTAACAGTTAGAGAGAAATGTATAATGTGCAACTTAGGGAGGGGAGATAGGTGTTGTAATTTCTAAATTTATGATGGCTAATGGGATGAAAAAAATGTGAGGCAAGTGCATGAAGTGGGAATTATCAGGTCTAGATAGAGGGGATTGTACGTCATAATATAATTTGGTTACAAATCAAAAGCATTAATACCGACGACAAACTTTTCCAACATAGTCATCCTTATCTTTCAGCAGTTGTTCTATTTTGGTTCGTTTACTATGTTCACCCCATTCTCAATATATAAGAGATGGAGGGGTTATTGATATGGAGCTATATATTATGCATACTTGTACATGACTCCATCAAAATGGTGAAGGAGAAGTGGAGGTGACTTTCCTTGAGTTCACATTATTTTATCCTTGAACATGTTGCAAGTAAAGGGCTTGATAAGGAATTTTCATCCCTTGAAGTGCTTAAAACTTGCATCTCTTATATTCATACTTTGTATACACAATTTTTGAAATAAAGGTTATAATCATTTGGCCCTCATTTCTTATTTATTTGTGATTTTGGTTTTTTTTTTCATTTTTTAGAGTTGAATTTCCTTGAGAATGACTCTTTCTCATTAATTTTTTTTCCTTTTATTGAACTGCACATATATAGGATTCGAGCCACTCATAAAGCACATTAAAAAGTACAATTTAATCCACTGACTTTGAGAAGAAAAAAAAACCTACAAATTTGCAACTTTATAAGTGAAATTTGTATTGAAACATAGCTACTTTGAGTTTATTAATTTCTTAACTGAAATCGGGTCTGATAATAAAATTACAGTTCACAGATTTGAAAGCACTAGCCATAAAGTGAAAATGGATTATATAAGGTGAGAGTGGTACCATTCCTAGTTGACATCTAAACCCTTTATTTTTTTTAGTATTAACACTTCTGAAACCCAACATGTTTGGTGTAATATTTTACCTGATTAAAAAATGAAAAAAGTCACTTCATGTCTCTTAAGGCTGCAAACCCCATAAATTTGTCCTTAGGGGAATATAAATTACATAAAATAGGAATACAAGACCACAAACATTGGAAGCATAGTCACTAGAGAATAACAAACTGTAAAATAGTAAGCACTGTAACGATGAGCATGAGACACAAACACCAAACTGCAACTTGCAAGAACTCTATATATAGATTCCTAGAATATATGAATTATAGACTCCCTGAATAAGTTTTGTTCGAGAAATTATGACAACGAGTATGCTGAAGGTTATTACCAACAGGACATGGACATGTGTTATTGGGTACCATACTCTCGTAAGATAGATTTTTTTCAGTATGAAAAATACCTTGGTTTTCAAGTATAAGTTATGTTTAACAAACTGAAACTAAATAGTTAGTTTCTGAGAAAAAATGGAAGTCCTATTTGTATTAAGGTGACAATTGTATTTAGGAAGTACTACTCATTTGAAGATTCTGTTAAAAATAAGCCATTACAGTAAATATATCTTGCAATTACAGACACTCCATATACACCAATTCATGTATTCTCTAAAATATACAAAGTTGACACCACATCAAAATTTCATTCTCATTTCTCACTGGATATAAGCATTCTACTCCATACATTCAAAACAATACAAATTATCCAATCCACTAGGCTTTGATAGCCTGTGATTAACCTATAGTGTATGAAAAAAATAAACACAAAGCTTCATTGGAGAAGCATAATAAGTTGTCTGACATATTATTACAGTGGACATACCGGCGGAGTCGAAGAGCGCGGACGTGACAACAAACAACGTGGCCAGGAGGAACAGAGCACCAGCGACAGGGACAGCAAAAATCGCGTGAACAATGAAAATGGTAAACGTACAAACTTCGCGAGCGATTTATTTATAGAAAATAGTTCAGCCGAACTATTTTAAAAGTAAAAGTTTGGCCGAACTCCTAGTTCGGCCGAACTTTTTTATAAGTTCGGCCGAACTTCTATTGCCGGTTTTCCAATCTCTGGCAAAAATTATGTTTGCCCGCGCTGTCACTGTGCCGTCAATGTAAACAGAATCACGAGTTCGGCCGAAATTTCTAAGAAAGTTCGGCCGAACTATTATATAGTTCGGCTGAACTTTATAAAATGTTCGGCCGAACTATTGCCGAAAAAAAATTTCGGCCCCCAATTCTCACAAAAGTGTAACCCAGCTTCACGTTTCCGCCCATATATACTCAAGAAAAGAGAAATATCAAAATATGTTCTTTAAAGCACTAGTCTTAAACTTGATTTGTAATCAACATTTACAACAAAATGATAGTCCATTTTGAACTCATTTAATAGAAAAATTAAGCAAGTGAAAATTGCTAGCAACCCAAACCTAAAATGATTAAGAGTCATGAAATATAATGGATTTCTATTTGAAACTTAGAGCTAAAATCATGTATGACAACATTAAAGAATTATGATGCCAAGAAATGCGGGTATAAAATGTTTAAATAATAAAGTGATATAATGAGTTGGAAATGTATAATAATTTAGGATATAAAAAAAAAAAAATTTTATAATCTCACTTCACATGAATAAATAAATTATATAATTTTAAATTTTATTGAGATTAATTAAAAAATAAATAATTATTTTTATCTTTTTAAATAATTTAGTTGTCAAACCATCAGTGAGGACAACCATTATTGGTGTCAAACTACCAGTGGGGACAACCATTACTCACTTCTATCCTAATGAAAGTTGAGTCATCACTCTTATTCAAGGAAAACTACACCACTAATCTACTAGTGGTTCATAACGGTGAAAGCTTTCACTAGCCTCTGTGTATTGGAGCCTTTAGACAAGCTCTTCACCAAGAAAAATAAGAAATAATGATTTATATTTGCATTTGCATTATATTATCTTATAATAATTTATTTTGTTGGTTTATTTTATTTAAATAAAACATTTAAATTAATGCATTGTTTTAAAATTTATTTTTAACTCATCTTTATTTATGATATCCTTATTTACACAGAAAGTGACTCTTTTCACCTGCTTTGTGAGGTTGAACTAGGAAAACATTGTTCAACCCAACCAATCACATCCCTCCATTTTCGTCGTCCTCCAGCGAACCATTTTTAACAAAATGTTAGTAGCGGTGAAGATCCATTTCTGATATTGTACATGCACCTTTTACATCCAATTCCGCTAAGTCAAGTCCTTAATGCTTGGTCCTCTCCTTGACCAGAAGCGTAGGTAACCACGAGTCCTCCATTTTGTAAGCACGTCGCCATGAACCGTGATTCCTCCCATTTCGTTATAATGTAGCCATGACTAACTGAAAATCCCAACTCTGCACTTTTGAGTGGCACAATAGCTGGCGATGGAGACTCGATAATTAAGACCTCCATAGTTTCAATGAACTATTATTTTACCATTCGCTTGTAAACAAATAGTTTTTCTATGTGTGGAGGAAAAAAATCCAGTGCCAAAAACACAAAAGAACATAACCAACAGGGAAAAATCAGTGCCCATATTACAAAGTTGAGACATCCATTAACTACATCATACAAATTAGCTCTTTGACCATGCATAACAAGAGATATATCTTCAAAATTGACTAGTCCCTAATTTTTAATTCATGCCATGTAGATTGCAAGGAATATAAATGTTGGAGTGCAAATGCACAATTAAAAACACCCTGCTTTTCAATTTTATTTCTCAATTAAATAGTCAAATGACACAAAACATTCTTATGTAATAACTAAGTGCATATAAAAGAAACAAAAAAAGAGATACTTTTAAAATATTGACCTACTAGAGAAATTTGTACTTCTACTTTGAACTTTGAAACTGCAGCCTTTGTGCCATTTCACTTTGTAAAAAAAACATATAACATTATACATAAATAATGGTATTTCATGATTGGTCCCACAGTGCTTGTGCAATAGATCAACTTGTTGCAAACTTGAAGGCAATATATTGTTTCAATGCTTGCAACCTTTGAACAAAAATGCATCCCATATCGCAAACCAACATAATATAACAAAAATCCTTGGATGCGGGTGACACAACCAGATCGCGTGAAGACAGCTCCTCCCATGATTAGGCTGACTTCGCCCTGCAACGCCAACTCTAACATGATGTGGAACCTCAAAATGCCAATCATTTTTAATGGTGCTCTGCCACACTTGGCCTCTTGCCACACTTCGTATCACATGCAGACACACTTGGGTTGTCCCTCGCCACCACTGTGTTCATGCCACATGCCTTCAAAAGGCACAGAAGCTCCTTATTGATCCATCTCATTGTTTCTCCAACCGGTCCCGAGAGCCATCGTTGTTACTACCCTCGCCACCACGTTGTTGCTCCAGCTTTCCTTGCTCACCACCATTGCCATTGTCCTCCCTATTGCACGTTATCCATGTTGCGAGTCCCCTGTCGCGCGCCCTCATACTGCACGCCCCTCCCCCCGTGCATCTCCCTGTTGCGCGCCCTCTGTGGAAAGAATCCCTGCTGGGCACCCCCCTATTCTGTGACCCCCTGCTATCGGCCAAGACTCATAGCTGGCTACCCTTTCTCTGCTTGACAACCTCTCCATGGCCCCGTGCCAACGTCAAAATACCATAAGTGACAGCTACAAAGATGTGTTCTCGGGCGCTATCACCGAGGCTAAGACCAGCGTCTGGAATCCATCGAAGGCTCCTCATGAGGAATTCATGAAAAGCAGGCTACTCAAACACCTGACAGCACCCAGGGAGAGAATGTCTTGACTCCAAAGAAGCCTAAGGGTAGAAGAGGCACCATAAAATCTACCATAACACACTCTAAGCTGCCCACACCTCAAAAAATCGAGCCGCTCCCTGTTCATGAGTTTGTGGAGGAGGAGACAGACGTTTGGATCATGAATTCAGACGATGTGTGGACCAGAGTTTTAGATGCAGAGTACCCTGTTTCTCCCATCGTTTGCGCGGCCCCTATTAAGCCTTCGCGTGAGCCCATAGCTGAGGAGGAAGCCACTGCAAGTGAATATGGATGCCTAATTGAGGAAGAGGACCACGCGATAGAGGAATATGAAGGAACCCCATGACTTCTTTGTAGCAACGTTCATCTCTATTTTTTTCAACTCAGGACATACTTCGGCTATTTTGTTTTTATATGTGTCACTAAATATTTTGTAAAAAAAGGCTGTATGACGCCATTAAGGGGTTGGTTTCCTCCCAGGATGTAGCCCCAAACATGTTTTATTTTGAAAACACCAAGGCACAAATTGACTAAGTACCACTTTCCATCTCTCCCAAAGCCTCTGTAAAGTTTCTTTTATGATTTTAATATATTTTAGCCTTACTTACCAAAATAAAAGTTAAAAAAAAACATAATATAACAACAAAAGCTCTATAAAACCTTGGTTACACATAATCCAAATCACTCATCAAAAAATAATTCGCAGTCCCAATTACCATATAAGTCATAGTTTACCATATCAAGAAAATTTTCAAAACTATGGATCACTTATGCAAGGGAAAAGGTTACTACAAGAGAGAACCAAACATGTCAGCTCGATTAACAAACTAGAAACCTAAGTTATCTCAAAGGAGGACTGCTCATAGCAGGAAATGGCACTAAATGATTTAGATCATATCAAATCATCTTGTGGTGCATGTTTATCTCCAGAAACTCAATTTTTGTTCATATGACCTACAATTTATGTTAGTAAAAGTTACACAAAATTGATGGACGAGATTAAACATATTCTTTGCATTTCTGCTTATGAAATGAAGGATTTTGCAACATGTTCAAGGTTGTTCAATACAAAGGATTCAAAAACTTCGGTGATAACAATCGTTACCACCTCTACATGCTTTAATGACAAACTTTATGCCTCCAATCGCCTAACCTAATCCATGGATTCGGTTAGTAAGCCCAAATTTAAGTCATAAAGAAATGCAAATAGAACCAGAAAAAATAAATAAATGTCCTCAATATTTAAATTATACAAAAAAACAGATACACAACCTATTGGAATTGGAATTGTTCTAAAGATTTAAAATAAAACTTTCAATAAACTTTGTCATTTTCCCATTCTTTCTCGGAAAAATTGAAAACATATTCTTACTAAAAGGATAATATATGATCAATCCTCTTTTTAAGTACAATATGTTGCATTAGCAAATTGAACCTATTCTTACTCAGAATTTTTTTGAAAAACATTTAAAAGTTTTTCCAACTTAGAGAAGAGGTTTTTGGAAAATATTTAATTATATATATATATACATATATATATGAAATTTTTAACAATTCTAAAACTACATTTCCCAAATTCTCTATCACTTTATTCCGCAAAAAAAAAATGAACCTAAACCTGTCAAATTATTTGAAGTTCCGCTTTCGATATCAAAAAGATGGTCATCATTCTAGAGTTCTGAAGAGAAAAGAAATGATTCACGTTGTTTCTAATTGCATATCCAAGAAGTAAATTAGGGAAATTTAATTAGTATCTAATAACAAATCTTAAATACAGTAAATTAGTATTCCAATAAGAAGTAAATTTGATGCCCTTTGGAAGGAGATCGACATTGAAGGAACCAAGGCCAGAATAGACCAACGATATTCAAAAGTGGAGAATCAAGTGAAGTAATTCCCTTTAGGAAAAACCAACAATATTCTAAAGTAATTTCAGAGTTCTCATAGGAATATCCAAAAGAATTTTCAAATTCTCTAAAAGGTTTTCTATCTAAGCACATCAACCTATAGATGATTTTGGACGAAATCCTTTTCGTTATCCACAAGGCTCTTTTCCTTCTGAAAAACATTGTGATTGTCCAATAGTCGCACATATTCATTGTTAGATATTTTGTAAGAATAAATTATCTAAAATAGGTAGAATGTTTTGTTCCCTCTAAATGAATTGCCAATGGAGCATACGAGCTTTGCTAACACCTATTCAATTTATTTTTCAAAATGAATTTTAAACGCAATGAATCTCACCAAATAAGAATCATTAAATTTTTGAAAGTTATGATAATTATGCTAATTAATGATGGCTTTTCCCTTTAAAAGGAAATATACTTTGTTAAAATGCATCTCAGTGCATCATGGAATGCCAAAACTTTAAATGAGAAAGCTCCATTAAATTACCTCATAATTAAAAAAATAAAATTAATACCTATGTAAATTTTCATCATTATTTAAATAAAATAAGTTTTATCTAAATGCATGTAAATGTGAATGGATATCATGGAAATAACATAATCATATTTTGGGATAACAAATTATAAAAAAAATTATTAGGAATGATCAACACTTTTTCTAATCCAAAGGGTCACACTATACAAAGATTTTTTTATGGAAGGATCAATTTATGTTTATTTGCTTTTTTTAGGGGTAACTTCCCATTGAGCTAAACTCCAATACATGATGCCCCATAAGGAAGAACCAATCCTTATTTATAGGTAGCAACAAAATCCTAATTATAACCAAACATTGGCTATTTAGTGGGATTTCTTTAATGAAGCCACATTGCAGTTGTTCTAAGTGAACTACCTAGTGGGTCTTATTTAATAATAGAAAACACAGTGGACCTAGTCCATCTTGAATTGAATGCGCATAATTATTATTAGTCTGAAGGGTCTTCGCCCCACATTACACCCCTAGGAAGGATCTCACCATTCCATCCCCATTCGAAAATCATTTCCCTTCATGTTTGTCAACAAAATAATGCCCCATCTATGAGTGCTAACTACAATACTAAATTATTCTAGGAAACCAAGGTCTGATGTACAATTCTTGACCTCAACAATGACATAGTGCAAGAAACTCATCCTTAACGCAAAGTCCCATGTTGAAGTGCTCATGTTGACTCCCCACTAAAGACACCTAAATGTGACAAATGTTTTAGTACTATGCTCCAAATGCACACCATATTCATGAGGATCCAAATAAATATAACCATTCATGTCATAGAGATCATCCACATAGTTGCAGAAGGCTGATTGTGGATTTACAAGGAGTATCACCTTGAGAAAATATGAAACTTGCAAATTGGTAACCATAGCTCATTGTTCTCATCCCCCAATGATGTTCTCTATATATGGTGGAGTAGGTCATCAAATGGAAAGCAAAAATGACTATTTTCCATATGCAAGTCATCACAAGCTTCCTCTAAATCACACCAACATTGATTTCTCTTATATACCCTCCTCCAATTAAAGTATATATCTTACCAATGTGGTGACGAGGGTTTCTTCAGGTCATATTTAGCTTGTGGGGCTACTTTTTGGTTAATGTATGGTGTGTTGTTGGGCTAGCTTGTTATGGACATTCTCTACCCATCTGAAAAGGAAACTTGTTAACGTATTATTGGAAAAAAATGAATGACCATCACAGCTCATAGAAATTGAATGGATCTTATCATGATGGGCACATTTTAAGTGGGAAGCCATCCACTTCTATGATAGGAATGTCTAGTGATGTGATTATTATCACTATTTGTCATACTTTTTAATAAAAAAATTATATGGTATACTTGGAAAATTTGATATGTTTGTATATTGAATGAAAATCAAATCAAACTATGAAGAATGTAATTGGACAAAGTATAAAAATCAAATTGGAATTATCATATCAATATTTGATTGTTCCATATTGTAATTATACCAAAGGTGTCTATCTACAGGGTTGGGTTGTGTAAACATTGTTTATCCACACTAATAAGATGCATCCATTTTCGTCTTCCTCCATCAAACCATTTATTTACACTTGGTACTCTAAACAGCACATGCCCTGGTTTTCTCTTGATGTATGGTGGCTTTTCTTTATGTTACTGGACCTAAATCCTCAGACGAGGATCATTATCCCATTGCTGACGGGAGTAACCCTAGTTCCACCAGGGCTTCAAGCACCCACAAGCAAATATCGTTGTTGATGTCAGGGTTCTCAGCATGGCGTTCTAAATAATGGAAATCCTGCGACTTGAAGCTTTGTCTCTTACTCATGTCCCTTAACCAACTTGAAATACACAACTTAAGATGGGGAGCTTTTCTTTGGATGCAAATTCTTTTTGAAAAATAACTTTCACTGCTGAGTTCTTCAAAATCTTGTGGTCTTGCAACTCGAACTTCCTTTACTAGATTTGGATTACATAAAACATGACTAGAGCTTTACTTTAGACATCAATGTTTTTCTTCACACACTTCCTATGTCGAGCTCAAGAAAATCTTATGGCGTTGCAAATCTATCCTTTGTTTGCTCATGCTTTCGATTAGCCAACATAAGTTAGAAAAAGAAAGACTAGTATCTTTGCTCCGGACACAAGTTCTTGAACTTACCTAGCTCTTTCATAGCTGAGCCCATGAAAATTTTATAGCCTTACACCTCGAACCTTCATTTTCTCCTATTTTTGTTGAGTTGATTTCAATTACTCAACTTAAGACCAGGGAGCTTTGTTATGGACACAAGATATCGATCAAGCTTTTTTGCCAATAAGCTTGTGAAAATCATATTGCACAATTTGGGAGGCCTTATGCACTTGCATTCAGCAGTGAGCTCTATATGTAGTGAAATGATCTTCCCAAATCTTTCTTTTCTTCAGTGTTCCTTTACACCATTCAATACAATTTAGTTATAACATTGGTAAGAGATATCGAACAATTCATGTAAGACGTTGTAACCATCCGCTAAACAATGATGAGGAAATTCACAAAAGCGTTGTTTATAAAAACAGGTTGTTTTGGTTAATCCCTGTTTCAAAGACCCCTGCAACCTATTAACTAATCTAAATTACTATGATGCCAATCCTTTTAGCGCTAAATCTAGAAATACGCCGGTTTTGTTTGGCACCCTGAAGGTATTGTGGAGAAAGAAAATAGGAAAGGTTAGCCGTCGGGTCCGGGTAGTCACCAGTGTTAAAGACTGTAGTAGATTTTGTAAGGGTCCTTGTAATAGCTGTTTTAAGGTTAATTCTTTGAGACGTTGTATGATGCACTTGAATAGAGGTTACTTTCAAACCCAATGGGAAATTCCGTGGCATTTAAGTATGCATTTGCTTCTGTGGTTGAGTCTACCTTGTCTACTGGGTTGGGGTTGTACTCTAAAACTTGCTTTCGGGAGTCTCTTTTTAAATAACTATGTGCGCATTGTTCCGCTTCGTTCTCTCCTGTTCATCTATGTCCAAAGGTCTGGGAAGTCGCGCAGGGCAACAGGGCCCTTGGATTATAGTGTTATAGGTAGACAAACTGCCCTTATGTATTGTGGAAACCCTTGGTCCCGGAAGGTTGAAGAGTCCGGCTAGTTGATTAACAACACCATTGCTGCTAATGGGTCGAATACTTGGTGGTTCTTTCATACTGATTCCTTCCTTAATGTGTCATGTTGTATGTCAGTGCTGATATTACGCTCTGGTTCGATATGGGAAAGCGTCGGTCCTCCTCCCAAAATGCAAAAGGAAAACAGCAAATTCAATCTGAACCAGCCCCGAAGAAACGTGGGAGGAAATCAAATTTAGAAATTCTAGAGAATCTCACGGCAACGTATGTTATGGGAAATTCATCCAAGACCCGCCAGGAAATTAGAGGCTGGGAAAGGGACATCTAGACAGACCCTGAAGACAATGAAGCTGAAACTGAAATTTTGGATTTCATAACTGACCCAGGCAACACCCGAGGCCAACTCACGCTTTTCCAGCAAACCATCCACACTTACTGGATCCTGAAGTGTCTTCTCGCAAAAGCAATGCAGAGTTTTCCACCGATCCAGGCTCAGAAAGACCCTCCAAATATCGAAAACAGCCTCATGGACATGCTACAGGATATGCAAAACCAGCTCTATCATATTAAAATCACCCAGTACCAGGCAGCCGATCGCATCAGCAGACTTGATGATCGCTTGGGTCGCATGGAAAAAAAGCTCCAGCAACTCCAACAAGTGGACATGCCAGGGTCTACAGTAAAAGACCCCGCTCCAATTTCTTCTTCAGATACTTAGTAGTCCCTCCTAGAATGATGTTTAATGAACTTTACTGTTATGTATGAACTTAGTTTCTATTTTCAGCATATAGAAAAGTATGATCTAGAACAGATAGCTCAAGATGGACATATAAGGATGAAATTATTCCAATTTTGGTTTGCTTTTCATGCACTCAGATGGCCAGCAGACCTGGTTTCCTTCGGGGAGGTTGAGGCCATAGACTGAATTTATAATTTTGTAACCTGCTTTGCAAATATAAATCGAAAATAGAAAAGTCCCACCAAATTCACACAAAAAAAAACAGGTTGTTTTGTATTAATCCTAAACCCGTTCACACTTCAAGAATTTTGAAATCATCGCATACCCCACCACATCATCACGCTTTCTTGAAAAGCATATTAACTTGAGCCTTAGAGAGCCACGTAAGATCTCATAAAAACTAACCGTTAAGAAAAGCGGCAAAAAATGGCATGGATCTATATATATAACCCATGATGCCCCAATTTCATTGAGTGTATTTGGTTTTCCTCTGATCTTTTCTTAGGCGTTGGTAGTCTGGTGTGCCATGATTGAATGTGCGGAGGGCTCCAATTTTTCTTTCTGTTCTTTTTTCTGTGTGGCTATGCATGTTTGTTTGTGCTGTATGTCACCATTATTGTTATGGTTATGTGTGGAGTGTGTTTGAAATCAACGTCTGTAATTAAGAATAAGAATCAGAGAGAGCGCAAACCAGAGAGGAAAAAGTTCTTAGAGCAGAGAAGGGTATTTTTGGGCCGTTGGATCGCTGAACCAAACTGGTCAAGAAAATCTCGATTCCTCCTGGTTAGACAGATGAGGTAAGGGACATTTGTATCCGTTTGTTTAAATTTCATTTGATTTCTTAATACCAACGGCAATTGCCATACCTAATTCTCTGGTTTTTGTTTTGGAGACCTTTTCGATTAAGGATGTTTTATTTGTTTATTTATTTTCTGTTTCAAGTTTTTCTTTGACAATAAAGAAATAACTTAATTCTCAATCTCCTTCCCAGTTCGTCTCTCTGCTTATTCAGATTTAGTTTCAATTGCAATCTGTAAGTAATTCATTGATATTTGACGGTGCTTTATTTGTTTACTTTTTTCTGCTTTCCTTCTCAATACCGTTCTTGCTTGTGTTGTTACCGTCAATAACATTTATTATTATATCAATTTCTTCTGTAGATTTGAAATTTTCAGAAGTTATCCTAAATTTCTTACTAAATCGCCATCGCGATGAAGATTAGGTTAGCATGTGATTCTTTAACAAAATCAATCATAATGAAACATAATTTCAAGACTCCGGGAAAACAAACACTTCAGTGTGTTCCATTTTTGGGCATTTTTACAATCTTCAAACTCTGGTTGATTCTAAACCCAGAAATTGCATTTTGGATATCCTCAAATTAATTTTATATACTTAAATTGAAACTGGGTTTATGAGCATTATATGTAAGCAGGGTTAGCCAAAGTTATACAGAGATTACTTTCTTTCTTTCTTTTTTCAGAAGAAGAGATTACCTTCTTTCACACTCAGTTATATTCCTCCAGAAGCCATTTCCTCTATTAAATTAGGAATTAATCTGAAAGAGAGAGAAACCGTAAAGTCTAAATGAATTAATAAGAGAGAATCGTAAATCCAAAATATAAACCGTATAAAAACAAATGACATTTACAAATTTCTGCTCATCAGCATCTTTTATTTCTACAACGTTTTTCTACGTGACCTTTTCAATTTTATTTCCAATTCTTTGGCTGCCCCAGCCATGGCTGCACTGCCATTTTATACACAATTTCTCTATGCAAATCTATAATAGTACCATCCCTCCCTCAGAGGAGCCATCGCTGCCAGGAATTGAACTTGAAACCTCTCACTCTTTTAAAACTCACACTGGGTTGGATTCGTCGAAACCACTCCATATTTTGTTTAATTTTTTAGCTGAAGTGTCCAGCGGACATGCGTGGTATGGGTGCGTCCGATGCGTTGGTTTATCTAAATAATATTTGCCTACCAATATTAACTAGCACCGCAACCCTGTTTGTCCTCCTCATCGAGTCCAATAATAATAATAAAATAATATCGACTCCAAACAAAAGGGATCCCTCGCTAGCTGACGTGTAGCGTGGACATACATGGTATGGGTTTGTTGGTTTATTTTTTTGAAGTGTATAGTTGGACCCGGTAACAATTCACTTGTTCCAATAATGCATCGCTAAGTATGTCAGGTTTGTTATTTTCCCTGACAGTATGGTGGATCCTTGTCACCAAATTCACTTGTTCCAACAATGCATAATTAAGTGTGTCAGATTGTTATTTTCTCTGATATGTATGATGGGATCCTGGTCACCACCCAGGTGTTAAATCGAGTAGCTAGGGCATCATTGAGGATGGTGTATCGTTTCGGCCGATTTTCAGCAGCTTAAAAACACAAGTTTAATTCTAATATTCTTTTAATCAGATTTAAATGGTTTTAATTTTCTTTTAATCAAATTTAAATGGTTGCTGGTTTGTATTAATTCAATATAAGTTGTTCCGTTTATTATTTACTTTGTTAATGAAAAAAATAATGAGTAATATTTTTAGGAATTTTAATTTTAATTTTATTTGTAATTATTATTTTGTTATTGAAAAGTAGTTTTATAGTTGATTCAAAAATTAATTTATGTTAATATATGGGAAATTGAATATATATATAACAGTTTATTAGAGTTTAATATTATATATATAACCAAAAATAGTAATATAAATGTGAATGGGAAATTTTTTTTAACATGAAGTATATTGAGTAGTAAGATATGAGAATTTAAATTAAATTGGAATTGTAGATTTGTAATTGCAAAATGTGAATAAAAAATTTTAGAATAATTTATTTTTCATATATATTTATATTTATTAAATATGTAAAAATATCAAGAAAAGTAATTTTTATATAATTAATGTGTTTAAAGTATAGAGTAATGATAAAATAAAAATTATAATAATACAAATTTATTTTAAAATAGATTAGAAAATAATAGAAAACTATTTTTATAAAAATATCTAAATATAATATAAATACGTTGTAATTTATTTAAATGTATCTATAATTTGAGATATAATAATGCTGAAATAAAATTTTTATCTCAAAGTTATTGTATTAATTTTCTCTTATTACATTGAAAATAAAAAATGTTATATGAAAAAAAAAACAATATCTTATATTAAATTTTTATTAATAATAATAACTATTAATAACTGTATTTTATATCAAATAATTTTTATTACAATATTATTGATAAAAATAAATAACATAGTTATATCTAAATAAAATAAATATTTATTATTATAAATAAAAATTATTAATGTTATATATATATATATATATATATATATATATATATATATATATATATATATGATGATTACAATTTGGTTAACAAATAAATTTATTATATTAATTGAATTTATTTTATATGGTTTGGAAAAAAGATTTATTCTCATTTATTTTATATTATTATTTTATTTATAATATACATATTTTATATAAAAATGTGTTATTTTTAAAATTGAAATTAAAATAAATATATATTGAGAGTGTAAGCTTTTGTGATTCATAACATTTTAATTATAAATCTTCCAAAATTTCTTATGTGATTTTCCAAAAAATTTATAAGTAAATATATATTAAAATTAATAATAATAATAAATATAAATAATCTTATATATTTATAAAATAATTTTTAAAATACAAATTTTTTATTTATTTAATGATTTTATATAACCAAAAGAAATAAATTATTTATATTACAAAATTATAATTATAATAATAAATAATATTTGAATATCATATATATAAAAAAATTTATATTAATTATTATTAATAAATTTAGAATAATAAAAATTAAGCAATGCAAGAGCATTAAGTATTATTCCGAACCACCTGCAATAGAAAACTAACCATAAGGGAGAATTTCTTAGATTTTGTTGATTACTTAATTGATCCAACAACCATTAATTCATTTCCGCAAGTGGCATTGGCGTAAGAATTTTTTTTTACATAATTTTTTTTTTTTTTTGACGTGACTTGGTTAAAACGTTTCTCATCTTGTTGCTGGAGAATAATAAAATTAAGCAATGCAAGAAGCATTCGTTTTTATTCTGAACCTCCATCAATGAAAAACCCTCCAGCGACAGGATAAGAAACACCTGAGCACACATAAGTGGTCGTTTAAAAAGATAGAGGTTGCACCGAAGGAGAATTCGTTTTAGTAGATTTTGCAACAAATGGCATTCGCGCATTATTTTTTTTCAATTTTTTCCTCATCGAGTTGCTAATGGTAGGCGCTAAAGTTGCTGTTTACTTTCCTCTATATATGGTGCTTTTTTAGCAGTTTGAGAGCATGACAGAAGATGTTGAAAATTTCTTGGTGTTGTAGTATTTTTGGTATTTATAGCTAACAAATCAATAACATTAAGGATCATTCTTCTGCTGATGAACAGGTATAAACTTGATTCCTCATACCAACAGCACTAATAAACCCAAACCATTGTCATATTTAATTCTCTCTTTTTTTTTGTTTTAGCGATCTTAATTAGTTTTTGACTTTTCGCATTAAAGTAGTTGGTTTGTTTAATGATTCTCTGTTTCCAGTTTTTTTATTATTATATAGAATTTGCATAGCACTGTGTGCACAGGTGGAATAATATTCTGCAATGTAATCAGGGTATATTGTTTCTGCTTATTTGTGGTGTTATTATGATTGGATTAACAATAATTGCAATTTTTAATTAATTTATTTTTAGTATTTTTATGTGTTAAGGTGTTAAGAAAAATATTCTTCAATGTATATAGGGTAGAGTGTTTGTGCTTATTTGTGGTGTTATTATGATTGGATTAACAATAATTGTAATTTGTGAATAATTTATTTTCAGTATTTTTATGTGTTGAGTTGTTAAGCGTGTTATTTGTTTTATTTATTTTTGCTTTGAATCTCTTTGTTAGCATATAAATAGGATGGAGGACAAGTGCAAAGGGTAGAGTGAGCACGACAACAAAGGAAAGAATGAGCACTATTGCTATGGAGCAATGTTTTTAAGGGTCTCTAAAACTCTGATTAAATATCTTGGGTCTTATTTGTATTATAATTGATAGCATTTATTTGTGATTAAAAAAAAAAACTATTATATATATTTTTTAAGTGATTAAAGAAATACCAATGAAAATTAGGTTACTTTGTGAAAGCTCTTTAAAATCATCATAATAACGAAACATATATTTAAAAGAGACTTTAAACATAAAGAAACATAAATTTAAAAATGATTTAAAACAAACAAACTTTTCAAATAATTAACATTTTTTCTAACTAAATAATATGAACTTAACTGTGTTTTATGTTAAAGTGTTTATATATAATTTTAAAATTCAATAAACAAACCCAATCACAATAATAATAATAATGAAACATAAACTTAAAAAAGACTTTGAACAAACAAACTTTCTAAATAAAGAACAATGGAACATGGAAGTTCCATGGGAGTTTATATAATCTTAAAATTCAAGATACAAACTCTTCCATGGGAGTTTATATAATCTTAAAATTCGAGATACAAACCCACTATTCTGGTTGATTTTAGTCTACATATTTTAGGTTGGCCATCCAAAAATAAATATATCCTTGTAAATAGAGGGGAGCAGAGCTAAGTTTGAGTTTGTTTATTGTTACCTTGTAAACTTTCATATTACCTTATTTCACACTTAGTCTAACCATTCCTAGGATATGTAGAAGACAAACTCTTTGTTACCTTGTAAACTTGCAGGTTACCTTGTTTCAAACTTAATCTAACCACTCCTAGGGTCATTTCCTTTGTCAAACACTGAATCTTAATGTGGCAACTGGATTAAGTGCAAACTAATTGTTAATGTGGAAACTAGATTAAGTGCAAACTAATTGTTATGTTATTTATTTTAAAAAGAGACTAAACATGCATTTTTTTAAGAGCAGGATTATGAAAGACGAACATAAATTAATTATTTTTCTTTTGGGAAATAAAATTTAATTATGGAATTTTGGTTCCATAAAAAGAAGACTAATGATAAAAGTATTCCAAGAAAAGAAAATAGTTACCTTTCCTTCCGGATACCTACACATCTTTCTAGCGAGGAACATGGTGCTTTCCAATAAATTATGTTTTCAGAAATAAAATTAATTTTTGGTGGAATTCTGGTTTCACAAAAGAAGACTAATGAGCAAAGTATTCCAAGAAAAGAGAGTGGTTGAACACAATAGTTCAATTACATTTTCCTCTGGGGATAAAACTACATCCTAATGAGGAAAAACATCCTAATGAGGAAAGTGGTTTTTCTTTCATTAAGGAGAGTAGTAACAGAGTGAAATATTCTTGTCGTGGTGACCAGCTTAAAAACACTCATGCTCCTAAATTCGAAAGAAGAGCATTGATTGTGTTTTGTAACTTCTTCATGACAAATCAAGTCGCTCACGCGGAGCTATGGGGGAGATTGTGACGTAATTGCCTTTCCTAAATAGAGGACATCACTTCGTTAACTTGAATGATAAGAACGATACACAAAATAGTAAGAATCGAAATTATTAATAGACAAAATATTTTTAATATAAAAATGTTTTAAATTATAAAAATAAGATATTTATACAAAGGAAAGTTTTAGATATGTATTTATCTATATTTCTTTGAGTAACCAGAGCCACAATGCCATTGTCTATATATACCAGAACAAGCCAGCATTTATGTTACATGTATTCATAGCATTAAAAGCTATGATCTCGTGAAGCCAATTAGAAAGGCTTTTGCAGAAGCAACTAGATAACCTAATCGTTATTCATTGTTCAAATTCAACTCGAATCGTCAAAGTATTCTAAACCATGAGTATACACGACACAAATTTAATGTCTTACATCTCTCATAAATCAACGAAATAACACAAATTTTTTTATAAAAAGGATGAAAACCTCTGTCAGAAATACAATATATACATAGAAATATCAAAGATAGCATGCACAATATATAATTTAGAATTGGAACCGCCATAGTAAATATAAATTACATTGAAAGTAATCTTTGTGCAGAACTAATGTAGAAAACATGAAACTAGATTTTTTTCAAACAAGAGAAATAACTAGCCTAATCGAAAAGATGTGAAGGCTCCCGTAGAGAAACCAAAACCGTAAATTTACGCATATACAAGAGAAACCAATACGTTTCTGCCATTTCTAAATCCAAAGGAACAAAGAATATTAAAAGGGTTGAATGAACTAACATTTGAAGATGCATAAAACTCAAATGATTGCTCATAGCATAGATGCAAATAATCTTTCAGGAAAAGATTCAAATTATAATAAAAAATACTGAGTTTAAAGGGATTTCCCCTCTTAAGACCGGACCGTTAATTCGGTGATAGCGAGGGGTAACATATAGTTACAAAAATGTTCCAAATGCAAGCAACAATCACAAGCAGGGCGAAGCCCTCGAGTTTAAATGGAATTAACACAACGTCAAAGTTTCCATAAAACCAAATCTAGAGCTCACAATGTCGTGAGCACCCTCGAAGCTAGAACTGATCTTCTCTTCGACAAATTTTAGAAACCCTATGGACAAATTGGTACTTTTTGGGAAAACGACAGAGTTAGGAATTGTAAAAACAAAGTACCCTCAAGAAGCGGAAATCTCAATGGGTAAACCCTTGACAGTCGAGAAATGTGGTTACATGCTCAAAACCAAGACAAGAAAACATTATAAAAATACCCTACCTTCTAAGATTGCAGAGTAAAGGGAAACATTAAAGAAAAGACAGAGTAAAGCTCACAATACCTATGTAAAACATCTTTTGCAGGCTTGAATGCAACGCTGCGAAAATCCATGGAAGAGTAAGTTTACGACAAATGGATGAGAGTATATAAATTAGCTAGTACATTAACATAAAACCTAAGCAATTAACTCGACTTACCTACCACAGTGAGAGGGATCTCGGCATGAGAAGCTGGAGTACGCTTAGCAGTGAAGTGAGCTCCCAAAACCTGAAGAAATTCGAAAACGCGTTTTAAAACTATAATTTCTTGCAATCCTAAGTTCTTAGCAAGTGGCGCAAAGCCGCTGCTAGCTCTCGACAAAATAACAAAACAAAGAGGAAATGCAACTTAACGATGACCTCAATAATACCGTAAGGGCTAAGCCAAAAACTGTGAATTAAATGGTTATACATGGTTCGAGTTGCACCATGGAAATCGGGATGGAACTGGACTAAAGGATTGTCGGTCGACTTAGTTAATCAGGTCACTACGGAGTTGCAGAGGTGAAAATTTCGGCGGAACTCACAACGTGATAATGAAATAATTGGTTAGGGTTTGCGGTGGTCGATACCATAAATGGGTACCGCAATAATCTCCACCGTAGATCCTAAGACCTCAAATCTAATGGTGAACAACCGGACAGATGTCCTCATACCATACAAATTTCCAAATGCAACTACAGTACAATGATTCCAATTTATGACACATAATCCTCCAACGGGACTTAATAAACCATGGAATAAATCAATGTACAGTTTAAAGATATGCCTTTATCACATCGTCGTCCAAGCATTAATCATATGTGTTATGAGTATTAAAATTACACAGTTATCCGGATTAAGCTCACATGTCACGCATATAGAGACCATGCATCCAACTTAGGTTATGGAGGATTAACCAGTCGATATAACATTTGTTTGGTTTTAATTTATATGTTCTCAATCTAGTTTTACTTTGTAAGATTGCAATAATATTATGGAGCTAGGGGTATAATATAACAATGTTAATTTTTTATTATTATTAATTTGATGTATGTTACAAGTGGTATCAGAGCAGTGTTCATACGCTGGGACCCAATGGGTCACCTAACATGATAAATTGTTGTGTGTAAATGGTGCACAAAAAATAAAATAACCTAGTAGAACACAAGATGAGGAGGGGATCGACACAGCAAACACCCCAGAATGTAGGAGAACCTACACCCCAATCCCATCTGGAAATGAATCCTGAAATGTGGATTTAGCTGAGTGTAGATCAACACCAGTAGACTAGTAGATTGATGGAAGAACAACAACATCAAACCAAGATACTGCTAAGTATTGTGCAGAAGTTAAAAGAAGAAATGGTCTGGGTTAGGAGTGACTATGAGCGCCTGATGCAAGAGCAGGAAAGGATACTCAAAATAATTTTTGATAAACAAAATCAAGGAGTGTTACAACCCAGTCCTGAAAGAGAAACAAAGGAAGAAAATGAACGGCACGCTAAGGACCAAACAAATGACAGATTGGAAAGAATCCATTGACAACGAAGTAACAAGAATAGAAACTATAATGAGGCTGAGTCTAGAAACGTGTTAGAACAACAAGAAATTAAGAAGCAAAACATAGAGTTACAAGGTGAATTCTGAAAGATTAAACCACCTACATTTGATGGAGAAGTGGAGGAGGTGGCAGGAGCTTGGTTGATTAACATGAATAATACTTTCAGGTTTATGAGTACAACAACAACCTTAAAGCCAGGTTGGCCATATATAAATTGAGAGAAAAGGATACGCTGTGGTGGGAGGAAGTCAAGAATGTCTGTAGTATTGAAGAGCAGGACGTGAACTAGGATGAATTTCAACAATAATTTAAGGAAAAATATCTAACATAACGTTTCTATGATGAAAAATCCAGAGAATTCCATGATTTGAGGTTGGGTCAAATGAAAATGGATGAATACATAACCAATTTCACTTCCTTATTAAGATATGTTCCTCATTTAAGGGATGAAAAGTCTAAGGTTCAGCGATTCTTAAGTAGTTTTCCGGCCCACATGAAAGAATGAATGGAGTTCGTGAATCCAAGGACCATGGATGAAGAAATTCAAAAAGCGAGAATGTGTTACCAGCAGTCCAAGGCAAAAAGAGAAATAGGCAAAATTTGGCAGCCAAGGAAAGGGCAGAAAAGCAGTTCAAATTTCAAAAATTCTAGGACTTATTGTTGGAAATTGGGTTCAATGCTCCCTGCATGTTTCGTGACATGTACTAACCACCTCTCGTGGATCCTAACTCTGGCGATTGTAGCGGAGACTAATTCCTGCAGGTTTTGGTCTAACGATAATCGTGATTCCAACAATTGGTATCAGAGAGATAGGTCTCGAGTTAGAAACTCAACTGACTCGTATTGGGGGGGAGATTGTTGGACATTGGGTTCAACGCTCCTCGTGTGTTTCATGACATGGACTAACCACCTCTCGTGGATCCTAACTCTGGAAATTGTAGCGGAGACTAATTCCTACGGGTTTTGGTCTAACGGAAATGGTGATTCCAACACCACTAACTTTAAGAATTCTACAAGGAATTCAGTGAGAAAACAGTTTGGAAGAAACCATCAAAGAACACGGTGGCCTACGGAAGAAAAGCTTACAGAGGCTTACAGCAAACCCGAGCAAGGACAAAACTAGAAACCACCTCTACAGCGTTGGGGGTGTGGCAAGGTTCATTACTATAAAAATTTCCCACAGCAAGGAAGAAGTGAAAAAATAGCTAACCTAAAAGAAGCCTCTATAGTGGGAGACGTGGCCTGAAATATACCCAAAGTTAATACAGCTTTGGAGGATCGACAGGCGGATTATCAACCAACGATGATAGAACAAGAAGGTAAGTTACTTTCACAACCTGTTTCTATTTTGGTTGACCCAGGTGCGAGTTTAAGTTATGTAAACCACAGAATAGTAGAAATATATAAATTACAAAGTCAAAAATTCAAAAATCCCTGGTTGGTACAGCTAGCCATTGGGGCAAAAAGGAAAATTTTGTGCCAAAATCCCAAACTGTACACTAGAAAATGGAAACCAATAGTTAAATGTGGATATGAATGTACTGCCTCTAGGATCTTATGATGTACTATTGGGCATAGATTCGTTGGAGAAACACTAGACACTGGTATATTGTAAAGAGAAGATTATATATTACAGAATGCAAGATGGAACTCGTCAAGAAATACAAGGAATCAAGAAAACCTTACAGTTGCATCCTATTACAACCTCCAAATTGAGTAAGTGTATTAGAAAAGGATGTCAGATATATGTCATTCAGGTGGGTTTTGCTAATTCTAAGGAGAAGACCCCTATGCTGGAAATCATACCAGTAGTACAAGATTCCATGGACATGTTTCCAGAAGATGTATTGGGTTTACCTCCAAGAAGGGACATTGATTTCACTATTGAGTTGATGCCAGGAGCATCACCAATTTCAAGGGCACCATATCGAATGAGTGTATTGGAGCTAACTGAATTGAAAATGCAATTGTAAGAGTTGTTGGACAAAGGGTATATTCGACCGAGTGTGTCCCCTTGGGGAGCATCGGTGTTGTTTGTAAAGAAAAAGGATGGAACAATGCGAATGTGCATGGACTATAGGCAACTCAATAAATTAACAGTCAATAATAAGTATCCATTTCCATGGATAGATGAACTGTTTGATTAGGTGAATGGGGCAACTTTGTTCTTGAAAACAGATTTAAGATCTCGATATCACCAGATCCGAATTAAAGACGAGGATATATACAAGACTGCTTCTCGTACCCGATATGGGCATTAAGAGTTTGTGGTATTACCATTTGGTTTAACTAATGCACCAACAAAATTTATGAGGCTGATGCATGGCATATTTCACCCCTTTTTGGATAGATTTGTTCTGATATTCATTGATGATATTTTAATTTATTCAAAAAGCATGTAAGAGCACAAGGAGCACTTAAGGATAGCGTTGGAGATGTTACGAAGACATCAATTGTATGCCACGTTCAGCAAATGTGATTTTTTCAAAGAACAGATCCAGTATCTAGGCCATGTCATTTCCACTGAAGGAATAGCGGTCGATCCAGCGAAAATTAAAACTATTATGGAATGGCGAGTACCCCTAAATGTGGCAAATATCCGATCCTTTATGGGCTTAGTTGGATACTACCGAAGATTCATTGAAGGATTCTCAAAGATTTCCTTTCCAATTACATCTTTACAGAGAAAGGGAAAAATATTTAAATGGACTAGTGAGTGTCATAATATTTTTGAGAAGTTGAAACACTTGCTAACCACTGCCCCGGTGTTGAGAGTAGTTGACTCCAACAAGGAATATGAGGTCTGTACCGATGCATGTAAGGAAGGTGTTTGGGAAATTTTATCGCAAGAAGGAAGATTGGTTTCCTATTAATCAAGAAAATTAAAGGAGCATGAACAACGATATTCAGCCTATGACTTAGAACTAACAATATTAGTGGATGCACTCTGAGTGTGGAGGCACTACTTGCTAGGAAAAATATTTATGTTAAAAACCGATCACAACAGCCTAACCAACTACTTTAAGCAAGCTGATTTAAACGCTCGCCAGGCAAGGTGGAATGCATTCCCAAGCGAATTTTATTTTGATATACACCATGTAAAAGGCAAAGAAAATCGTGTGTTAGATGCCTTAAGAAAAAAATTACATTATGTTTATAAACTCTGTTATAATAAAATTGAATGTAAATTTTTAGATCAAATAAAAGAGGAAGTTGAGAATGATATTGAATATTGATTCTTATGGCAGTAGGTAGAGGAAGCTAGAAGACAGGAAAAATCTTCTGATTATGGAATTAACAAAGACCAATTGTTAATTTTCAAAGGAAAGCTATATATCCCAAACCGAATGAGTTTAAAGGAGTTGATCATGGATGAGTATCACCGCAGTAATTACTCAGGACATCCTAGATACCAAAAAATTCTAACCACAATTAGAAAAGTATATTTCTGGCATGGTATGTGAAGAAATATTACGGAGTAGTTAAACAAATGTCTAGAGTGTCAACAAGTTAAGGTGGAGTATCAACATCGAACCGGATTTTTGCAACCTATACCAGTGCCTGAATGGAAGTGGGAAGTTATATCCCTAGATTTTATTACTCTTTTACCAAGATCAAAAAGGCACAATGGCTCCATTATGGTGGTAGTTGATAGATTGAGTAAAGAAGCACATTTCATACCCGTACATTCTACTTACAAAATTGTGCGAATGGCAGATATCTTCATGAGAGAGATTTTTAGACTGCATGGCATTCCAAAGACTGCTATATCAGATAGGGATGTGAAGTTTACTTTAGCATTCTGGAAGACCCTATTTACGGGTTTGGGAACCCAAATAAATTTTAGCACCACTTATCATCCCTAGACGGATGGACAAACTGAGCGGGTGAATCAAATCTTGGAGGATATGTTGCGCATGTATGTGATGCAGCAGCCAACGAAATGGGAAGAATATCTACACTTGGTAGAATTTTCATACAATAATGGTTACCAAGAATCTCTTAAGATGAGCCCCTTTGAATCTTTGTATGGGCGACAGTGTCATACTCCCATCAATTGGAGTAGCCTCGAAACCAAGCTTATGCTTGGACCAGATATTTTGGTTGAAATGGAATCAGAAGTGAGAAATATCAGACAAAATCTAAAAGCGGATCAAGATCGGCAGAAGGTATATGTAGAAAAAAAAGAGAACCTACTGGGAATTTGAATTGGGCGATCATGTGTATGTAAGGATCAAACTTAAGAAAAGCACACTAAGGTGGACCTCTTGTGCCAAGTTGGCTCCCAGTTTCTATGGACCTTTCAGAATATTGGAAAGAGTGGGACCTGTGGCGTATCAGTTGGCTTTACCCAGCCATATCCAGGTGCACAATGTGTTCCACGTATCATTACTAAAAATATACGTGCATGACCCAAAGAATGTAATCCATTATCAAAGCATTAAGGTGGGGTAAGATTAGAAATCTTAAATACCAAGTTGTATGAAATTTTAATGCAAGGTTTTGCTGAATGCAGGTCGAACCACACGGTGAATTCCTGGTCAAACCTCAGCATATACTCAATCGAAGAGAAATCATGCTCCGTAGGCGAGTCATCACCCAAGTTAAAGTGCGGTGGAAGCACTTCATCTCGGACGAGGCTACCTGGGAAGATGAAGGATTTTTTCATGAGGATTAACTATAATTATTTTTCGAGCTGGAATGAAACACTAGGGACAGTGTTTACTTCTAGAGGGGGAAGTTGTGACAGCTGGCTTAAGTGCTAACTAATTGTTATGTTATTTATTTTAAAAATAGACTAAACATGCATTTTTTTTAAGAGAAGGATTATGAATGATAAACATAAATTAATTATGTTTTATTTTTGGAAATAAAATTTAATTATGGAATTTTGGTTCCATAAAAAAAGACTGATGATAAAATTGTTCCAAGAACTGAGAGTGGTTGAACAAAAAACAGTTAAAAAAAATTACCCTTCCTCTGGGGATAAAAGAACATCCCAATGAGGAAAAGGGGTGTTGTTCTGTGGCTAAAGAGAGGTAGGAAGAGAGTGAAAATTCCTGAGCTGGTGGTGACCAGAGGAAACACTCAGCGTTCCTGAATCTTGGAAAAGAAGAGTACTGGACTAGGGGTCCCTAGGTCTCTTCAAGAAAAAATCTGTCAACCTACTCAACTCAGGTGTGGAGCACGGGGGGAGATGAGGACGTAATTACCTCTCTCATGGTAGGGAGGACATCATCAGCAAGTATGAAAAAAATATAAGTTACAAACTACAAAAAATAGTAAGAACTAGAACTGTTGTTTTAGACATAATATTTTTAATAAAGAAAATGTTTCTTAAATTATAAAAAGAAGATATTTACACAGTGAAAGTTTTAGATATCTATTTATCTGTATTTCTTTGAGTAACCAAAAGTCACAGAAGTACCATTAATTATATAGAATATGTGAGAAGCTACATTTATGCAAGTTATGGGTTGTATTCAAGAAAATATTAGTGTTTACAATATCAGGCAAAGTCAATTAGAAAACCCTTTATAGGAAGTGAAAAATCAAAAACTATTAATTCAGGGTTCATTGTCAAAACTTCGAAACCCGAACTGGTCATTATTTGTAAACCTATGATATACACATAAAAAAAAAAAAAAAAAATTAGATGGTCCAGACATCTCTAATAACTTAATGAAATAATACAGATTTTTTTCTTGATAAAAGGATGAAAACCTCTGACATAAATACAACATGTACATAGAAATATCAGAGATAGCATGCACAAAATATAACCCAGAATTGGAACCGCCATTGTAAATATAAATTACATTAAAAGTAATCTCTGTGCAGAACTAATGTAGAAAACAGGAAACTAGATTACGTTCGAACAAGAGAAATAACTAGCCTAATCGAAAATATGTGAAGGCTCCCGTAGAGAAACCAAAACCGAAAATTTACACATATACAAGAGAAACCGATACATTTCTGCCATTTCTAAATCCAAAGGAACAAACCATATTAAAAGGGTTGAATGAACTAGAATTTGAACGTGCAAAAAACTCAAACGATTGCCCATAGCATAGATGCAAATAATCTTTCAGGCAAAAATTCAAATTATAATAAAAAATATTGAGTTTAAAGGGATTTCCCCTCTTAAGACCGGACCATGAATTCGGTGATAGCCATGAGTAACAACAATGTTCCAAATTCAATAAACAATCACAAGTAGGGCAGAGCCCTCGTTTAACTGGAATTAACACAATGACAAAGTTTCCATAAAACCAAATCTAGATCTCATGATGCCATGAGCACCCTCGAAGATAGAACTGAGCTTATCTTTGACAAATTTTAGAACCCCTATGGAGAAATTGGTACCTGTTGGGAAAACGACAGAGTCGGGAATTGTAAAAAAGAAGCACCCTCAAGAAACATAAATCTCAATGGGAAAACCCTTGATAGTCGAGTAATGCAGTTACCTATTCAAAACGAACACAAGAAAACATTAGAAAAAGACCCTACCTTCTAAGCTTGTGGACCAAAGGGAAACATTAAAGAAAATATAGAGTAAAGCTTGCAATGCCTGTGTAAAACATCTTCTGCGGTTCTTGAATGCAACACTACGAAAATCCATGGAAGAGTAAGTTTATGGAAAATGGATGCGAGTATATACATTAGATAGTACATTAACATAAAACCTAAGCAATTAACTCGGCTTACTTGCCACAGTGAGAGGGATATCGGCATGAGAAGCTGGAGTACACTTAGCAGTGAAGTGAGCTCCCAAAACCTAGAGAAATTTGAAAACACATTTTAAAACTATACTTTCTTGCAATCCTGAGCACTTAGCAAGTGGTTCAAAGCCGCTGCTAGCTCCCGACGAAATAATAAAACAAAGAGGAGATGCAACTTAATGATGAGCTCAACAATACCATAAGGGCTAAGACAAAAACTGTGATAGAAATGGTTATAACTGGTTCGAGTTGCTCCATGGCAAGCAGGATGGAACTGGAGTAAAGGATTGTCGGTCAACTTAGTTCAATTCGTTGTGGAGTTGCAGAGGAGCAACGTCGATGGAACTCACAATGCGATAATGAAAGAATCGGTTAGGGTTTGTGGTGGTCGATACCCTATATGGGTACCACAATAATCTCCATCATAGATCCTAAGACCTCAAATATAACGACGAACAACCAGACATATGTCCTCATATGATATAAATTTCCAGATGTAGGTACAGTACAGTGATTTCAATTTATGACACATAATCCTCCGACGGGACTTAATAAACCATGGAATAAATCAACGTACATTTTAAAGATATGCCTTTATCGCATCGTCCTCCAAGCATTAATAATATGTGTTATGAGTATTAAAATTACACAGTTATCTGGATTAAGCTGACAAGTGTCATGCATATAGAAACTAGGCGTCCAACTTAGGTTATGGAGGATTAACCAGTCGATATAACATTTATTTGGTTTTAATTTATATGTTCGCAACGTAGTTTTAATTTGTAAGACTGCAATAATATTATGGAGCTAGGGGTATAATATAGTAATGCTAAATTTTTTATTATTATTACTATGATGTACGTTACAAGTGGTATCAAAGCAGCATTCACACGCTAGGAACCAATGGATCACCTAACATGATATTTTTTTGTGTGTAAATGGTGAACATAAAATAAAATAACCTAGTAGAAGACAAGATGAGGAGGGGATCGACACAGAAAAAACCTTGGAATGCATGGGAACCTACACCCCAATCCCCTCCAAAAATGAATCCTGAAATGTGGATTCAGGTGAGTGTAGATCAGCACCATTAGATTAGTAGATTTTTGGAAGAACAACAGCATCAAACCAGTATACTGCTAAGTACTGTGAAAAATTTACATGATGAAATGGTATGGTTTAGGAGTGACAATGAGAACTTGATGCAATAGCAGGAAAGGATACTCAAAATCCTTTTTGATAAACAAAATCAAGGAGTGTTACAACCCAGTCCTGAAAGAGAAACACTGGAAGAAAATGAACGACATGCTAAGGACTAAACTAATGATAGCTTTGGAAAGAAGCCATTCACAACAAAGTGACAAGAATAGAAAATATAATGAGGCTGAGTCTAGAAACGTGTCAGAATAGCAATAAATTAAGAGTTACAAGGTGAATTCTGAAAGATTAAACGACCTACGTTTGATGGAGAAACGGAGGAGGTGGTAGAAGCTTGGTTGATTAACATGAATAAATACTTTTAGTTTTATGAGTACAAGAGCAACCTTAAAGCCAGGTTGGCCCTATATCAATTGAGAGAAAAGGCTATCTTGTGGTGGGAGGAATTCAAGAATTTATGTAGTATTGAAGACTCGGACGTAACCTAGGATGAATTTCAACAATACTTTAAGGAAAAATATCTAACAGGACGTTTTTATGACAAAAAATCCAGAGAATTCCATGATTGGAGGTTGGGTCGAATGACAATGGATGAATACATAACCAATTTCACTTCCTTATTAAGATATGTTCCTCATTTAAGGGATGAAAAGGCTAATGTTCAGCGATTCTTAAGTAGTTTTCCAACCCACATGAAAGAAAAAATTGAGTTCATGAATTTAAGGACCATGGACGAAGAAATTCGAAAAGCGAGAATGTGTTACCAGCGGTCCAAGGAAAAAGGAGAAATAGGAAAAAATTGGCAGCCAAGGAAAGGGCAGAAAAGCAGTTCAAATTTCAAAAATGCTAGGACCAATAACTTTAAGAATTCTGGAAGAAATTCAGTGAGCAAACAGTTCGGAAGAAACCATCAAATAACCTGGTGGCCTACGAAAGAAAATCCTACAAAGGCTTCCATCAAACCTGAGCAAGGATAAAACCAGAAACCACCTCTACAGTGTTGGGGGTGTGGTGAGGCTCATTACTATAAAAAAATTCCCACAATGAGGAAGAAGTGAAACGATAGCTAACCTAAAATAAACCTCTACGGTGGGAGATGTGGCCTGAAATATACCTAGAATTAATGCATCTTTGGAGGATCGGCAGGTGGTTTATAAACCAACGATGACAGAACTGGAAGGTAAGTTACTTTCACAACTCGTTTCTATTTTGGTTGACCCAGGTGCTATTTTAAGTTATGTAAACCCCAGAATAGTAGAAATCTATAAATTACAAAGTTATAAATTCAAAAATACCTGGTTGGTATAGCTAGCCACTGGGGAAAAAAGAAAAGTTTGTGCCAAAATCCCAAACTGTACATTGGAAATTGGAAACCAATAGTTAAATGTTGATCTGAATGTACTGCCTCTGGGATTCTATGATGTACTACTGGGCATGGATTGGTTGGAGAAACACTGGACACTGGTAGATTGTAAAGAGAATGTTATATATTACAGAATGCAAGATGGAACTCGTCAAGAAATACAAGGAATCAAGAAACCCTTACAGTTGCGTCCTATTAAAGCCTCCCAAATGAGTAAGTGTATTAGAAAAGGATGTCACATATATCCTATTCAGGTGGGTTTTGCTAATTCTAAGGAGAAGATCCCTATGCTAGAAATCATATCATTAGTATAAGATTTCATGGACGTGTTTCCAGAAGATGTACCAGGTTTACCTCCAAGAAGGTACATCAATTTCACTATTGATTTGTTGCCAGGAGCATCACCAATTTCAAGGGCACCATCTCTAATGAGTGTACTGGAGCTAACTGAATTGAAACGACAACAAGATTTGTTGGACAAAGGGTATATTCGACCGAGTGTATCCCCTTGAGGAGCACCAGTGTTTTTTGTAAAGAAAAAGGATGGAACCATGCGAATGTGCATGGACTATAGACAACTCAATAAATTAACAGTCAAGAATAAGTACCCATTTCCAAAGATAGATGACATGTTTGATTAGGTCAATGGGGCAACCATGTTCTCCAAAATAGACTTAATATCTGGATGTCACCAGATCTGAATTAAAGACAAGGATATATACAAGACTACTTTTCGTACCCGATATGGGAATTACGAGTTTGTGGTATTACCATTTGGTTTAACTAGTGCACCAACAACATTTATGAGGCTGATGCATGGCATATTTCACCCCTTTTTGGAAAGATTTGTTCTAATATTCATCGATGATATTTTAATTTATTCAAAAAGCATGGAATAGCATAAGGAGAACTTAAGGATAGTGTTAGAGATGTTACGAAGACATCAGTTGTATGCCAAGTTCAAAAAATGTGAATTTTTCAAAGAACATATCCAGTATCTAGGCCATGTCATTTCTGCTGAAGGAACAGAGGTCGATCCAAAGAAAATTAAAACTATTATGGAATGGCGAGTACCCCAAAATGTGGCAGATATCTGATCCTTTATGGGGTTAGCTGGATACTACCAATGATTCATTGAAGGATTCTCAAAGATTACCTTTCCAATTACATCTTTACAGAGAAAGGGATAAATATTTAAATGGCTAGTGAGTGTCATAATATTTTCGAGAAGATGAAACATTTGCTGACCACTGCCCTGGTGTTGAGAGTAGCTGACCCCAACAAGGAATTTTAGGTCTAAAGGGGAGCCTTTAGAAATAAATAGGAAATTTATTTTTATCTTTAAAACAAAAAACTTTAGGAAATAAAGTTTTCTTTGTGCTTTTTCGCTTTATTCCTTAGTGCGCATCGCAAACTGCATAAATTACAACCAAAAAGACTTGAATCCTACTAAGTCACACGGGCTGCAAAATGCGGTAATCCCTTTCCAAAGTTACATTAAAAAACTTGCAAACGCTTCAATCACCATTAAAATCTGTTTATCGCATCGCACCTCATTTAAATGATCTAACTTATAAATAAATTCGGTATAAGTTGCGATTACGCGAACCCGACGAGCCAACAAAGAAATAAACATAAAGCTCTAAAGTCCCATAAATTGTAGCTGCTTGAATTCTTAAATGCACACTTCACATTTCGAAGGAACCAAAAGCAAATTCATTTACACATAATATTTGCGACGTGTGATTTGCGCAGATCGCATTTCGCATAATTTATGAGTAACATCGTAAGTGGTAAAAGTTATAAGTTGCGATATGCAAATGAATGGCATTTAATTACTCAAGCATGCGAAATGACTTATGTCATATCAAACCAAAGTCTGAGATCCAACGTCTTAAATTGATAGATAGGTATTTCATGTAAAGGTGTAAGAGATTTGATTTGAAATGATTGTCGATGATTAATAGCATTTAATAGAAATAAAGGTTTTGATATATTCATATCTATTCATGCATGTTTGATATAAATGATAGATTTGTCTCTCTGTTCCATTTATTTTTAACGTTTCCTCCGTTCACTTAAAATCAGGAAACCAACTAACAGAACAAAGAAAATAGAGACGAATAAGAAAGGCAAAGAGATTTCTCAAACACCCTCTACTGAAGACTCATACATGTTTCCCCTATTTTCAGACACCACCTGAAACAAGGATTGCGGCATTTCTTCATGGGAGGTAATGTATAAGATTTTTGAGGATGAAAATCCAAAGGTAATAAACAAATTTGCTTCAACAGGTGAGTCTGTTTCTTCAGACACGGCCTACTTCGATACTGTATGTTCATTCATCCACGGGATAGACGTTAGTCCAAAAATTCTCGCTTACACAGACATGGTTAAGTGGTTAATTGACCACTTAATCATAGAAGACAGAACATTCAAAGATTCAAAAGGCGAGAATATTGGGTCATTCAGGGCAGAAGACTTACAAGAAATGTACCATCTACCCTCCCCGCAACATAAATATGACAAGAATTTTTTGCAAAGCTTTAGAGAAAAACATACAGACCTCATGAAATTCATAAAGGAATGGAAGGAAGACCAGGGAAAGCTGAAACGAGATAAACTTGGTATGTACCCAATTTCCCAAATTCCTTCCCCTTATTTCTTTGCTACCGGTATGTTGTGTAGATTATTTTCAAAACTTGATACCACTAGGTTTTGCGTAGATTGGGTCCCATTAACTGATGCAATCGTCAATTCTTTAATTCTTAATTGGGAAAATAACCTATCTGGTAATTTAGAACATATCATGGATTATAGGAGTAAAATAAGTGTTTCATCTAGAGAAATACCCCCCTTTTACATGAGTACCTATGTCATGGATGCAATTTGTTTTTCTTCTACTTTTCCTACCATGGGATAGAAATGGACCACCCAAGACCCTGCCCCAATCCACATTTACCACAGAGCCCTTTAGGATTTAGACTTCCATCTGCATTTTTATAAAAATTTCCATAGAGTCATGTTTCCTATGCACCAAATGATATTTAATGAGAAAGACCCTAGGGTTTCCAAAGAGGCTAGTACAGATATTCTTTCTATTACAAGATGGTTTGCAGAGGAGAGTTTTACATATGTCAGAGTATTTGGGAGTTATGCTTCTCCCCACGTCCTACCATATTATGTTCTTGATAAGTTACTTGCAAGAGAGATATCCTACTAGCTTGTTAATGGTATTTCTAAATAGCTGAAAGATGCTAAGGTTGTTTCGCCTAATTTTCCTTTATAGTGTGGTACTTTTTCACTTTTTGATATTGACCATGACTACAATGAGGTTTCAAAGATTAATCTGTTAAATTTAGCAGTAATGCCAAAGAGGTCGTATGATCTAAATGATGTAATTAAAAACTACATCACAGAGCTCAAAATGAAGCCTTTTGTAAAAGAAATAGATAAATTTGATGATATATTTCAAGGCATGGAAAATTAATCAGATATACTTAAGTTTTCATCCAGTCAACTCAACCAAGATTATTTGTAAGCCTTCCAAACATACAGAAATAAGACACTGGAGAAAATTCCTCTTGACTTATTAACTATTGAAGATTTCAACAGACATACTCCAAGTATTATCTTGGATAATGAAGCAAAAGACATGTCTGAGGATGATTCGGGGCAATCAGAACATCAAACTCACAATTCAAAACATTCTAAAAATGAATCTGAAAATAGAAAGGAAAGCCTAGAAAAGATAATTGATCAAGTAATCCAAGAGATTGAGATGCAGGAGAAAAAAGGAAGTAATGGAACAAAATCAACTTCTCAAGAAGTTCAGCACAGTAATGATACACTTGATCAGTCGGGAAATTCCCAGCCAAAGAATTTGAATAATGAATGGGATGAGTTTTCTGAAGCAATAAAAACTCCTAAAGCCAATTCCAATATTGATCAAGCTACTAGTTTTCATACACCTGAACATTCCCAGAAGTTAGCAGAAACTGTTCTTCCACTACAACAAGTTCTAGAAACTCATGATCGAGAGATCATAACAGCCTACCCTATAGAACAAATAGTTTTACAAGTTGAGTAAATTCCATCAGTGGATATCTTCTACAGTGTTATTCATAAGGTTGTAGTCAAGAGAAGAAAAAAGTGAAAAATTGATGATACAGCCTCAAACCCTACAAATAAATCTGTTGACGTTTTGTGGAAGGATCCCCTAGCTGATCCTACTGAAGATTTAACCAAACTATCATAGTTTGCAGGGGCATATGCTACTCCCACTGTTGATAAAGCTACTGAGGTTAAAATATTACTAAAGAAGAAGGAAGACAGAATACAAGAGCTAGAGAGGCTTTTACACCAAGAAAAATCTAACTCCAGCAAGAAAACGAAATCAAAGATGACCCAATTTCAAAAGGATTTTGAAAATCTTAATTTAGAGCATCAGGCACAAATCACTAAGAAGCAAGCACAAATGGAAGCAACAATGACCAGGTTACAAGGCCAGCCACAGTTAGAGCAATTAATCATAAAAAAAAACATTGGATGTAAATGCTAAGTTAAAGCAACAACAAGAATTATTTTTCCAATAAGCTTCCATTACTGGCTCTTATTGTGACTAAAATGAAATATTAATCTAGCAAGTAGCTATCCAGAAACTTGAATGTGAAAAGCTCGAGAAGAAATTAATGAACACATTCAATGGCAAGCATCAAATTAAGTCAAGGAAGCTAATCTACCCCAGGTAGATAATTTCAACAAGGAGATCGTATTCAAAGATTGGGAAGCACAAATAAAGCCGGTAGAGAAACCAGCAGCGAAAACATCAAGATTATCAAAGGAAATTACTGAATCTGTATATGAACAACTGGTGAAAGAAATACTTATTAAAGAGTGCATGTCTGAAGTGTTCTTAGAAGTCAAACAGCTAGAAAAATAGTGGAAACAAAAGGCAGAAACGCAGGATGAAATAATTAAAAAGGCAAATAATCTTGATCAAGAAAACTATTGGAATTTTCTGATCAAACCTTATCATCAGTACCATACCCTACAGTCTTTAATAGATTCAAAAAGAAGATCACAGCCAACACTCTCAAACACAGTATTTAAAGAACAGGTCATATCGAGGATTTCGCAGCCAGCTCATCTCAAGCCCATGCTAGATATTTTTCAACTTCGGGAGGAAATCCAAAAGAAAGGGAGGAATTCATAAATCGTATTGTTATTTTATTTTCCTAGATTGTAGTTTAAGTTAGTCTTACGAGGATGATTGTTTGAAATCTCCTTTATATTTTTGTAATAATTTATTTTAGAACATAGTTAGTTTAGTATTTAAACCCCTCTCATGCTTTTAGATAAGGGCTCATAAATTTGTCAAAAACATTTGCAAAGAATGCACTGTTGTAAATTTGTGAGTGCTTTGATGAATTAATGGAACACAGTCTACTATCTTTTGACAATTAAAGATGTTTAACTGATGTTGCACTACTATACTCTTTAAATTGCTTGAAAGTGAAGAGGAGAAGATCAATTACTATCAGTTTACATGAGTAGAACTTCGTACATATGGTAATTCTATTCACTTGTATTAATTCTCGCTTTATAGATTGGCATTCATCTTTTTATTGCATTATATATTTGGAACGTTATTATAGGTGAATGTTACATGCACTTATGTTCTAATATTTGTCTGTGATTTATTATTGAATATATAATCACACATACGAATGCGATATATTTTTCACAATTAGTCTAATCAAACTACTTTGTTAGAATAATCATCTTACATAATTTTCATCTCTTTCAAATGTTAAATGATATGTATTATTAATATTCGAAGGATATCTCTTTAGATCGCATAAAGGAAGAAACACCCCAGGTATATAATAAAATAGATAGTTTAGATAGATGCATATGATAGATTAAAATCATTCACCATTTTCATGTTGTATAATCAAGACAATGAATCATTGCTGGGTAAAAGGTAACCCTGCCAAGAGCTTAAATTGCCTATTGGATCAGAAGCTCTACCTGTGATAAAAGAGCAAATATTTATAAAGTTGATTTGTAAGAGCCACCTGCTTTATCTTGTTGAATTGATTAAAGAATGATATAGATTCTCATACTTATATATTTAAAAGAGGAATTCTTATAAATTTTAATTAAGAGAGATTTTTTTGCTTAGTGAGATATTATTTGTTTGAAATTCATTCCTACAACTATTTTTATTTCAAAAGAGTTTTTAGAAATTTCAAAAAGAGAGTCAGAGATAGCTGGTTCTCCCAAGTGAATTTCCAATTGTTGTGCTATACAACACCCCCCATTTATATTTAATAAATGGAGACCCTTTAGAAATAAATAGGAAATTTATTTTTATCTTTAAAACAAAACACTTTAGGAAATAAAGTTTTCTTTGTGCTTTTCTGCTTTATTCCTTAGTGCGCATTGCAAACCGCATAACTTACATCCAAAAAGACTTGAAACCTACTAATTCACGCGGGATGCGAAATGCGCTAAGCCCTTTCTGCAGTTATATTAAAAAACTTGCAAACGCATCAATCACCGTTATAATTTGTTTATCGCATGGCACCTCATTTAAACGATCTAACTTATAAAGAAATTCAGTATAAGTTGTGATTACACGGACTCGATGAGCCAACAAAGCAATAAACATAAATATCTAAAGTCCCATAAAGCGTAGTCGCTTGACTTCTTAAATGTGCGCTTCGCATTTCGTAGGACTTAACCAAAAGCAAATTCATTTACCCCATAAGAGTTGCGACATGTGATTTGTGCAAATCGCATTTCGCAGAATTTATGAGTAACATCGTAAGCGATAAAAGTTATAAATTGTGATATGTGAATGAATGGAATTTAATTACTCAAGCATGCGAAATGAATTATGTCATATCAAATCAAAATCCGAGATCCAACGTCTTAAATTGATAGATAGATATTTCACGTAAAGGTGTAAGAGATTTGATTTGAAATGATTATTGGTGATTAATAACATTTAATAGAAATAAATATTTTAATAGATTCATAGTTATTCATGCATGTTTGATATAAACGATGGATTTGTCTCTCCATTCCATGTATTTTTAATGTTTCCTCCATTCACTTGAAATCAGGAAACCAACTAACAGAATAAAGAAAATAGAGACAAACAAGAAAGGCAAAGAGATTGCTCAAACGCCGTCTACTGAAGACTCAGACATGTCTCCCCTATTTTCGGACACCGCCTGCAACAAGGATTGTGGAATTTCTTCATGGGAGGCAATGTATAATATTTTTTAGGATGAAAAGCCAAAGGTAATAAGAAAAGTTGCTTCAGCAAGCGATTCTGTTTCTTCAAACCCAACCTACTTTGACACTACATGTTCATTCATCCACAAGATAGCCGCAAGGCCAAAAATTATCCCTTACACAGACATGGTTAAGTGGGTAATTGACCACTTAAGAATAGAAGACAGAACATTCAAATATTCAAAAGGCGAGAATGTTAGGTCATTCAAGGCAGAAGACTTACAAGAAATGTACCATCTACCCTCCTCGCAACATAAATATGACAAGGCTTTTCTGGAAAGCTTTAGAGAAAAGCATCCAGACCTCATGAAATTCATAAAGGAATGGAAGGAAAACCAGGGAAAGCTAAAAAGAGATAAACTCGGTACGTACCCAATTGCACAAATTCCTTCCCCTCATTGCTATGTTGCCGGTACGTTATGTAGATTATTTTCAAAACCTGATACCACTACGTTTTCAGTAGATTGGGTCCCATTAATTGACATTGTCGTCAATTCTTTAATTCTGAATTGGGAAAATTTCCTATCTCATAATTTAGAACATATCATGGAGTATAGGAGTAAAATAAGTGTTTCATCTAGAGAAATACCCCCCTTTTACATGAGTGCTTATGTCAAGGATGCAATCTACTTTTCCTACCATGGGATAGAAATGGACCACCCAAGACCCTGCCCCAATCCACATTTACCACAGAGCCCTTTGGGATTCAGACTTCCATCTGCATTTTTATAAAATTTTCGATAGATTCATGTTGCCTATGCACCAAATGATATTCAAGGAGAAAGCCCCTATGGTTTCCAAAGAGGCTAGTACATATATTATTTTTGTTACTAGATGGTTTGCAGAGCAGAGTTTTACATATGTCAGAGTATTTGGGAGTTATGCTTCTCCCCACGTCCTACCATACTATGTTCCTGATAAGTTACTTGCAAGAGAGATAACCTACTAGCTTGTTAATGGTATTTCTAAACAGCTGAAAGATGCTAAGAAGGTTGTTTCACCTAATTTTCCTTTATAGTGTGGTACTTTTTCACTTTTTGATATTGACCATGCCTACAAAGAGGTTTCAAATATTAATCTGTTAAATTTAGCAGCAATGCCAAAGAGTTCATATGATCCAAATGATGTAATTAAAAACTACATCAAAGAGCTCAAAATGAAGCCTTTTGTAAAATAAATAGAAAAATTTGATTATTTCTTTCAAGGCATGGAAAATTAATCAGATATACTTAAGTTTTCATCCAGTCAACTCAACCAAGATTATTCGTAAGCCTTCCAAACATACAGATATAAGAGACTAGAGAAAATTCCTCTTGACTTATTAACTATTGAAGATGTCAAATGACCTACTCCAAGTATTATCTTGGGTAATCAAGAAAAAGACATTTCTGAGGATGAGTCGGGGAAATCAGAACATCAAACTCATAATTCGGATCATTCTAAAAATGAATCCGAAAATAGAAAGGAAAGCCTAGAAAATATAATTGATCAAGTAATCCAAGAGATTGAGATGCAGGAGAAAAAAGGAAGTAATGGAACAAAATCAACTTCTCAAGAAGTTCAACACAATCATGATACACTTGATCAGTCAAGAAATTCCCAACCAAATAATTTGAATAGTGAATGGGATGAGTTTTCTGAATCAATAAAAACTCCTAAAATCAACCCCAATATTGATCAAGCTACTAGTTTTCATATACCTAAACATTTCGAGAAGTTAGTAGAAACCGTTATTCCACTACAACAAGTTCCAGAAACTCATGATCGAGAGATGATAACGGCCTACCATACAAAACAAATAGCTTTACAAGTTGAGGAAATTCCATCAGTGGATATCTTCTACAGTCCTATTCATAAGGCTGTAGTCAAGAGAAGCAAAAAGATAAAAATTGATGATACAGTCTCAAACCCTACAAATGAATCTGTTGACGTTTTGTGGAAGGATCCCCTAGCTGATCCTACTGAAGATTTAACCAAACTATCACTGTTTGCAGGGGAATATGCTACTCCCACTGTTGATAAAGCTACTAAGGTTAAAATTTTACTAAAGAATAAGGAAGACAAAATACAAGAACTAGAGAGGCTATTACACCAAGAAAAATCTAACTCTAGCTAGCAAATGAAATCAAATATGGCCCAATTTCAAAAGGATTTTGAAAATCTTAATTTACAGCGTCAGGTACAAATCATTAAGAAGCAAGAAAAAATGGAAGCAACAATGACCAGGTTACAAGGCCAGCCACAGTTAGAGAAATTTATCGTAAAAAAAGAATTGGATGTTAATGCTAAGTTAAAGCAACAACAATAATTATTTTTCCAATAAGATTCCATTACTGGCTCTTATTATGGCTAAAATGAAATATTAATCTAGCAAGTAGCTATCCAGAAACTTGAATGTGAAAAGCTCGACATTAAAATCAATGAACACATTTAATGGCAAGCATCAGACTAAGGCAAGGAAGCTAATCTACTCCAGGTAGATAAGTTCCACAAGGAGATCGTATTCATAGATTGGGAAGCGTAAATAAAGCAAGCAGAGACTAGCAACGAAAACATCAAGATTATCAAAGGAAATTACTGAATTTGTAAAGAAGAACTTATTAAAGAGTGCACACCTGAAGTTTTCTTAGAAGTTAAATAGTTGGAAACATAGCGGAAACAAAAGGCAGAAATGCAGGATGAAATAATTAAAAAGGTAAATAATCTTGATCAAGAAAATTATTGGAATTTTTTTATCAAACCTTATCATCAGTACCAGACCCTGCAGTCTTTAACAGATTCAACAAGAATATCACAGCCAACACTCTCAAATACAATATTCAAATAACAGGTCAGATCGAGGATTTCGCAACTAGCTCATCTCAAGCCCATGCTAGATACTTGTCAACTTTAGGAGGAATTCCAAAAGAAAGGGAGGAGTTCATAAATCATATTGTTATTTTATTTTCCTAGATTTTAGTTTAAGTTAGTCGTACGAGGATGGTTGTTTGAAACCTCCTCTATATTTTTGTAATAATCTATTTTAGAACATATTTAGTTTAGTATTTAAACCCCTCTCATGCATTTAGAGAAGGGCCCAGAAATTTGTCAAAAAAAATTGCAAAGAATGCACTATTGTCAATTTGTGAGTGCTTTGATGAATTAATGGAACACAGTCTGCTATATTTTGACAATTAAAGTTGTTTAACTGATGTTGCACTACTATACTCTTTAAATTGCTTGAAAGTGAAGAGGAGCAAATCAATTACTATCATTTTACATGAGTATAAATTCGTACATATGGTACTTCTATTCACCTGTATTAATTCTTGCTTTATAGATTGACAATCATCTTTTTATTGCATTATATTTTTGGAATGTTATTATAGATGAATGTTACATGCACTTTCGTTCTAATATTTTTCTGTGATTTCTTATTGAATATAAATCACACATACGAATGCGATACATTTTTCACAATTATTCTAATCAAACTACTTTGTTAGAAGAATAATCTTAAATAATTTTCATCTCTTTCAAATGTTAAATGATCTATATTATTAATAGTCGAAGGATATCTCTTTACATCGTGTTGACCGCACTTTGTCAACTACCCCATAGCAGCACACCCCTATTTTTTTCAAATGGGATTCGTCATGTTCGACGTGGTTGCGCCATTCAGATTCCATCACCCAGATTTCATCGACAATTGACATTGTTATAAATGATGTAAACCCATTCTGCATGTTATGATGTAAATGATCTAAGACCGTCAATGTATGTAACCACCTATGTAAGCCTAGTATGTTGTTGATGATTTCCATCCTAGGAGGTTTTTTGTCTCACTAATTCACGTAAGTGATCAGCAGAGTTTTTCCCTCTAGCCTCACCCCAAAGCTAGGGTGGATTTTATCATCAACATTCTAAGTGAGTCCTAGTGTTTTTTATCGAGTCTTTGTAAAAGTAGTTTGAGCTACTTGGTCTACTAGATCATATTTTTGAGTTGCAGAATTGGGTATGTATGTAAATGTATTATCTCATGTAAAGAGGGTTGGAAAATTAATTAAAATCGCCTCTCAGTCAATTAATTAAATTTTCTGTTCAATTAATTTAAAAAAATCTTAAACCAGAAATTTAATTAATTTAGGGTCCTAAGTTAGGATTAAATCTTTAAAAGCAAAATTTGTGGGTCCTTGGAAAATGATTTTAAAAGCCCCGGGACAAGGGAATATTGATAATTTTAAGAAATTTTTGACCTTTGGGCCTTGGTGGTTAAGTCAAAGTCAAAATTTTGGGGTAATTAACTCAAAAATAATATTTTTGAGTTAATTAAAATTGAATTAAATCATAAATTTGTTTTTTCCCCGAAATTTTAATTTCAATGCTCCTGATTAAAAGATGATCAAATTTTTTGGACAGTTGAGATTATTTTGACAAGGATCATCCAAACTAGCCGTTGGAGATTTCGTCCTATAAATTTAGAGGTCTTTGTCAGTCTTAAGTCATCCGATCTTAGGATCGTGCACAGGTCTTGGAAGCTCTTGTGAATTTTCTTTGATGAATAAAGCATAAAGACTTTGGGGTTACAAATCTTGATGTTCCTTCTTAGATTTATGTGGTGAATTGTCTCTAAACTCTGCTACTTTGTTTCTTGCATTTTATGGTTGATGGCCTTCATGGATTAATCTGCATACAGGTATCTTGTGCAGTTTTCTGGGTTTATAAAATGACAACCTGATTTTTCTGAAAGGTCTCATGTTGTTTTCTTAAATCTCTATCGATCTAAGGTTCAGATCTAAGTGTGCAGGGAAATTTTTTTTTTTTAAGTTGAGCATCTGAGGAAGTCTTCGGTTGGACCAGCCAACTCTCAATAAATATAAATCTGAAAAGCTCATTATTTGTTAAATTCCAAGTCTATCTTACGAAATTGGTGGTTTTGCAGGGTTTTCTAAGGCTTGTGCCTCTCTTAAAAATTTTAAATCTCTGAAAATTGTGCTAAGATGAATTTAGATCTGACCATGAGGGTTTTAAATCTGTAAATTAGTTTGTATATTTGTAAATTTTTCAAGTCTGTAAGGGTTTAATCGTTTCTTGGTGTGTGTATCTTTCAGATCCGGCTAGTTGCTTGCAGGTTCAGGGTTCAAATCGTAAAATTTTAAGATCTAAGGCAGATCTAGCCTCCAAAGGCCAGATCTGCCTTCGAATTGCTACTGCGGATAAAATCTGACATTATTTGATCTAAAGGAGCTAAGTTTAAACTGAAGAAATTTTATAGTTTGCTGGGCGAAATTTGTGTACTGGGTTTATCAAGATTATTCTGCCTCTGCAAAGAAAAATCGTTGTCAAAAGCTCACCCATCATCTCCATCTTTCTCACTCTTCATCCTTCGTTGTATCTTCGTTGCCTCTGCCTGTCTGTCCAAAATTTTATTCACACCCTTCCTATTCCATCATGTCACCATCCAAACCCTTTGCCTTTCCTCACGCCATTAGCTTCTTAACCTGCAGATAGCAAACAAAACATGAGTGCAAAGGCGCAAAGCATCACCTTCACGCTGTCGATTTCTTGTCGTCCCTCTTCTGCATCAGACTTCGATCTGCAAATCCTCCATCGTGCTGCCATCCAAGCCCGATCAACTCCATCCGTCTACCTTGTTGCTGTCGTTGACCTGCAGACCACAAAACGACAAACGTACATTAAAAATGCCATTCACGTTTATGCGTTCAAACCTTGGTTAGATTTTTTCTGAAGTTTAATTTCGATTTATTTTTTACATAGTGTAAGTTCGATTTTAGGGTTTAAATCTTTTATTTGAATTCAATAAACATTTGCGTTGGTTTAGTGTTTTTAAAATAGATTTCGTTTTTTTTTTTGTTAGATGTTAGTTAGAATTTAATTTCTAGATTTTAGAATTCGATTTGATAAACTTTGTTTAGATTTTAGATTTCGATTTTCATTTTAGAATTTAGTTTAGGTGTGGTTTGTAAATTTTAATTTTGATTTTGGTTATTGCTAGATTTTTTAAGTTTTAGTTAGAGTAGCTTCAGATTTTAATTTTAATTTAGTTTTTGTTTATTTTTAGCTTTTTAGATTTTAGTCTTAAGTTTAATTTTAATTTTTAGTTTTAATTTATTTTAAATTTAGCTTAGTTTTAATTTGTGTGTTTAGTTTTAGACTTGACCTTTAGATTTTTATTAGAATTGATTTAGTTTTAGATTAAATTTTTTAATTTAGATCTTGATTTAGATTCAAAAATAATAATAAATTAAAAAAATTTCCAAAAATCCTAAAAAAATCTGGAAAATACAAAAATATAAAACAAATTTCAAAATTTCTATAGTCAAATGCGTTAAAAATTTTTCTATCTAAAGTTTGACTGTGGATCTTTTTAATTTTCGAACTGGGTTATATTGGAACATCTTAATTTCAGAAATTTTTCCATATCTGGCATTTTCATCTTGTGATAATATTGCTGTGGGTTTAAGATATTTTAACGCATGGTTGTGGTGTTTTCAATTGAATATCATTGTGATCAATCGTGTTTTAATAAGCAACAGTCAATCGTCACTTACTTGTTTATAATTTCATAATAGGATTTTGTTTGACTCCATAAGGCACTGGTCTTAAACGTGAAATCTAATCTAGATCTGTGGAATCTCGTTAAAATTTTTATCAAGTATTTGGTGTTTTAGTTGTGTCTCCTAGATTCTTCCATCATTTATAATAGGGTCTACCTCCCTTAGCTTGCAAGGAGACAGCTTAAATAGAGAGATTGGGGATCAGGGTGACAACCCCCGATCTGATTTGTTGTCGCGGTGCCTTGACAATTTGTGCGACAACATTTTTTGGCGTCGTTGTCGGGGATATAGTTTTTTTGTCCTTGGTCTTAACGACATTTTATAATCTTCTAATCTTCCTTCACAATTCATTATCCTGTCACAAGGAATCACATTTTCTGGTGTTCTTTCATCTCTTCATCATCTTATCTTTCATCATCTCACTAATCATTTCATCTTTAGCACCTGGACATTTCTGTTGGCTTCTTATTTGGGTGGAGACTCCACTTATTCATCTATTAAATCCCAGACAAGAATCCCCCCCTTGATATCCATCTACTATCTGTCGATTATTTCTTCTGTTTTAGAATTAGTTTCATGTTCAAGTGGCGACTCCAATTCTTTCATTTCTTACAAGAGTTCTTGCTAAGAAGTTCGCTTCTTGAGGACCTTTTGACTATTCTTGAACACGGATCTATTTCTAAAATCATAAAAACAATATCATGGATGTTTTTGCCCCGTGTAATTTTGCTAATATTCAGGGTTATCCCCATGATGTCCCTCAAATGGATAAATTACCATCTTTTCAAGGAAATGACGCAGTTAGTGTCAAATCTCATTTGTTTTCTTTCACTAACTGGTGGAATAGGTTTGCAGTTGCAAATAATAATTTCGATGATGTAAAGATGAAAAATTTTGTTCTTACTTTTGGCGAGGATGTTGTTGAATGGTTTACGGAAAAACCTGATAATTCATTTGATACTTTTGAATCAATTGTAGCTGCCTTTAAGGAAAAGTACGGTCATAAAAGAGAAGATAGGCATTTGGTAAGAGAGATCAATACCATAAAAAAGAAAGAAAATGAAACGATTGAAGAATTTAACAGGAGATTTAATGGTATCCTTAGAGAAATATCTCAAACTCATAAACCTCCTGATGGATCTCTTCTGAATTTTTACATTGATGCTTTTGATTTTGATACTTCATATGAGTTAAGGCGGGCTAAAACTGCAAATTATAAGGCTTGTCAATCTTTAGCGGAAGAGCTTGAAAAAGATAAAAGGGCATCTGAGAAGTCTGAAATTCCTGGTTTTGATAGGGTTGCAACTAAGTTAAAAGAACCTCTAGAAGATGATGATGACCCTATGAAAAAATTAATGCAAAATCTTAAAAGCATGGGGCTTAATCAAGTGAAATTTATCTCTGAACATCCTAAGGAAATAAGCACTTTACAGTCTAGGTTGGTTCAAATGGAAAGGGCTCAAACACAGAATTCCCAACCTAGAAATAATAATGCTTTGCAGGACAGAGGCCCATCTAATGAGCAGAGACCGACAAATCAACTTGAGTTTGAAAATATTGTGGATGAAGCTCTGCCTTATTGTAGAGCCTGTAATATTCTTCATGAAGAGGTTACTTGCCACGTTGTCAAAAGAATCATAGATAGTAGAATGGCAGGGTCGAGCCATCAAATTAATGTTGTTGGTAAGGACTATCACATACATATAGAAGATCATGAAAGTCAAGTTAAGGAACCAGCTCAGATGATTAAGGATGTGCAACCCAATCATACGCAAATGATTCAAAACATGGAAGCTAACCAAATCAATCTTCAAAATAAGATAAATTCCATGGAAGCAAGTCATTCACAGGAAATAAATGTCATGGAAAATAGGTTAAAGATGATGGAAGTTTATCATTCTAATCAGATGTCCATTATACAGAATCATATGATTGCAATGGAAGACAGACACACCCAGGAAATGACTTCCATGAAGGAAAATCACTTGTTGGAGATGAGTTCCATACAGGAAAGGTTGGAAAAAATGGAAAAATTACATATTCAGCCGAAATTTGATTATGAAGGTTCATCAACAGATCATAATACTTCTTGTCTGTTAAAGCCATTTCCATCTCATCACACGGAGGTCACTTTACCCATTAAGGAAGAATTAACTATGGCTACAAAGGACGTTGAGAAAGACCAAGCTTATGTGTCACCTTTAACAGAGTATATTCAAAATAAGATTGGTCACAGTCCAGGCTCATCAGATGTTTTATACAAGAATTTTCAAGATAAGGACAAGAAATATACAATAGTCTCATTGTTGTCATCACAGCCCACTCAGACGAAGAGAAAAAAGAATAAAGGAAAAAGTAAGCGGTTTGATTCTTCTGATGGTCGAGAGCAGCTTGACTTGCGGATAAGACAGAGTCCTACAATTAGCAAGATTGGACATGGCACATCTGAAAAGCAGCCCATAGACTTGCCTGAAAGCAGGAAAATGCTCAGCATGCACTATATTGAGCACATCTGATGCCACAGGGCATCCTTTTTATTGTATCTCTAACCTTACACCTTGTTATTTCAGCATTTCATTTTGCAGTTAGAGTAGATTTATTTTTCATGTTAAGTAGAATAATAAATAAAAGAAGAGCTTCTATTTTTCATGAGCTTAATGTTATATGATGATATTTGGATGGACGCTACTTATGTAATCTTGTGTGTTGCTTAGATGTAGATTCTGGATTCTCATATTCCTTCAATGAAGCAATGTGTCCCCAAGTAGAGCCAGATGTTGACCGCACTTTGTCAACTACCCCATAGCAGTACACCCCCATTTTTTTCAAATGGAATTCATCATGTTCGACATGGTTGCGCCATTCAGATTCCATCATCCAAATTTCATCGACAGTTGACATTGTTATAAATGATGTAAACCCATTCTGCATGTTATGATGTAAATGATCTAAGATCGTCAATGTATGTAATAACCTAGGTAAGCCTAGTATGTTGTTGATGATTTCCATCCTAGGAGGTTTTTTGTCTCACTAATTCACGTAAGTGATCAGCAGAGTTTTTCCCTCCAGCCTCACCCCAAAGCTGGGGTCGATTTTATCATCAACATGCTAAGTGAGTCCTAGTGTTTTCTATCGAGTCTTCGTAAAAGTAGTTTGAGCTACTTGGTCTACTAGATCATATTTTTGAGTTGCAGAATTAGGTATTTATTTGAGGGTCTATACGAATGGGTATTCCCCCTTCATGTATGTAAATGTATTATCTCATGTAAAGGGGGTTGGAAAAATAATTAAAATCCCCTCTCAATCAATTAATTAAATTTTCTGGTCAATTAATTTAAAAAAATATTAAACCAAAAATTTAATTAATTTAGGGTCCTAAGTTAGGATTAAATCTTTAAAGGAAAAATTTTTGGGTCCTTGGAAAATGATTTTAAAAGCCCCAGGACAAGGGAATATTGAGAATTTTAAGAAATTTTGGACCTCTGGGCCTTGGTGGTTAAGTCAAAGTCAAAATTTTTGGGTAATTAACTCAAAAATAATATTTTTGAGTTAATTAAAATTGAATTAAATGATAAATTCGTTTTTTCCCCAAAATTTTAATTTCAACGCTTCTAATTAAAAGATGATCAAATATTTTCAACGGTTGAGATTATTTTGACAAGGATCATCCAAACTAGCCGTTGGAGTTTTTTTCCTATAAATTTAGAGGTCGTTTTTAGTCTTAAGTCATCCGATCTTAGGATCGTGCACAGGTCTTGGAAGCTCTTGTAAATTTTCTTTTATGAATAAAGCATAAAGACTTTGGGGTTAAAAAAAAAAAAATTCCCCACACACTTAGACCTGAACCTTAGAAAAAAAATGTTGTCGCACAGATTGTATAGGAACCACGACAATGGCTCAGATCGGGGGCTGTCACCTTTATCCCCAATCTCTCTATTTAATTTGTCTCCTTGCAAGCTAAGGGAAGTAGACCCTATTAGAAATGAAGAGGAATAATTCAGGAGACACAGCTAAAACACCAAATACTTGATAATATTAACGAGATTTCATGGATTGATTATGTTAGAACCAGTGCCTTATGGAATCAAACAAGATCCCGTTATGCAATTAAAGATGAGTATTGGATGTATGACTGTTGCTAAATGACCACAATGATATTCAATAGAAAATGCCACGATCATTCATTAAGATACTTGAGCCAATCAACAAAGCTATCATGAAATGATGCCAAACGCTTGAAATATTTTCGAAATTACGATATTCCAATATAACCCAGTTCGAAAATTAAAATGCTCCACAGTCAAATTTCAGATAGAAAAATTTAGGCTCATTTGACTATAGGACTTAGAAAATTCTAGAATTTTGAAATTTTGAAATTTTTTTATTTTTTATTATTTTTTAAATAAAAAATTGAAACCAAAAATCTAAATCTAAACTAAAACTTTAATCTAAAAAAAACTGGGATTAAAATCTAAATCTAAAATCTAAAAACTAAAGCTAAAGTTAAATTCTAAAGCTAACTAAATTTAAAACTAAAACTAAGTTAAATTTAAACCACACTAAAGTCAAAACTAAACTAAGACTCAAAATTAAAATTACAACCTAGTTAAAACTACGATACAACACAAAATCTAAACTAAAATTAAATTAAAACTAAACATTAAAATCGAATCTTAAAACTATAACTACGCTATCACAAAATCGAATCTAAATAACCCCAACTAAATCAAAGTCTAACAAAAAATTTAATTGAAAATCGAAATTTAAAATTTAAAACTAACAATTAAAACATCGAATTTAAAACCTACGCTATCATGAAATCTAAAACTAAAAACTAAGTCTAACGCATGTAAGGGTTTAATTTTCACATGCTGTGCATTCTTTTTTTTTTTTTTTATAGCTGCAGGTCGAGGTCGGAGCAGACGGATGGAGCATGACGGCATGAAGACTTTAGGAGTGAGGGTAAGTGCGATGAAGAATAAGACAACGTGAGAAGGGTTGACGGTAGGGAGATGGGACGACAGGTTGAAGAGCAGAGAGGATGGTCGTATAGGAAACGTGAGATGGATTTGCAGGACGGGGAGAAATGCGGGACAGAGCAGCTTGGAGGCAGCATATGAATTAACGTAGAGAAAGGAAATCGATGGCAATGCAGATGCGGCTTAGGGGGGCGGAAGAAAAGCGAAATGGAAGGTTTCGAATAGGCAGGGGAAAACGACAGAGTGATGGATGACTTGCAAAGAAGAATGATGGGCAAGGTGGATTTGAATGGCAAACATAAATGAAATAATTAGACAGCGAGAGATCGGGCTCGAGGGGCAGAGATGAGTCTGAGCAATGGAGAAGAAATGGAGATCGATAGGGACTGGCAGCGTTTCATGGTAGCTTTGTTGATTGGCTCAAGTATCTTAATGAATGATTGTGGCATTTTCTATTGAATATCATTGTGGTCATTTAGCAGCAGTCATACCCAATACTCATCTTTAATTGCATAACGGGATCTTGTTTGACTCCATAAGGCACTGGTTCTAACATAATCAATCCATGAAATCTCATTAATATTATCAAGTATTTGGTGTTTTAGCTGTGTCTCCTTAATTCTTCCTCTTCATTTCTAATAGGGTCTACCTCCCTTAGCTTGCAAGCAGACAGCTTAAATAGAGAGATTGGGGATAAAGGTGACAGCCCCCGATCTGAGCCGTTGTCGTGGTGCCTTGAAAATCTGTGCGACAACATTTTTTGGCGTCGTTGCCGGGGATAGAGTTTTTCTGTCCTTGGTCTTAACGACATTTTATAATCTTCTAATCTTCTTTCGCCATTCATTATCCTGTCACAAGGAATCACATTTTTTGGCATTCTTTCATCTCTTCATCATCTTATATTTCATCATCTCACTAATCATTTCATCTTTAGCACCTGGACATTTCGGTTGGCTTCTTGTTTGGGTGGTGACTCCACTTATTCATCTATTTACTCCCGGACAAGAATCCCCCCCTGATATCCATCTGCTATTTGTCGATTATTTCTTCTGTTTTAGAATTAGTTTCATGTTCAAGTGGCGACTCCAATTCTTTCATTTCTTACAAGAGTTCCTGCTAAGAATTTTGCTTCTTGAGGACCTTTTGACTATTCTTGAACACAGATCTATTTCTACAATCCTAAAAACGATATCATGGATGTTTTTGCCCTGTGTAATTTTGCTAATATTTAGGGTTATCCCCATGATGTCCCTCAAATGGATAAATTACCATCTTTTCAAGGAAATGAAGCAGTTAGTGTCAAATCTCATTTGTTTGCTTTCACTAACTGGTGGAATAGATTTGCAGTTGCAAATAATAATTTCGATGATGTAAAGATGAAAACTTTTGTTCTTAATTTTAGCGAGGATGTTGTTGAATGGTTTACGGAAAAACCTGATAATTCATTTGATACTTTTGAATCAATTGTAGCTGCCTTTAAGGAAAAGTACAGTGATAAAAGAGAAGATAGGCATTTGGTAAGAGAGATTAGTACCATAAAAAAGAAAGAAAATGAAACGATGGAAGAATTTAACAGGAGATTTAATGGTATCCTTAGAGAAATATCTCAAACTCATAAACCTCCTGATGGATCTCTTCTGAATTTTTACATTGATGCTTTTGATTCTGATACTTCATATGAGTTAAGGCGGGCTAAAACTACAAATTATAAGGCTTGTCAATCTTTAGCTGAAGAGCTTGAAAAAGATAAAAGGGCATCTGGGAAGTCTGAAATTCCTGGTTTTGATAGGGCTGCAACTAAGTTAAAAGAACCTCTAGAAGATGATGATGACTCTATGAAAAAATTAATGCAAAATCTTAAAAGAATGGAGCTTAATCAAGCGAAATTTATCTCTGAACATGCTAAGGAAATAAGCACTTTACAGTCTAGGTTGGTTCAAATGGAAAGGGCTCAAACGCAGAATTCTCAACCTAGAAATAATAATGCTTTGCAGGACAGAGGCCCATCTAATGAGCAGAGACCGACAAATCAACTTGAGTTTGCAAATATTGTGGATGAAGCTCTGCCTTATTGTAGAGCCTGTAATGCTCTTAATGAAGAGGTTACTTGCCACGTTGTCAAAAGAATCATAGATAGTAGAATGGCAAGGTCGAGCCATCAAATTAATGTTGTTGGTAAGGACTATCACATGCATATAGAAGATCATGAAAGTCAAGTTAAGGAACCAGCTCAGATGATTAAGGATGTGCAACCCAATCATACGCAAATGATTCAAAACACGGAAGCTAACCAAATCAATCTTCAAAATAAGATAAATTCCATGGAAGCAAGTCATGCACAGGAAATAAATGTCATGGAAAACAGGTTAAAGATGATGGAAGTTTATCATTCTAATCAGATGTCCATTATACAGAATCATATGATTGCAATGGAAGCAAGACACACCCAAGAAATGACTACCATGAAGGAAAATCACTTGTTGGAGATGAGTTCCATACAGAAAAGGTTGGAAAAAATGGAAAAATTACATATTCAGCCGAAATTTGATTATGAAGATTCATCAACAGATCATAAGACTTCTTGTCTGCTAAAGCCATTTCCATCTCATCACACGAAGGTCACTTTGCCTATTAAGGAAGAATTAACTATGGCTACAAAGGACGTTGAGAAAGACCAAGCTTATGTGTCACCTTTAACAGAGTATATTTGGAATAAGATTGGTCACAGTTCAGGCTCATCAGATGTTTTATACAAGAATTTTCAAGATAAGGACAAGAAATCTATAGTAGTCTCATTGTTGTCATCACAGCCCACTCAGACGAAGAGAAAAAGGAAGAAAGGAAAAAGTAAGCGGTTTGATTCGTCTGATGGTCGAGAGCAGCTTGACTTGCGGATAAGACAGAGTCCTACAATTAGCAAGATTGGACATGGCACATCTGAAAAGTAGCCCACGGACTTGCCTAAAAGTAGGCAAATGCTGAGCATGCACTATATTGAGCACATCTGATGCCACAGGGCATCCTTTGTATTGTATCTCTAACCTTACACCTTGTTATTTCAGCATTTCATTTTGCAGTTAGAGTAGATTTACTTTTCATGTTAAGTAGAATAATAAATAAAAGAATAGCTTCTATTTTTCATGAAATTAATGTTATATGATGATATTTGCATGGATGCTACTTATGTAATCTTGTGTGTTGCTTAGATGCAGATTCTAGATTCTCACATTCCTTCAATGAAGTAACGTGTCCCCAAGTAGAGCCAGATGTTGACCGCACTTTGTCAAATACCCCATAGCAGTACACCCCCATTTTTTCAAATGGGATTCGTCATGTTCGACGTGGTTGCGCCATTCAGATTCCATCATCCAGATTTCATCGACAGTTGACATTGTTATAAATGATGTAAACCCATTCTGCATGTTATGATGTAGATGATCTAAGACCGTCAATGTGTGTAACAACCTAGGTAAGCCTAGTATGTTGTTGATGATTTCCATCCTAGGAGATTTTTTGTCTCACTGATTCACGTAAGTGATCAGTAGATTTTTTCCCTCTAGCCTCACCTTAAAGCTAGGGTGGATTTTATCATCAGCATGCTAAGTGAGTCCTAGTGTTTTCCATCGAGTCTTTGTAAAAGTAGTTTGAGCTACTTGGTCTACTAGATCATATTTTTGAGTTGCAGAATTGGGTATTTACTTGAGGGTCTATACGAATGGGTATTCCCCCTTCGTGTATTTAAATATATTATCTCATGTAAAGAGGGTTGGAAAAATAATTAAAATCCCCTCTCAGTCAATTAATTAAATTTTTTGGTCAATTAATTTAAAAAAATATTAAACCAGAAATTTAATTAATTTAGGGTCCTAAGTTAGGATTAAATCTTTAAAGGCAAAATTTGTGGGTCCTTGGAAAATGATTTTGAAAGCCCCAGGACAAGGGAATATTGAGAATTTTAAGAAATTTTGGACCTTTGGGCCTTTGTGGTTAAGTCAAAGTCAAAATTTTGGGGTAATTAACTCAAAAATAATATTTTTGAGTTAATTAAAATTGAATTAAATGATAAATTCGTTTTTTCCTCAAAATTTTAATTTCAACGCTCCTGATTAAAAGATGATCAAATCTTTTGGATGGTTGAGATTATTTTGACAAGGATCAACCAAACTAGCCGTTGGAGATTTTGTCCTATAAATTTAGATGTCTTTGTCAGTCTTAAGTCATCCGATCTTAGGATCATGCACAGGTCTTGGAAGCTCTTGTGAATTTTCTTTGATGAATAAAGCATAAATACTTTGGGGTTACAAATCTTGATGTTCCTTAGATCTATGTGGTGGATTGTATCTAAACTCTGCTACTTTGTTTCTTGCATTTTATGGTTGATGGCCTTCATGGATTAATCTGCATACAAGTATCTTGTGCAGTTTTCTGGGTTTATAAAATGACATTCTGGTTTTTCTGAAAAGGTCTCATGTTGTTTTCTTAAATCTCTATCGATCTAAGTGTGCAGTGAATTTTTTATTTTTTTTAATTGAGCATCTGGGAAAGTCTTCGGTTGGACCAGCCAACTCTCAATAAACATAAATATGAAAAGCTCATTATTTGTTAAATTACAAGTTTATCTTACGAAATTGGTGGTTTTGTAGGGTTTTCTAAGGCTTGTGCCTCTCCTAAAAATTTTAAATCTCTGAAAATTGTGCTAAGATGGATTCAGATCTGACCATGAGGGTTTTAAATCTGTAAATTAGTTTGTATATTTGTAAATTTTTCAAGTCTGTAAGGGTTTAATCATTTCTTGGTGTGTGTATCTTTCAGATCCGGCTGGTTGCTTGTAGGTTCAGGGTTCAAATCGTAAAATTTTAAGATCTAAGGAAGATCTAGCCTCCAAAGGCCAGATCTGCCCTCGAATTGCTACTACGGATAAAATCTGACATTGTTTGATCTAAAGGAGCTAAGTTTAAACTAAAGAAATTTTAGAGTTTGCTGGGCGAAATTTGTGTACTGGGTTTATCAAGATTATTCTGCCTCTGCAAAGAAAAATCGCTGTCAAAAGCTCACCCATCATCTCCATCTTTCTCATTCTTCATCCTTCGTTGTATCTTCGTTGCCTCTACCTATCTGTCTGAAATTTTCTTCACGCCCTTCCTATTTCATCATGCCGCCATCCAAACCCTTTGCCTTTCCTCACGCCATCAGCTTCTTAACCTGCAGACAGCAAACAAAACATAAGTGCAAAGGCGCAAAGCATCACCTTCACGCCGTCGATTTGTTTTCATCCCTCTTTTGCATCCGACTTCGATCTTGAAATCCTCCATCGTGCCACCATCCAAGCCCGATCAACTCCATCCGTCTACCTTGCTGCCGTCGTTGACCTACAAACCACAAAACGACAAACGCACATTAAAAATGCCATGTACGTTTAGGCGTTCAAACCTTGGTTAGATTTTTTCTGAAGTTTAATTTCGATTTTTTTAACAGTGTAAGTTCGATTTTAGGGTTTAAATATTTTATTTGAATTCAATAAACATTTGCGTTGGTTTAGTGTTTTTAAAATAGATTTCGTTTTTTTTTTTTTTTTTTTGGTTAGATGTTAGTTAGAATTTAATTTCTATATTTTAGAATTTGATTTGATAAACTTTGTTTAGATTTTAGATTTCGATTTTCATTTTAGAATTTAGTTTAGGTGTAGTTTGTAAATTTTAATTTTGATTTTGGTTAGTGCTAGATTTTTTAAGTTTTAGTTAGAGTAGCTTCAGATTTTAATTTTAATTTAGTTTTTGTTTAGTTTTAGCTTTTTAGATTTTAGTCTTAAGTTTAATTTTAATTTTTAGTTTTAATTTATTTTAAATTTAGCTTAGTTTTAATTTGTGTGTTTAGTTTTAGACTTGACCTTTAGATTTTTATTAGAATTGATTTAGTTTTAGATTAAATTTTTTAATTTAGATCTTGATTTAGATTCAAAAATAATAAAAAATTAAAAAAATTTCCAAAAATCCTAAAAAAATCTGGAAAATACAAAAATATAAAACAAATTTCAAATTTTCTATAGTCAAATGCATTAAAAAAATTTCTATCTAAAGTTTGACTGTGGATCTTTTTAATTTTTGAACTAGGTTATATTGGAACATCTTAATTTCGGAAATTTTTCCATATCTGGCATTTTCATCTTATGATAATATTGCTGTGGGTTTAAGATATTATAACGTATGGTTGTGGTGCTTTCAATTGAATATCATTGTGATCAATCGTGTTTTAATAAGTAGCAGTCAATCGTGACTTATTTGTTTATAATTGCATAATGAGATTTTGTTTGACTCCATAAGGCACTGGTCTTAAACGTGAAATCTAATCTAGATCTGTGGAATCTCGTTAAAATTTTTATCAAGTATTTGGTGTTTTCGCTGTGTCTCCTGGATTCTTCCATCATTTATAATAGGGTCTACTTCCCTTAGCTTGCAAGGAGACAACTTAAATAGAGAGATTGGGGATCAGGGTGACAGCCCCCGATTTGAGTCGTTGTCGCAGTGCCTTGACAATTTGTGCGACAACACATCGCATAAAGGAAGAAACACCCCATGTATATAATAAAATAGATAGTTTAGATAGATGATGATAGATTAAAATCATTCTCCATTTGCATGTTGTATAATCAAGACAATGAATCATTGTTGGGTAAAAGGTAACCCTGCCAAGAGCTTAAATTGCCTATTGGATTAGAGGCTCTACCTGCGATAAAAGAGCAAATATTTATAAATCTGATCTTAAGATCCACCTACTTTATCTTTTTGAACAGATTAAAGACTGATATAGATTCTCATACTTATATCTTTTAAAAGAGGAATTCTTCTGAATTTTAATTAAGAGAGATTTTGTTGCTTAGTGAGATATTATTTCTTTGAAATTCATTCCTGCAACTACTTTTACTTCAAAAGAGTTTTTAGAATTTTCAAAAAGAGAGCCAAAGATATCTGTTTCTCCCAAGTGAATTTCCAATTGTTGTGCTATACAACACCTCCCATTTATATTTACTAAATGGAGACCCTTTAGAAATAAATAGGAAATTTATTTTTATCTTTAAAACAAAAAACTTTAGGAAATAAAGTTTTATTTGTGCTTTTTTTCTTTATTCCTTAGTGCGCATCGCAAACCACATAACTTACAACCAAAAAGACTTGAAACCTACTAAGTCACGCGGGCTGCGAAATGCGCTAAGCCCTTTCCGAAGTTATATTAAAAAACTTTCAAATGCTTCAATCACCGTTATAATTTGTTTATCGCATCGCACCTCATTTAAACGATCTAACTTATAAAGAAATTCGGTATAAGTTGCGATTATGCGACCCAAAGAGCCAACAAAGCAATAAACATAAAGCTCTAAAGTCCCATAAAGCGTAACCACTTGACTTATTAAATGTGCACTTCGCATTTCGCAAGACTTAATCAAAAGAAAATTATTTACTGCATAAGATTTGCGACGTGCGATTTGTGCAGATCGCATTTCGCATAGTTTATGAGTAACATCGTAAGCGGTAAAAGTTATAAGTTGTGATATGTGAATGAATGGCATTTAATTACTAAAGCATGTGAAATGACTTATGTCATATCAAATCAAAATCCGAGATCCAACGTCTTAAATTGATTGATATATATTTCACGTAAAGGTGTAAGAGATTTGATTTGAAATGATTATTGGTGATTAATAACATTTAATAGAAATAAAGGTTTTGATAGATTCATAGTTATTCGTGCTTGTTTGATATAAACGACGGATTTTTCTCTCTGTTCCATGTATTTTTAATGTTTCCTCCGTTCACTTGAAATCAGGAAACCAACTAACAGAATGAAGAAAATAGAGACGAACAAGTAAGGCAAAGAGATTGCTCAAACGTCGTCTACTGAAGACTCAGAAATGTCTCCGCTATTTTCGGACACCACCTACAACCAGGATTGTGGCATTTATTCATGGGAGGAAATGTATAAGATTTTTGAGGACGAAAAGCCAAAGGTAGTAAGAAAATTTGCTTCAGCAAGCGAGTCTGTTTCTTCAGACCCGACCTACTTCTACACTGCATGTTTATTCATCCACAAGATAGCTGCAAGGCCAAAAATTCTCCCTTACATAGACATGGTTAAGTGGGTAATTGACCACTTAATCATAGAAGACAGAACATTCAAAGATTCAAAAGGCAAGAATATTGGGTCATTCAGGGCAGAATACTTACAAGCAATATACCATCTACCCTGCCCGCAACATAAATATGACAAGGCTTTTCTGCAAATCTTTAGAGAAAAACATCTAGACCTCATGAAAGTCATAAAGGAATGGAAGGAAAACTAGGGAAAGCTAAAAAGAGATAAACTCGGTACATACCCAATTGCACAAATTCCTTTCCCTTATTTCTATGCTGCCGGTACGTTGTGTAGATTATTTTCAAAACCTGATACCACTAGTTTTTCAGTAGATTGGGTCCCATTAATTGACGCAATCGTCAATTCTTTAATTCTGAATTAGGAAAATATCCTATTTGATAATTTATAACATATCATGGAGTATAGGAGTAAAATAAGTGTTTCATCTAGCGAAACACCCCCCTTTTACATGAGTGCCTATGTCATGGATTCAATCTTATTTTCTTCTATTTTTCCTACCATGGGATGGAAATGGAACACCTAATACCCTGCCCCAATCTAGATTTACCACAGAGCCCTTTGGGATTCAGACTTCCATATGCTTTTTTATAAAATTTTCCAGTGTCATGTTGCCTATGCACCAAATGATATTGAATGAGAAAGCTCCTAGGGTTTCCAAAGAGGATAGTACATATATTCTTTCTGTTGCTAGATGGTTTGCAGAGGAGAGTTTTACATATGTCAGATTATTTGTGAGTTATACTTCTCCCCGCATCCTACCATATTATGTTCCTGATAATTTACTTGCAAGAGAGATAGCCTACCAGCTTGTTAATGGTATTTCTAAACAACTGAAAGATGCTAAGAAGGGCGTTTGGCATAATTTTCCTTTACAGTGTGGTACTTTTGCACTTTTAGATATTGGTCATGCCTACAAAGAGGTTTAATGTGTTAAATTTAGCAGCAATGCCAAAGAGGTTGTATGATCCAAATGATGTAATTAAAAACTACATCACACAGCTCAAAATGAAGCGTTTTGTAAAAGAAATAGAAATATTTGATGATTTCTTTCAAGGCATGGAAAATTAATCAGATATACTTAATTTTGCATCCAATCAACTCAACCAAGATGGTTTGAAGCCATCCAAACATACATAAATAAGAGACTAGAGAAAATTCCTCTTGACTTATTAACTATTGAAGATGTCAACAAACCTACTCCAATTATTATCTTGGATAATGAAGAAAAAGACATGTCTGAGGATGAGTCGGGGCAATCAGAATATCAATCTCACAATTCGGATCATTCTTAAAATGAATCTGAAAATAGAAAGGAAATCCCAGAAAAGATAATTGATCAAGTAATCCAAGAGATTGAGATGCAGGAGAAAAAAGGAAGTAATGGAACATAATCAACTTCTCAAGAAGTCCAACACAGTAATGATACACTTGATCAGTCAGGAAAGTCCTAGCCAAAAAATTTGAATAGTGAATGGGATGAGTTTTCTGAACCAATACAAAATCCTAAAACCAATCCCAATACTGATCAAGCTACTAGTTTTCAGACACTTGAACATTCCCAGAAGTTAGCAGAAATTGTTCTTCCACTACAACAAGTTCCAGAAACTCATGATCGAGAGATCATACCGACCTACCCTACATAACAAATAGTTTTGCGAGTTGAGGAAATTGCATCAGTGGATATCTTCTACAGTCCTAGCCATAAGATTGTAGTAAAGAGAAGAAAAAAGAGAAAATTTGATGATACAGTATCAAACCCTACAAATGAATCTATTGTCGTTTTGTGTAAGGATCCCCTAGTTGATCCTACTGGACATTTAACTAAACTATCACAATTTGCAGGGGCATATGCTACTGCCACTGTTGATAAATTACTGAGGTTAAAATGTTACTAAAGCTGAAGGAAGATAGAATACAAGAACTATAGAGACTGTTACACCAAGAAAAATCTAACTCCAGCGAGCAAATGAAATCGAAGATGGCCCAATTTCAAAAGGATTTTGAAAATCTTAATTTACAACATCAGGTATAAATCACTGAGAAGAAAGCACAACTGGAAGAAGTAATGACTAGGTTACAAGGCCAGCCACAATTAGAGAAATTCATAAAAGAAGCATTGGATGTAAATGCTAAGTTAAAGCAACAACAAGAATTGTTTTGCCAACAAACTTCTATTATTGGCTCTTATTGTGACTCAAATGAAATATTAATCCAACAAGTAGCTATCCAAAAACTTGAATGTGAAAAGCTAGAGAAGAAAATCAATGAAAACATTCAATGGAAAGAATCAGACTTAGGCAAGGAAGCTAATCTACCCAAGGCAGATAAGTTCCACAAGGAGATCGTATTCAAATATTGGGAAGCACAAATAAAGCAGGCAGAGAAAGTAGCAGCGAAAACATCAAGATTATCTAAGGAAACTACTGAATTTGTATATGAACAGCTGGTGAAAGCAGAACTTATTAAAGAGCACACGTCTAAAATATTCTCAGAAGTCAAATGTTCCTGGGAAATGAAGAAAAAATACTAATGCAAACCAAAAATTCATAGTTTCCATATATGTTTAGTGGGAAAATTTCTGAGAATAATAAGCGTAGCTAAATCGTAGAAAATATTGTTATTTCAAAAAGATAAATTACATTTAATCCTGTAAAATTAAACACAATATATATAGCTACAACATAGTATGATATTACAATGCATGGCCCCATGGGCACGAAAGTATTCTATACATATTCATCTTGGAAATTACTGATTCAAGAAACCATATTATAACTTAAGGTTTATTTAGTTCAAACAAATACATTGTCAAACCCGCAGGGTAAACATGAGACCGAAAAGGGAAAACAATATCTTGAGCCTTGTGGGAAACAAGCGAGAAGAACCCATAAATTATACAATATAGAACGACAAGGAAAAAATGCTCTTAATTTATTTAAACCGGTCTCACTGTACATAGTAGAAAAAATCTTAAACAGTAACTTGGTACGAAGACCAAGCTAAGCATTTAAATGACTGATGTATGCAAGAAAGTGGCGTAGGCATATTCTTGCCTAAGGAGTAATAGGATGGAAGGCTTGACGGCCGTGAAACCCAGTTGAGACCTAGTTATCACAGGTGTGCTTAGCCATGAACATTCAGCGACCCAAGAATAAGCGAGAACAAAATACCTAAAAAGGAAAGATAAAGTCTCAGGAAAACTCGCGTCGAAGAACACCAGAAAGGGGAAGTCTATTGCGTAACCTTGGCCTTTGGTTGAGAGGTATACTTGCATCAACAGAACAAGGAAAAGGGGATAAGACAGTAATAGTAGAAATTTGAACAAAAACACTAAAATAATAATAACCCCAAAGAGAATTGGGTAGGAGTGCGAACCTGTGCTAACTGCATTTGCAAGCAGGAAGCTAGAGAAACTGCGTGAACGAAATGTATGAACTTAGAGTTAAAACCAACTAAGAAATCGATGTGAGAAAAATCGTGATTAATGAAGACTGAAAACCAAAACTCTTCAATACATGTTGTGATGGAGGAAAAACTACACAGGAGGTCGCTGGAACGCCTAGTGATGGATAGGGTGCCTAAACCCAGCATAAGCACCGAAAAACCTTACAAAAGATTCTGCAGTTCATACAAGGAATGGCACACCATGGGTATTGGACCCAACATGAAGTTAAACAACCATGGCGGAGTCCAATGCATGGAAAAGTAAAGCATCGAGACAATGACTGTACTAAGGGATATTTCTTACCGAGTCGTGGCAAAAGAAGTTGTTCAGATGGAGCAAATATTTTACCAGCAGAACCTCCATGCTGCCGCGGAGGTTGCTGATGAGGCACCCATAGAGAAATCACCAGTGAAATGAGAAGTTGGTTATGGTTGCCTTGGCAATACCCCGATCCGTTTGTGCTAATCTCTCCACTGTAGTTGCCAAGACACCCAATCGAATCGTGGATGATCCGTTAGATGGCCAACTACGGTAAGGGTAGCATCAATAGTCGTGTACAGTTGTAAGGGTAAAATCATGGATAAAGATCTCTGAGGACACCCAAGTTCAATTTAACTTGACTGCCATAATAACTAGTTTAATAAAACATAAATGAATTGGGTACAAGATTTAATAGGCGCAATTATCAACGAGAGCGCATTCCAAGTCTTTGGATAAGGTTAACCCACAACCATTACATAGATATTTTACCCAAATTTTTACGATGCAGCATGTAAATGCATGTCATAAATATGGTATTGGTATATTCACATTTAGATAAGCCTAACAATAGTCAACAAAGAATTATATATATATATATATATATATATATATATATATATATATATATATATATATATATATGCAGTGTGGTCAATTGGTATAGTAAAAGGTAAAAGTTTAAATTTTTTTTATGATGAATGCTACATTCGCCCACTTCTCGGGTGTTTGGTTCCCTGCCGGTAGACGGTGAAATTGCAGGACACTTAAACCTCGCCCACTGCCTAACTTTGACCGAAACTTTTACTTGCTCTAACTTCTTCATACAACCTCGGATTGAAGTGTTGTTTACGCCATTGGATTCATAATGAAGAACACTTCGACAGGGTCCTAGTCTTATTGTCATCTGGCCACTTTGATTTTTGGGAAATTTTAAAGCCACTTATCCTCTGAGATCCTCCTAGATAACAATGTGTGTGTTACAATTATTGTTACTACTAGAAATTAAGTCAATTGCCATAAACATAAAGAGTTTCACCATTCCATGAAATAATTCATAATGTTCATAAGCTTAAATGCCAAAATTTCAAGTTGTAGTGCCAAATGTTCCTCACTAAATGAATTCTTACAGTAGAGGATAAATGAATTCTTACACGAGAAGATAAATTCCAACTATTAGGTTAATAGTTTATTGTTGTTATGTTAAGAAAAACTATATATACTCAAGAAAAAGAAATATCAAAATATGTTTTTTAAAGCGCTAGTATTAAACTTGATTTGTAATCATCATTTACAACAAAATGATAGTCCATTTTGAACTCATTTAATATAAAAAATAAGCAAGTGCAAAGTGCTACCAACCCAAATGTAAACTGCTTAAGAGTCATGAAATATAATGGATTTTTATCCAAGTTTTTGCTAGCAACCCAAATCTAAACTCCTTAAGAGTTATGAAATATAATGGATTTTTATTTAAAACTCAGAGCTAAAACAATGTATCACAACAATAAAGAATTAAGATGCCAATAAATGAGGGTATAAAAAGTTTAAATAATAAAGTGATAAAATGAATTGGAAATGTATAATAATTTAGGATATAAAAAGCACATATTTTTATAATCTCACTTTACATGAATAAATAAATTATATTTTAAATTTTATTGAGATTATTTAAAAAATAAATAAATTTTTTTTAAATAGTGAGAAAAATTATTATAATTTAGTTGTCAAACTATAAGTGAAGACAACCATTATTGGTGTCAAACTACCAGTGGGGACAACTATTACTCACTTCTATCCTCTAATGCAAGTTGATTCATCAATGTATATCAAGGAAAACTACACCACTAATCTACTGATGGTTCTTAAGGGTGCAAGCTTTCACTAACCTTTATCTAGATAAAAATACTTTCAGATTAATCCTCTAAACAAACTCTTAATCAAGCAAAAACAGAAATAGTCATTTATATTTATATTTGCATTATGTTATTTTATAATAATTTATTTATTTTATTTTATTTAAATAAAACATTTAAATTAATACAATGTTTTAAAAATCATTTTTAACATATCTTTATTTATAATTTCCCTATTTACACTGAAGGTGACTCTTTGCGGGGTTGGGCTGATGTTCAACCCAACCAATCACATCCCTCCATTTTCGTCATCCTCCAGCGAACCATTTTTAACCACATGGTAGTAGCGGTGACTATCCATTTCTGATATTGTACCTGTACCTTTTATGACCAATTCCTTAACGCTCGCTCCTCTTCTCCCCCAGAATCATAGGTAACTACGAGTCATCTTATTGTGTAAGGTAACACATATTTTCCAGTCTATACGCTATTAAATGTTGGTAGGTAGTATATTCTCATCGTTAAATTTAAATAAATTTAAATCTAATTATAGACATATAATACTCACCAATATTTAATAACATATAGACTGAAATATAATGTTCGCCTTCTGTAAGCACGTTGCCATGAACCACGATTCCTCCCATTCTGTGAGCATGTAGGCATGACTAATCGCAAATCCCAACTCTACAATTTTGAGTGCAACAACAGCTGGCGATGGAGACCCGGCTGTTAAGACCTGCCTAGTTTCAATGAGCTATTATTTTACCGTTCTCTTGTAAACAAATAGCTTTGTTGTGTGTGGAGGAAAACAATCCAGTGCCAAAAACACAAAAAAAAACATAACCAACAGGGAAAAATCAGTGCCCATATTACAAATTTGAGACATCCATTGACTACCACAGACAAATTAGCTCTTTGACCATGCATAACAAGAGATATATCTTCAAAATCGACTAGTCCCTAATTTTTAAGTCATGCCATGTAGATTGCAAGGAATATTAAAAACACACCTTGCTTTTCAAATTTGTTTCTCAATTAAATAGCCAAATGACACAGAAAGTTCTTTTCTAATAACTAAGTACATATAAAAGAAATGAAATAAGAGATACTTTTAAAATATTGACCTACAAGAGAAATTTGTACTTCTACTTTGAACTTTGAAGCTACAACTTTTTGTGCCATTTCACTATGTCAAAAAAACACATAACATTATACATAAATAATGGTATTGCATGACCGGTCCCATAGTGATTGTGCAACAGATTAACCAGTTGCAAACTTGAAGGCAATATATTGTTTCAAGGCATGCAACACTAACAAAAACGCATTCCATATCGCAAACCAACATAATATAACAACAAAAGTTCTATGAAAACCTTGGTTACAGAAAATCTAGATCACTGATCAAAAAATAATTTGCAAGTTCCAATTACCATATAATCCATAGTTTACTAGATCAGGCAAATTGTCTAGACTATGGATCATTTGCGCAAGGGAAAAGGTTACTGCAAGAAAGAACCAAACATGTCAGCTCGATTAAGAAACTAGAAACCCAAGTTATCTTAAAGGAGGACTGCTTATAGTGGGAAAATGGCACTGGGATAGAAAGCACTAAGATAGAAATTATTTAGATCGTATCAAATAATCTTAAGGATTCTAAACTTCAGTGATAACAATAAACCACCATAAAGGGTAAGTTATACCCAAAACACTACCCACTATAGCCCACCATAAAGGGTAAGTTATACCCAAAACACTACCCACTATAGCCCACCATAAAGGGTAAGTTTACCCAAAACACTGCATTGCGTTGAAGTTGGAAGAAAGTAAGTGCACTGTTTGAGATAATGCCTCAATTATTATGCTTACTTAGTTTGTATTGATTTGTTGAGGAAGTTGAGAGATTCTCTCAACTTCTCTCTCTAAGATTAGAATTAGGTTCATCTATATGTACGTATGTAATCTGGTGTGGACAGTAATTCAATGATCATTTTTTATGTTATTCCTGTGGAGAAAGTGTTTTCAATTTGGTATCAGAGCATTACATAATAGAAGCAATTCTTCACAGCGTTTTCAGAGTCAAGTTCATTTCTAGCAATGGATTCTCACGATGATTTAAATGGGGATAATGCAGTTCACCATCCACGACAATAGCCATCGGCAGAAAATTCATGGGTGGCATTGTTGTTCTTTGCGCGGTTATTCTCTATTTTCTTGGCTTGAATATCTATGTGCGTTTCTTCTAGGTCCGCAGGGGCTCTTTCCGACGCTGCCATTTGGCCTTTGTTGGGGACCAGAACTCCTCGAGGCTGCACAGAATCGGCCTAGGCAAGTCGGCGATAGAGGCGATTCCAACGTTTGTCTATGAACCAGAAAATAACAAAGCTGCGCTCGAGTGTGTTGTTTGTCTATGAACAGAAAATAACAAAGTTGTGCTAATTATTATATTTTTAGAGTTCTATGAATCTGAACATAGAATTGATTAGATGGTTCTCTATTTCAATTTTCTCGGTTTGTGGAGAATCTGGACGACTGTTCTTTAAGAGAGATGCATTTTAAATTGGTTAAAGATTCTGGAAGACAATCTGCCAGCGTGAAGACAATCTGCGATTTTTCTCTACCAGCGTGCAGCAGCGTGAGCTCATTTTTTTATTAAGTTTAAATTGAAATCTGTTTTAGATTTGCACAGTTCTAAAATTAGCTTTTCTTTTCAACATGGAGCAGCCTATTGTATTAGAAAAGTTTAATGGCTTTAATTTCTACACTTGGAAGGTAAAATTTCAATTGCAACTGATGAGTAGAAATTTATGGAATATTGTAGAAGGCTCAGAAAAAGCACCTACAGATGCTCAACAGTTAATTGCATGGGAAAAAAGAGAGGAAAGAGCCAAGTCTATCCTTGGACTATCACTTGCAGATTCCCAGCTACATCTTATTGACTTAAAGAAATCTTCTGCAGCAATATGGGAAGAAATGAATAAGGTATTTGGGGCAAAAGATGTTAATGCAAAATTTTTCTTAAAGTTACAATTGTTTAAACTCCAAATGGATAGTGAGACATCATTGTCAACACACATAAATGAGTTAAGAGCTTTGATGAGACAGTTGTTAGAAATTAATTCTAAAGTAGATGATGATGATGCAAAGGCAATCTTATTAAATAGCTTGTCTTCAAAATATGATAATGTCATATTTACTCTAAGTCAAATGCCACATCAATCACTTGATGAAATGATAGCAGCTCTTATGGCAGAAGAAAAGAGGATAGGTGGCACAGAGGCTAGTTCACATAATGAACTTGCTCTATACTCCAAGGGAAGGGTGAATAAAAATAAGACTGAATGTTTCTATTTTCATAAATATGGACATACAACATTCAATTGCAAAATTCGGGCTCGAGATATTTTGAATGGAAAATTGAAAAAATCAGCCTATGCAACATTTTCAGACGATTCACCCGATGCAATATTTGAAGATTCTTCAAGTGAGGATGAACCTCCTGATTCATCTCTTAAACTTTTCTAAAGCATGTTTTGTAAAGTGATTTGCAACTGTGTGGAATATAGTGTGGAGTTTAAGCTTATATTTATTGCTATGAGATTTGTGTAGTAGAGAACCAATTATTGAACAGATTAGAATTATTTAAATTAGTTGTTCTCTACATTCTTCAGGGACGAGAGAACAATTGACTAATTTGATTATGTGAATTTGTTATACATTGATGGGTCTTGTTGTGCTTAGGGCTTCAAGAGCGTCAACTATAGGTTACAGTATGAGATCCATTTGTGTGAAGCAGGTCAAGTTGTTAGATTAGCTCTTGAACACATTCAGTATTCAGACCATTTGCCTAGTCACTGATGGATAGCCGAAAGCGAAATATCCGACAGATGGTGATTGGTCCATAGGATGGTTCATCACTTGTCAGCTCTTATCGCGGAAGCCCCGACGAGCGGAGTTGTCAATACTGTTGATCTTGCAAAGTTCATTATTGCTGGTCAGAAACAAATGTATTTTAAATGGGTTGAATGGTAGCTTGAAAATGGTGGAGAAAAGAGCGTTGTCTATGATATCTTAGAGTGGGTAAAAATGTTAATGAAGACCAGGGCAAACAAATGTTTGTATTAAATTAGTGTGTTCTCCATTTCTGTAATGTAGGCATTAAGGGGGGGTGTTTGAGATAATGCCTCAATTATTATGCTTACTTAGTTTGGATTGAGTTGTTGAGGAAGTTGAGAGATTCTCTCAACTTCTCTCTCTAAGATTAGAATTAGGTTCATCTATATGTACGTATGTAATCTGGTGTGGATAGTAATTCAATGATCCTTTTTTATGTTATTCCTGTGGAGAAAGTGTTTACAATTTTCACATAGTACAAGGCATCACATTACGTTTTCAATAAATCCAAGTTTACCCTTCGCTAAGCTTGTGACTTGTCTATGTTAGCCTCTTTCATAAATAAGCATCTTAGAGTAAAATAATGAAGAATGATGGAAAAATATTTTTTTTTCCAAATGATTATTGCTCTATAAACATCGCCAATTACCACGTAGTAAATACCGCATTAATTAGTAATTACCTTGAAATTTGTAAAACATTAATGTAAAAAACAATGAGAAATAAATACCAAAATCAAGTAGAGAGCTTCCCTTTTAGGAAAAACCAACGATATTCTAAAGTAATTAAAGAGTTCACAACGGAATATCCAAAACAATTTTCAAATGCTCTAAAAGGTTTTCTATGTAAGCACATCAACCTATAGATGATTTTGGACCAAATCCTTTTTGTTATCCACAAGATTCTTTTCCTTTTGAAAAACATTGTGATTGTCTTATAGTCGTACATATTCATTGTTTGATATTTTGTAAAAATAAATTATCTGAAATAGGTAGAATGCTTTGTTTCTCTAAAATGAATTGTCATTTGGAGCATAAGAGCTTTGCTAACATTTATTCAATTTATTTTTCAAAATGAATTTTAAACGTAATGATTCTCACCAAATAAGCATCATTAAATCTTTGAAGGTTATAATAATTATGTTAATTAATGATTACTTCTCCTTTCAAAAGGAAATATACTTTGTTAAAATGCATCTCACTACACCATGGAATGAAAAACTTTAAACAAGAAGGCTCATGGAAATAACATAACCATATTTTGTGATAACAAATTATAAACAAATTATTAGAAATGCTCAACATTTTTTTCAATCCAAAACCTCTAAGATAAGGTCACTCCTCGATTAAATTGCGTCATAATTAAAAAAATAAAATTAATATCTTGTGCAAATTTTCATCAATATTTAAATAAAATAAGCTTTACCTAAATGCATGTAAATGTGAATGGATATCATAGAAATAACATAACCATATTTTGTGATAACAAATTATAAGCAAATTATTAGAAATGCTCAACACTTTTTTCAATCCAAAACCTTTAAGATAGGGTCACACTATACAAAGAATTTTTTATGGAAGGATCAATTTATGTTCAGTTGTTTTTTTAGGGGCACCTTCCCAATGAGCTAAACTCCAATATGTGATGCCCCATAAAGAAGAATCAATCCTTATTTATAGCTAGCAACAAATCCTAATTATAACCAAACATTACCTATTTTGTGGACTTTCTTTAATGAAACTGCATTGTAGTTGTTTGAAGTGAACTACCTAATCCATAATAATAGAAAACATAGTGGACCTAGTCCATCTTGAATTGAATGCCCACAATTATTATTAGTCTGGGTCTTCACCCCCACATTACACCCTTAAGGAGGATCTCACCATTCCATCCCCATTCAAAAATCATTTCCCTTCATGCTTGTCAACAAAATAAGGTCCCATCTATGAGTGCAAAATACAATACTAAAGTATTCTAGGAAACCAAGGTCTCATGTATAATTCTTGACCTCAACAATGAAGTAGTGCAAGTAACTCATCCTTAAATCCAAGTCCCATGTTGAAGTGCTCATGTTGACTCCCCACTAAAGACACCTAAATGTGGCAAATTGTTGAGTACTATGCTCCAAATGCACATCACAATCCTAGGGATCCAAATAAATATAACCATTCATATCATAGAGATCATCCACATAGATTTGCAAGGAGTAACAACTTCAGAAAATATGCAAGTTGGAAATTGGTATCCATAGCTCATTATTCTCATCCCTCAATGATGTTCTCTATATATGGTGGAGTAAGGTCATCAAATGGAAAGCGAAAATGACTATTTTCCATATATCACAAGCTTCCTCTAAATCACACTAAACATTGATGTCTCTTATATACCCTCCTCTAATTAAAGTATATGTCTTGCCAATGCGGTGGCGAGGGTTTTTTCAAGTCAGATTTAGCTTGTCTTGCTACTTTCTAGTTAATCTATGGTGTGTTGTTGGGACAAATTTTTATGAACTTTGTCATCCGATTAGAAAAGGAAATGTGTTAACATATTATTGGAAAAAAAATGAACAATCATCACAATATGATAGAAATTGAATGGATCTTATCATTATGGGCACATTTGAAGAGGGAAACCATCCACTTCCATCATAGGAATGTCTTTTGATGTGATTATTATCACTATTTGTCATATTTTTAAATAAAAAATTATATAGTATACTAGGAAAATTTGATGTGTTTGTATATTGAATGAAAATCAAATTGAATTATGAAGAATGCATTGGAAAAAGTATAAAAATCAAAGTGGAATTATCAGATCAATGTTTGATTGTTCTATATTGTAATTACACCAAAGGTGTCTCTCTACAAGGTTGGGTTGTGTAAACATTGTTTAATATCCACACTAATAAGATGCATCCATTTTTGTCTTCTTCCATCAAACCATATTTTTACACGTGGCAGTTTGAACAGTGCTTGTCGTGGTTTTCTCTTGATTTCTGATGGCTTGACCTTCTGTTACTGGACCTAAATCCCCAGACGAGGATCATTGTCCCACTGCTGACGGGAGTAGCCCTAGTTCTACCGGGGCTTCAACCGCCCAAAAGCCAAGATCGATGTTGATGTTGGGGTTCTCGACATGGCGCTGTAAATAGTGGAAATTGGGCGACTTGAAGTTTTCTCTGTTACTCTTGCCCCTTAACCAACTTGAAATACACAACTTAAAATGGCGAGCTCTACTTCGGATGAAAATTCTTTTTGAAAATATCTTTCACTGCTGAGTTCTTGAAAATCTTGTAGTCTTACAACTCGAACTTCGTTTACTAGATTTTTATTACATAAAACAAGACTAGAGCTTTACTTTAGACATCAATGCTTTTATTCACACACTTCCTATGTCAAGCTCAAGCAAATCTTATGGCCTTATAACTCTATCCTTTGTTTTTTCATCCTTTCGATTAACCTACATAAGTTAGAAAAAGCAAGACTAGTAGCTTTGCTCCGGACACAAGATTACACCTTGAACCTTCATTTGCTCCTCTTTTTATTGAGTTGACTTCAATTACTTAGCTTAAGACAAGGAACTTTGCTATGGACACAAGATATTGATCAAGCTTTTCTGGAAGTGAGCTTGTGAAAATTCTATAGCACAATTTGGAAGGTCTATATACATTCAACAACCAACTCAATACGTGGTGATATGATCTTCCCAAATATTTTTTTCCTTTAATATTCCTTTTCATTTGCACCTTTTTGTGCATTGGCTAATTATAATATTGGTAAGAAAAGACTTAACACACCTTCGAGAGATCAAACAAGACCATGTATGACCGTGTAACCATCAGCTAAACAATTATTAGGAGATTCACAAAAGCGGTGTTTGTAAAAATAGGTTGTTTTGTATTCATCCTAAACCCTTTTAACACTTTCAGAATTTTGAATTCATCGCATACCCTACAACATTATCTGGCCTTCTTGAAAAGCATATTAACTTGACCCTTAGAGAGCCACGTAAGATCTCAGAAAAGCTAACGGTTAAGAAAAGCGGGAAAAGATGGCATGGATCAGTATATATATACATAACCCATGATGCCCCAATTTCATTGAGTGTATTTCGTTTTCCTCTGATCTTCTCTTACGAGTTGGTAGTCTGGTGTGCCATTATTGAATGTGTGGAGCGCTCCAATTTTTATTTCTGTGTGTTCATTCTTTTTTCTGTGTGTGGGTATGCTTGTTTGTTTGTGCTGTATGCCTTCATTATTGTAGTGGCTATGTGTGGAGTGTGTTTGAAATCGACGTCTGTAAGTGAGAATCAGAGAGAGCGCAAAGCAGAGAGGAAAAAGTTCTTGAAACAGAGCAGAGAGGGAAAGATCAGAGGGTATTTCTGGATCGTTGGATCGCTGAACCAAACTGGCCAAAACAATCTCGATTCCTCGTTGTTAGATGGATGAGGTGAGGGAGGTTTGGATCCGTTTGTTTAAATTTGATTTGATTTCTATCAACCACAATTGCCATATCTAATTCTCTGGTTTTTGTTTTGGAGACCTTTTCCACTGAGAATGTTTTATTTGTTTGTTTATTTTCTGTTTTAAGTTTTTCTTTCACAATAAAGAAATAACATATTTCTCAATCTCAATCAGATTTAATTTCAATTGCAATCTGTACGTAATTCATTGATGTCTGATGGTGCTTTATTTTTTTATTTCTTTCTGCTTTCAGATTATTTGCTAACATATAGAGACTGTGCAACGGGCAGAGTGTGCATCACTGCTATGGAGCGATACTTCCTAGGTAACCTGCAGTTCTTTCTCAATATCATCTTGCTTGTGTTGTTACAGGCTATAACATTTATTATATCAATTTGGTCTGTAGATTTATTTTTTTCAGAAGTTATTCTAAATTTCTCCCTAAATCGCTATTAGGTTGAGGTTTAGGTTAGCATGTGTTTCTTTAACAAAATCAATCATAATGAAACATAATCTCAAGACTTGACAAATAAACACTTGGGTGTGTTCCATTTTTGGGCGCTTTTTACAATCTTCGAACTCTGGTTGATTCTAAACGCAGAAATTACATTTTGGATATCCTGAAATAAAATCTATACACGTAAATTGGAACTGAGTTTATGAGCATTATGTGTAAGACGGGAGCAGGGTTAGCCAAAAATACAGAGATTACCTTCTGCCACCCTCAGTCATATTCCTCCATAAGTCATTTGCTTTATTTCCGAATCTTTGGCTTCCTCAGCCATGGCTGCACTGCCATTGTCTGCACAATTTTTTCTACGCAAATTTATAACAGTATTATCCCTCAATCGAAGGAGCCATCGCGGCCAGGAATTGAACTTGAAAGCTCCAACTCTTTTAAAACCCACACTGGATTCGTCGAAACCACTCCATATTTTCTTGATTTTTTTAGTTGATGTGTACAGTGGACATGCGTGGTATGGGTGCATCCGATGTGTTGGTTTATCTAATTAATATTTGCCTGCCAATATTAATTAGCACTGGAAACCTGTTAGTCCTCCTCATCTGGTAATGGAAAACCGGATTTGGTGCACTCCAAACAAAACGGATCCCTCGCTATCTAAATTAAATGGAAAACCGCTTGCTAGGACACTCCCACTGCTGGTGGACCATATGCTGGATGGACAGGGTGATATTTCGGAATCTGTCGCTGGTTGTGGTTAAAACTTCTGGTGAATTAGGTGTACCCATATAATATAATACTTCGTTTCGTTTTAGCTGACGTGTAGCGTGGACATACCAGGTATGTGTTTGTTAGTTTATTTTTTGAAGTGTACAGTGGGACCTGGTTACAATTTACTTGTTCTAACAATGGAAGTGTGTCAAGTTTGTTGTTTTCTACATGCATCGTGGGATCCTCATCGCCACCCAGGATGGTGTATCGTACGTTCAGATTTCCCGAGGTTAAAAACATAAGTTAAATTTTAAAATCTAATTTTCTTTTAATCAAATTTAAATGGTTGCTGAAGGAAAAAATTATGAGTTATATTTTTAATATTTTTATTTTTAATTAAATAAAAGTGGAAAAGTAATTATTATTTCTTTATTGAAAAGTAGTTTTTATAGTTGAATGAGAAATTTACTTTATATTAATATATGACAATAAATAAATGAAATATATATATATATATATATATATATATATATATATATATATAATTTTTGTTTTGGTGTATTTTGTGATAATATATAATAGTTTATTTAAGTTTATTAAAATAAATATATATATATATATATGAATGGTAAAAGAGTGTTAATATGAAGTATATAGGGTGGTAAGATATAAGAATTTAAATTAAATTGGAATTGTGGATTTGTAATTGGGAAATGTATATAGAATAGCTTTTATCAGTATAATTTTTCATATATATATTTATAATTTATTAAATATGTAAAAATGTCAAGAGAAATAATTTTTATATAATCAATTTGTTTAACTTATAAAATATAGAGTAATGATAAAATTATTTTCAATAAATTAAATTGTAGTAATATAATTTTATTTTAAAATAAATTAAAAAATAATAAAACTTCTTTTATAAAAATATTTAAGTATCATATTAATGTATAATTCAAGATATAATAATGTGGAAATAAAATTTTTATTTCAAAATGATAATAGATATGTTCTTATATGATATTGATATGTTATTACATTAAATATAAAACATGTTATATAAAGAAAAAAAACACAATACTATTACATCTTTATCAATAATAATAATTATTAATAATTATACTTTATATTAAATAATTCTTATTACAATATAATATTAATAAAAAGAAATAGCATAGTTATATATAAATAACATGAATATATATTATTATAAATAAGAATTATTAATAGTTTTTTTAATATTTTTTATCAAAAATAATAACTGTTAAACACACACATGGTGTATGAGAAAGATAAACACACACAACAGGAGACTCAACATACGATGAAGGATAAGCGTGTAGCTCTCTTATTTTTCCATTATACATTATGTACATTTATAGTACAATGGTGTGACTCTTGGTTTCACATTCCAAGGTCACTTGGACTCCATTGTGACTTTTCGCATTCCACACCTACCCATAGAGGATTAGGTGTTCCAACATCCCCCCTTAATCCGAAGGGGTATGTGTGAGTCCAAGAAAAGAGTTGTAATACAAATATGCAAAGTATACATGGCAGCACTTGGGTTGAATCAACTCTCTGAAATGTTGGAAAAAAGAGGTGGTTTTAGGATGACCACAAACACTGGAACGCAAAACTTGTTGCAGTTCCCGAAACTCTTCCAAAACTGGCAAGAAGCTGAAGGCTTCTGCTAGAGGAATTGTCCCTCATAAAAAAGGGAGAACTTCAACCTAAAAGAAGGGAGGTCTACTACCTGTGATGGTTTTAGGATTACCAACAACTTTGGAATTCTTGAAGCATTTCCTGGAACTCAACCAAAGCTGGCAAGAAGCTGAAGGCTTCTGCTAGAGGAAGTGTTCCTCATATATGAAAGGGAGACCTTCGACCTAAAAGAAGGGAGGTCTACTACCTGTGGTGGTTTTAGGTTGTCCACAAACCAAAAATGATGGTTTAAGGTTTTCCACCAACCGAAGGCATGCTCATGGGCATCCGTGTCTCTGGCTACATCTCTGAATCCGGAATGACGAATTGTGGCTCAGGCTCGCTTGGACTGCTGGCTACAACTCTGAACATGGAATGAGAGATTGTGGCTTAGGCTTGCTTGATCTGTCGTCGAAGCTTGTACATGACCACCATTTTCCCCCCTATCAGGGACAAGGTGATATGATGGCGAAAACTCAACTGCAAGTTTGCTCAATATCCGTGAACAAGTTCTGACATGTGTCTTAAACATCTTCTTGGCTGCTGATGCCCATTGCCAAGAAGCGATCCATCCAAGATGAATCTTGGTTCTTGCAGGAGGCTTGTGTCTGAAGCATCTGTCTGAAGAATGAGTGTGCCGACCACAGTGCTTGCATGGATGAAGATAAAAACAGTGATCTTTCATATGGCCAACTCGATCACAGTGTTGGCATTTCTCAATCTGTTGTGGAAGTGGAACAGGATCTGGAACAGCTGCAGGTGAACTGTCATACATGAATCCGGCACTCTGAAATATGATGGGCTTGGTGTAGTCCGGAATATGAAAGGACACATCCTTGTCATATCCAAGACCAGTTCGGTGCTTGTTGTGGACAAGCTCTTCCCAAGGTCTGATGATGGGCTTGAGAAGTGCAGGTTGAACTGCTGCATCTGCATGTAAATCTGCTCTAGTACAAGGAACTGAATGAGGATCAACTGCAACTTCATTGACTTGCTGCTTATGGGAGTCCTTCTCAATCTTCTGAACAGAAACAGGTTCAGAATGGTGACTCTTTTGCTGAAGTTCATCTTGTTGGAGCTGAGATTTCAACTGCAAAAACTCAATCTTCGCTTGTGCATCTTGCAAACAACTTTGAATGTTACAAAGAGCATTCTTGCTCATTTTTATCATGTCATCAACATTGGAATGAATGAGGTTATTCAACAACTCTAATGCCTCATTGATTTTAGTCATTTCAACAATTTAGGCTCAAAAAATAAAGGGTGTCGGCTTCAACCGAAAATGCACCCGTTTACAATGTGATTCAACTTCTTTTCAACAAATACAAATGACTCAAGAGAATTTCCAACTACGGAAATCTCAAAGTACAAAATCTGCTCCTCAAGTGATGGAGGACAATCAACAATGACTTATATCAACAATTCAAATTTACACTTCAAATCTTGATTGCAACTATGAAGAAGCAATATCCACTCACAATACAATGTCAACTTAATACTATATTTCTGCAAAATATTTGTATGGATGTGCAGCAAAAATACTTGTGTAAGAAGCCTTTAAGGCAACTGATTTTTCTTCTTCAAAATGTTGTTTTTCATCAAGAACAACTCATCTTCACATGTCAATCTTTTTTTTAGAAAAAGTCACCCTTATGTCAATGCCACAAATCACAATGCAAAACTGCAATTTTCTCTATGTGTACTGTCCATTTACTGATATGTCATTTTCTCTTTGCTGCTGTTCATTTTCTCTCTCTGCTTCTCCTCTTTCTCTGCTGTTTTTTGATGCAGAAGCATTACCTCGGAAAAAATACCTTGTATTTTTATTAAACCTAGGGGTCTCATGTTTTTGAGAATTTATTAATTTTATGTAAATATTAATATTATTTTTGAGTGATTAATTATGTTTTTAATTAATTATTTGTGAGAATTTGTAAATGTTTCCAAACAACTGGAAAACATGAGAGAAATTAGATGAGAGATATCTAAGAGATAATTAGGGAGCCGAAGTTAGAATTAGTTTCAAGGTTTTAGGGATAAAAATCTATCTTTTAGGGGTGTTGAGAGATTTGGGGATTTGTTGAGATATTAAAGGGATTGAACTCAAATTAGTGCATTTTTAATTTGTATAAATTGATAGGCCTCAAAGGCAAATGGGGAGGTGAGATTAGAGTGATTGAGAGCAGATTTGGACAGCCAAGGTGGTAAGCCTCCGGGCAATTGGAAGGGCCATGAATGTTGAATATCTGGCCAGAGACCAATTTTGTAAGTATTTTTCATTGTTAATATGAAAAGTGTGTTTTTAAGAACTACATTGGTTGATTAAAAATTGTGTGTTAAATTTCTGTAATTGGGAGTTGAATTGAAAATGTATATACGAATTGAGAACGCATCTTAAAAACAGAATTGGAATAATAATGGTTGGCGCATGGATCGATTGTAATATTTGAAAATGGAAACATTGTAAGCGTAAGTCTCACATAGGAACAGAGAATTACAAACATTAGTCGATGAACCTTCAAGGCAGCACTGAAATCGACCTTCAGATATTGGATATCTGGTATAACAGTTAGAAACCCATATAATACAGTGAATTGGGTGATAAACCGAAGATTTAATTAATAGGGATTAAAACTCTGTTTGCCATAATGTTAAAATCGATTAGTTTGATTTTGGATCTGAATGGATTGTTGAGGCAGGGAAGTCTTATGGCGTAATTACATGAAAGGCGCAGAATTTTTAAAGAAAACTCAGTCCATTATGTATCGATTTTTAAAGTCAAGTTAGTAAGAACGCAGCTTTCAGGATGAACGCAGCTTTCAGGATTGAGTGGTATGCAATCGAATAGAAATCGATTGGGCAGTTTTAAAATTGTATAAGTCTGCTTGATAAAATATGTTTATAATGCCAGATCGAATTGTGAACCGATTCCATGTTTTATTGTATGGAGATGGATTTTTATTAGCGTTGAAGGTTTTGTATTGAGTGGAAATTGCAGGTGGAGCGTGAATGAAACCGACCTGTTGAGTGGCAGAGGCGTTAAGTCAAAATGATGGAAATGGAAAAGCGCGTGAGGTAAATCTGAATTGGAAATTATTTATATTTGTCAGCAAAGGTAAAGTCATGAGTGGAATTAGCGTTGTGAATCTGTGAGTTGAAACGGAGGTGCACATTGCTAATACAATTCATTAAAACCGCATTGTATAGTTGAATGCATGAAGGCGCAGTCCATAAATTGATACATTTCAAGAGATCGAACAGATTAAGGTATGGTGGCGCTTGCATGAAGTTTCATATAAAACTTCATTGATGTTGTGACGCAGGAAATCGATGTGCAGTGGTATGAATTGCCAGCTTGAGCCTGTCAAAATTTGTTGGAATGCAGCGTTAAATGCAGATTGAAATCCGACTTCAAGCAATCAGAAGTCGTAGTAAACCCGAGTGCAGGACGGAGAAAATTGGTGGTGGAATCCTGAAGTTTTGTGGACAATGACAAGGTATGCATATCTTGTGAACTTTGGAAAGTTATGACACACAGTTGAAGGGGAGTGGAACTGCATTACAACTCATGGGATTGGGTTAAAATGTTAAATGAAATTAAAACTTCGTGAGCCAGTTTGATGTTTTGAGATTTAAACCAAATGTAATATGTTTAATGTCAAACATATGCGAATTGAGCGCATGACTAAATGAGAAGCATTGGGGGTTTTAAATTATAAAAACATGGAAATTAAACATTGAAACTGATGGTGGGGTAAAGTCTTTATGATACTTTTTATAAGGGGTTTTTAATGCTATTTGAAACCTTATGAAAGAAGATTGTTGGGTTGTGGTTTTTGAACCATATGTTTGACAAGCTTCCGCAAGTGATAGTTGTGAAATTGCCAGACATTGAAGTCTTATCTGGGCATTTGTTGAAGATGCATTTTGTATATGCATAGATGTGGAAAGATTCTGAGTTTGCAGGGTTAGCCTGCATCATTTTGGTATCAAAGCTGGAATAGCTCTGTGTGAAGGTTTAAGTTTTTAAATTGAATTGAGTTAATTGCATGTGATAAATGAATGACAGATTTTGAAACTGGTGAAGGTTATAGCACAGGGATGCAGTGCAGTTGAGGAAGGAAGCAAGATCAACAGGATCTTGAAGGTGAGTTTTCAGTTGATATTTAACTTTGGTTTGAAGACTGTTTGCAGAATTTGGTTGCAGGCATAGTGAAGAAATCTCAGCAAAAAGAAGCAGATCACAACTGGAATGCAGTGATGAAGGACTCCAGCGAGGGATTTTAAGTGAGTGGCAGAACCTAAAGATTCAACAGAGGTTGAATAAAGTTGCAGATGAGTGAAGCCTGAAGGAGCAGTGGAGAAATGCTCGAAAGGTTCCAGCAGAGGACCGGTGATTACCAAAAGACTAGATTCGGAGGAAGGGATTGGTGAGGTAAGTGGCAACAGAAGAGTTTGATGTTGTAGAGGCTTGGTGCAACTCCTGAGTGAGAAACTCATGGCGAGGAAAATGACTACTGAAAGTCATAAAGGAGAGAGCAGAGGTTCAGGAAGAGGCCACAGTAGAAAGGGGGCGAAAGATGCCAAGGCAAATGGCATATTGAAGCAGTTGACTGATGACGAGTATGAGAAAGAGAAAGCTGAGATAGCAGTCCATCTCGACTTATTGATGGAATTGTTACAGGAAAATGTGAAAGACCAGAGACATGGTTGGACCATGAGGAAGAGAGTGAAGTGGCAGAAGCTACAACATAAAAGGGATCAACAGATAAACATGCAGTTAACAAAAGAGCTGAAGAAGCTCGAGCAGATGATGGATGTACAGTTGAGACGTGAAGAACTCAGAGCAGCTGAGTTGAAAGTGGAGGTTTCCACTGATGAAACAAAGGAGGAGATCATTGATGATTTCTTGAGTTATTGGGCAGATCCAGATCAGTTGGATGATGTAAAATCTTGTGTTTTTGTAGCTGACAATTGTGATGTGCTTACAGGTTTTATTGAGGAGGATGTGCAATCTTTTGGAGTGGTCACAAGTATGAAAAAGAATCTTTCAGGAGATAAATACTCTGAAGAAGGAAGTAGTGTTGTGTTTGTACTTGAAGCTGTTACAATACAAGAGGAAGTTCTTCTGAATGAAGAAGAGGATCAGCTTGAAGAGCTGGTATATAAACCAACAGTTGAGATTGTTGAACTTCGTGATTTTCAAACTGAAAATTTATGTGTGAATGCAGGGATGGTACATGATGATGTTATGCTTCGGCAATGCCACAGAGAAATTGCATTGTTGGAATACTTGTTGGAGAATTCAGAGTATGATAGGAAGATTGCAGCAGAAGAAAGATTTCAGTACAGTGAACGAGAGCAGAAAAACATCATGGAAACAGATGGTGTGAAGGAAGCACTGGTTGACAGTCTTGAGAGTTCTTCAGAGAATTCTTTGGGAAGAGAGAATCAGCATACTGATGTGCTGATTGAGATGGGAAATTCAGGCCAGCATACTGAGGTGTTGGTGAAGGAAAGTAAGGCACTGAGGCCTTATGATTTTTGTTTTAACAAGTGTTTTATGAATGCAGGTATTGTTGCAAGTGCTGAAGAACATTTGACTCAGTTGAGCAGTCAAATGAAGGAAGAAGAAAATTCTGTGGAAATTTCAAATCCATGGAATGAAGAAGCTATGTTGCTGGAGATGATGGAGAATGATCGAGATTCAGTGCAGGAAGAATCTCAATTTCAGAATTGGGAATTACAGAGGCAAAGAGATGAAGATAGCAGAAAGGAGCACACAATGTACCAGTCCAGTAAGTCGCTGATAGGAGAAGGCAGAGAAGAAGTTTTCAGTTGCAGAAAACAAGAGGGCATGGATGATTGGGTGGTAGTACAGACGGAACAAGTAAGAACGGAAACAAGCATAGAGGTAAAGACTGAACGAGTAAGAACTGAGCAAGTCGTCTTAGCTCAGTAGGCAGCAAGAAATCAACAGTTTGAAGATTTATTGGACCAAGAAATTGAACTAATCAGAAGAATCATGTTGAAAGTGTCTCAGAGAAAGACATCAACAAGGAAGAGAAGCAGCAGCAAAATGAAGATAGAGACAGATTGTGAAAGTGCAGCTAGCGGAGCAAGACAGCATAAAATATGGAGACCTGGAGAAAAGCAGCAGACAACAGATATAGATGATGAGTTACAGAACAAGGTGTGGGATCCAGGTGGACAAAGACTTAAACGCATGATCTGGTTATCATGCTCATTTTCTACCTTGGGAGTCTGATGCAGGAGCATTAGCTCGGAAAAAATACCTTGTATTTTTATTAAACCTAGGGGTCTCATGTTTTTGAGAATTTATTAATTTTATGTAAATATTAATATTATTTTTGAGTAATTAATTATGTTTTTAATTAATTATTTGTGAGAATTTGTAAATTTTTCCAAACAACTGGAAAACATGAGAGAAATTAGATGAGAGATATCTAAGAGATAATTAGGGAGCCTAAGTTAGAATTAGTTTCAAGGTTTTAGGGATAAAAATCTATCTTTTAGGGGTGTTGAGAGATTTGGGGATTTGTTGAGATATTAAAGGGATTGAACTCAAATTAGTGCATTTTTAATTTGTATAAATTGATAGGCCTCAAAGGAAAATGGGGAGGTGAGATTAGAGTGATTGAGAGCAGATTTAGACAGCCAAGGTGGTAAGCCTCCGGGAAATTGGAAGGGCCATGAATGTTGAATATCTGACCAGAGACCAAGTTTGTAATTATTTTTCATTGTTAATATGAAAAGTGTGTTTTTAAGAACTACATTGGTTGATTAAAGATTGTGTGTTAAATTTCTGTAATTGGGAGTTGAATTGAAAATGTATATACGAATTGAGAACGCATCTTAAACACAGAACTGGAATAATAATGGTTGGCGCATGGATCGATTGTAATATTTAAAAATGGAAACATTGTAAGCGTAAGTCTCACATAGGAACAGAGAATTACAAACATTATTCGATGAACCTTCAAGGCAGCACTGAAATCGACCTTCAGATATTGGATATCTGGTATAACAGTTAAAAACCCATATAATACAGTGAATTGGGTGATAGACCGAAGATTTAATTAATAGAGATTAAAACTCTGTTTCCCAGAATGTTAAAATCGATTAGTTTGATTTTGGATCTGAATGGATTGTTGAGGCGGGGTAGTCTTATGGCGTAATTACATGAAAGGCGCAGACTTTTTAAAGAAAACTCAGTCCATTATGTATCAATTTTTAAAGTCAAGTTAGTAAGAACGCAGCTTTCAGGATGAACGCAGCTTTCGGGATTGAGTGGTATGCAATCGAATAGAAATCGATTGGGTAGTTTTAAAATTGTATAAGTCTGCTTGATAAAATATGTTTATAATGCCAGATCGAATTGTGAACCGATTCCATGTTTTATTGTATGGAGATGGATTTTTATTAGCGTTGAAGGTTTTGTATTGAGTGGAAATTGCAGGTGGAGCGTGAATGAAACCGACCTGTTGTGTGGCAGAGGCGTTAAGTCAAAATGATGGAAATGGAAAAGCGCATGAGGTAGATCTGAATTGGCAATTATTTATATTTGTCAGCAAATGTAAAGTCATGAGTGGAATTTGCGTTGTGAATCTGTGAGTTGAAACGGAGGTGCACATTGCTAATACAATTCATTAAAACCGCATTGTATAGTTGAATGCATGAAGGCACAGTCCATAAATTGATACATTTCAAGAGATCGAACAGATTAAGGTATGGTGGCGCTTGCATGAAGTTTCATATAAAACTTCATTGATGTTGTGACGCAGGAAATCGATGTGCAGTGGTATGAATTGCCAGCTTGAGCCTATCAAAAGTTGTTGGAATGCAGCGTTAAATGCAGATTGAAATCCGACTTCAAGCAATCAGAATTCGTAGTAAACCCGAGTGCAGGACGGAGAAAATTGGTGGTGGAATCCTGAAGTTTTGTGGACAATGACAAGGTATGCATATCTTGTGAACTTTGGAAAGTTATGACACGCAGTTGAAGGGGAGTTGAACTGCATTACAACTCATGGGATTGGGTTAAAATGTTAAATGAAATTAAAACTTCGTGAGCCAGTTTGATGTTTTGAGATTTAAACCAAATGTAATATGTTTAATGTCAAACATATGCGAATTGAGCGCATGACAAAATGAGAAGCATTGGGGGTTTTAAATTATAAAAACATGGAAATTAAACATTGAAACTGATGGTTGGGTAAAGTCTTTATGAGACTTTTTATAAGGGGTTTTTAATGCTATTTGAAACCTTATGAAAGAAGATTGTTGGGTTGTGGTTTTTGAACCATATGTTTGACAAGCTTCCGCAAGTGATAGTTGTGAAATTTCCAAACATTGAAGTCTTATCTGGGCATTTGTTGAAGATGCATTTTGTATATGCATAGATGGAGAAATATTCTGGGTTTGCAGGGTTAGTCTGCAACATTTTTTTTTTTAATTAAAAAATGGATTAATTGAAATGGGAATTAATTAAAAGGGGAAGGGGGCTTTTTAATAATAATAAAAAATTACGATGGGAATGGAAGGGGGTTAATTACAATTGTGGGAGGGGAATTGAAAGTGAAAGGGAATTTAAAAGAAGAGGTATTATATGTGGGGGGTGGATATTTAAAAAAAAAAAAATTAAATTTTAAAAAGGCTGAGTTAAATTTTTTTTTTTTAAAGGCTGGGCAAATCGTTGGGAAGGCCAAGTGGCCGAGTTGAAAGGGAGGAGGGTAGGGTAGCAGTGAGGGGGGCGGGGTTTACTGTAGGCCTGCGTAGAGGGGGAGGGTAGGAAACGGTGTTGAGAGGAGTCATGGTAGTGTGGATAGGGGGAGCGGCGAGGGGGTATGGCGTAAGGGGAGGGTTGGGTTTGGAATGAGAGCTCGTAGAGCTGAGAGGGAGGGCGTATGCCACAGGAGTAATGGCGTAAGGGAAGGGGAGAGCCGTTGTGTGAGGGGGAAGGGTCGTGAGCGATAGGTGGTGAGGGTTGTATGGAGGGCCGCGTAGGGGGTTGGGAAGAATGGCAAGAGTGGTGTAGGGAGAGCGGCGGACAGGGGCGAGCACTGGGTAATGAGTGATAGTGTAAGGTTAGTGTAGTGTAAGGTTAGCGCTGGGTAATGAGTGAAGTGTGCAGGTAGGAAGGCCGTGAGGGCCAAGGGGCTGAGTTGCCCAGAAAATAATTATATATATATATAATTAAAACAGCAGAGAGGAGTTATTACAGCTTGCAGAAATTTGCAGAGAAAGCAGTAAAATAGAGACTTTAAAATAGGTATACTGCAGTTAAAAACTTTAGAAATTTCTCAGAGAATGCAGAGCAATTTTTAGACAGTAAAATTCAGCAGCAGATTGCAGAAATTGCCAATAAAACTCAGAAATTTTTCCAGTAGCCCAGCAGCAGAGAATGTGTTGTACATATTCTCCTCTGCCTGTGAATTTTGCCCCGCTGCCTCATTCAAATCCATATTTAACCTCTGCCGTGGCTAAAATCTCATGACCCTGCCTGATACTACTATCTCCGCCCGAAAATCTGCCTTGCAATAGTTAAAAAATCCAAATTTAAATTAAATCGGGCCGAGTCCCTAAAGAGCTTGACTCCCTCCCTCTTCGGTTTCCATGTGACCCGAATCTGAAAACCACAATTCAAAGCAGGAAGGAGCCTATTGTCCTAACGATCGAGACTATGTGAAACCGTCGTCTGGTTCAAATCAACGGCGCGGAAATTAGCTTTTATGAAGGGTCCGCGCACAATCGATCGGCAGTATTTCATGACCCACCGATTTATTACCCTCTGATGCAAGTGTAGCCGTTGATCTTGTTCTGAGATCAAACGGTCCTGGGTCAATCGCAGTCCTGCCCTCAATCGCAATCGGAAATTCCGAAACGTGCCACCCCGGTCTTCCTGTTCCGCTTTGCGATTGCGATTCCGAATTGGGTCCCACCTCCTGCGGTTGTGTCACCATGGTTTCCAAGTGTGCGCCGCGCTCCTCCTCCACCGTTTATATGTTCCGGTTATGTGTTATGTTTCAATATTTATGTTATGAACCTTTGCCCCGTCCATTCATGCTCCCGCATTAACATATGTCTGCATCGTCTTATGGCCCGCCACTATGTCGCTCCTACACACTTCCATCCGTAGATTCCTCTGCACCAGTATGTATATATATATATATATATATATATATATATATATATATGCGTTGTTATATGTTTTATTTATAGTTGCCGCCAGGCTTTCCTCCCGACCCGGCTGTGTCACATTTCGTCCATGTGCGAAAACCTCCATTGTTTCATTTCGCCACCCTGAGTATTCCCCTCTCGGGTCTGCATCCACATCATCTCTTCCATTTCCACCTCCATCACTCCCGCCTTCATCCGTGTCTGTTTTTCTAACAGTTTCGGGGTTTCTGCAGGTTTTAAAATAGCAAAGAAGGCGTTTTAAATTGCCGCCTCCATTACAGAGATCGGGAGCATACCAAAGGACATATTTTATTGGTGAAATTAAAAGAAGGAACCGAGGGTAGATGCTTGAAATGACTACCATTAAAGAAGACAGAGATGCGGATCGATAGAACCCTCCAGAGAAGTTCGCCCTGCATTTAAGATCCTGGATTCTAATTCAAAATCAAGGCCCAGGTGTACAGTACTGAATTGAAGATTTTCTTAGGACTTTTATGGTAGCAGATTTGCCCTCAGCCAGAAGCACCCCGATGTATATATTTTATTATTTCTGTCTTGTACATAAGGAGATTTTTATCTCCCAGCATTAATTTCTGTATACAGATGGTTAGGTATTTATTTATAGCCAGTCTTTCATAAGAGAAGGCGTGAATGTTTTCCGCCATGTAATTCAAATTGAGTCATTAATTGTGCCTCGTTTCCCTCCTCCTCTGGAAGTTTCTGTCTTCTCTATAAATACTCAAAAATAAGACATTGTATAGGTTCCAGATTTCTGTGAGCAAGCTGTGCAGCGAGAAGACTACTGTATTCATCTTGTAACATTTCTGTATGGAGTTTCAGAGCCCGTAGGGTCTCAGTGAGGAGGGGTTATGACTGTATTGAGGATTCTGGTCTTTGGTATCTCACATTATGTAACTTTTCTTATGTGTTAATATATCATCTCTTTTCATGCAAATTTTCTTCTTGTATCATGTTCTAGAATGCGAGTGGCTCACTAGTTTGCAGTAAGGATTCATCTTAAGTGGTGCCCTTTCTGGAATTAGTCAAGCGCTTTAAATAGGCCTAGAAGTGATATGCTGTTCCGTGTTCACTCTTTTCATAATTTCTGCTATATTAGTGGCTTAAGGATTCGTAAATTGGTGCGCCCTTCTGCCAGTAATATCTTCTTGTGTTTCCTCACTGCCTGCATTTCTTGATACTTGATTTCTGTGATATATCATTGAATCGGCCCTCTTTACAGTAAAGCGGTCTCTTAACTGTCTGATACTTTCATGCTTAAGTTTTACATGATGTCTTTACATTACTCCTATCCTTGTATCAGCCTCTGAGAGAGGAATTGGACCAATTCAATCTAATTTCCTTGTTTAGAACAAGAGATAGTAAGTGAGTCCCTTGGACTGACAACCCAAACTATAAAGGACTCCTTGCTATATTAAGATGTCCTAGGCACTGGTCTATGGCAACTCTAGGCTGTCTCTAGGAGGGTGACAAAATCATCCACAACATCTTTATGGCGCCGTTGCCGGGGAACGAATTCAAGAATATCTGTTTCCCTGGGTTCGACATCCTATATTCACTCTCTAATCAGGTGAGCACAGAGAGGTGAAGAGTTGCAGATTTCTCACCTTGGCGACTCCACTGGTCTTTATTTGATAAATTTTATTGGAAGTCCTGGCTTCCCGGAAGCCCCATTTGAGGTCGGATACCTCACAACCGAAAACACCTGTGTCTGACCCGGAGAGGATCATTCACAGAAGAGTTTGGAAGGAGAAGAAATCGGTTTGTGCTGAAACTCCTGAATTGTCTGAAGAATATTATCCATCTTCTTCTTCCCAAGAAATCCAAGTAGAAGATCCCAACTCCACTGAGGAAATCTTGAATATTACTTGGATAGCCCGCCTAGGGGAAGCGTTAGAATCAAAGAGAACTTTTTTCCTACCCCTGAATGCGAAGTTAAAGAAGTCACAGAAGTAGCTGCGGTTAACCGTGAACTTTTCTCATCCACTCCTCAGGCTTTTGTGCAAAATATTCCCATCGTTATTCATACTCCGCTTCCTCCTACTCCTCTCCCTTCATCTGTATCCCAAACTGTTGTACAACCCCCACCTCCTCCAATGGCCAATGTTCCTGTTTTTATTTTGAACAAATATGCTCCTCTGGCCTTACCCCCAGTCCTTAATGATATGCCACAGGATTATCTGAAGATTTTGCCAAGGTTCAATGGTGAAAATGATATCGATGCTCAGAAACATCTTGAGACCTTCTGCTCTTTTGCGGAAAACCTGAATGTTGAACATCTCGACGTGGTCTTGAGATTATTTGTGCAGTCTCTGGAAGGGGAAGCCAGAAAATGGTTTAAGACACTGGGGAATCGCTCAATAACCACCTGGGATCAAATGGAAAATGATTTTCTTAGGAAGTGGGGAGAAAAGAAAGATTATGGTCAGTGTCTTATTGAATTCAATACTCTGAAGAAGAGACCAAATGAGGGGGTGAAAAAATTTATTAAAAGGTTTAATAAATTGTATTTGAGCCTTCCTGCTGATATGAAGCCTCATCAAACTGCTGCTAAAGTTGTTTTTGTAGCAGCCTTTGACTCAGAATTTGGTTTCTGTCTGCGGGAAAGAATGCATGTTACTTTGGATGATGCTCAGACAGACGCTCTAGAATTAGAAGCAAATTTTGCAGCCACCGGAAAATCAAAAGGAAAAGTCGAGCAGGATGCCAGAAGAAGAGGTGAAGAGGAGGTATCTACTTCCAACCAGGATAAAGATTCGGACCGAATGGAAGAAATAAGTAAAATGATCGAAAAGATAGTTAAGCTTGAGTGGGAAGCCCTGAATCCAGCCCCCAAAAATTTTCAGAGGGTTCCGAACAGAGGTTATAACCCTCAGTATAGAAGACCACCATTACATATATTGCCAAGGGAAGCAGAGGAGCAGCATGATCAGGTACTACACTCATTGCACCTGGAAGGTCTAGTATATGACTCCACCGAAGGCGCTGCCTATGGACTGGAATATGCGAATCTCTCCTTTTCAAATAGTGACGGAGAAAAATCCTCTTTTGCTTTCAATTTACAAAAAGAACTTGAGAAGATCAAAATCCCAGTCCCCTTGACTGAACTGTTGAAACAACCAGCATATCAATCTCAAGTTGCCTCTTTCATACTTCCTCCAGAAGCAGCACTCACCCCAGATAATATCAAGCACTGGCAGGTCTTTGATGACGAAGAACAGATGACGGGATTCCTAGCAATAGAAGGTGAATTCTCCAACATGATGATTGATGCTGATGAAAGAAATTTGACACAACTTGATAGTCAAAGAAAGGAGGAAGGAAGTTCGGTGAAGGACTTTAATCCATGGAATGAAGAAATCAGACTGCTGGAAAGTATGTTGAATAAATATGATTCGATACAGGAAGGAGAACCTCAATTTCCAAATTGGGAATTGCAGGATGTAAAGATACAAGGAAATGAACACAGTGAAGACTTCCTGGGTCCTGGGAGAGACTTAACATCCCTGAGAAAAGAATTGGTGCTGAATCATCAAGTAAGATCTTTGGGTCTCATGATTTCGGAACTGACAATACGGCTGTGTTGACAGGTATTACAGAAGACAATCCACCCTCTGGAGTTGTCTTGGATACAGATGAACTATCGCAGAAGAAGGAAGGTGAGGCAGCCCTGTCTCATGAGAAGGAACTTGTTATTACTGACAATGACAGGAAGAAGCTGATGTATCTGATAGACGAAGAGAGGACTAGAGGAAAAAATTTTGGAGCTACTACAGTGATGGGAAATCAGAATTCCATTCTGATAGAAGATAGGAGTCCAAAATCTGAAAAACTTGATTTGATTGCCAGAAGCAATCAAGCGGGTAAAGAAAAATTACTGAAGATTGTCAAGGAAGAAGAAGAAGAATATGCTGAAACAAATATGCAGCATATTGATGAAATGCTTGTTGACAAATGGTTGAATTGTTCGTTGAAAACATTTAGAGAAGAGAACGAAAGTGCAAGTGCTGAAGTGAAAATGCCTGAAGTTGTGAAAGGAGCGGGAGTAGATACTAGTTTGCTGAATTCAAATATGCTTACAAGTACACAAGGAAGAATGAACGATTATGCTACTGCAGTTAAAGAATTAAAAGGTAATTTACCTTTTGAAGGTAAGTTTGCAGGTGATGAACAAAATAATGTTGCAGAAGGAGGTATCTTGAGAGATGTTGAGGAAGTTTGTGAAGCAGCCACCTTTTTAGCAAAAAAGGCAACATCGATAGTAATGTTCGAGACAGTAGCCACAATAAAAATCGAAGACAGCAGTGAACAAAGTCGGTTCCAGATAAAAGAAAGGCTGGGCATAGGAATTGACAGCACCAGAAGACTAATGACGAAGATGCCTCGGAAACAGCAGATACCAACAAGAAAGCAAAGAAAATTAGGCAATGGAAAAACAAGAACAGAATATGAAAGCAGAGCTGGAGGCAAATTGCAAAACAAAATATGCAAACATAGAAGGGTACAGTTGAATAGTAATGCAACTAATGGACACCAGCAAAGCAGAGTATGGGACCCGGGAGGACAAGACAGCCTGGTATTTTATATTGTACACTAGTTTTTTTTTTGTTTCATCGTTCTTTGAATAATGTAAATAAGTCGACGAGTCATGAAGAAAAGGATGTCGGCAATCACTCGAAGTAAGAGCGCAGGGGAATTGGAAAACAAGATGAAATATTTAATGGTTTGCGTGTTCTCGACATGCCCGAAGGCGAGCATGCCGTCCCCAGATGGAGCCGATGTTGTACATATTCTTCTCTGCCTGTGAATTTTGCCCCGCTGCCTCATTCAAATCCATATTTAACCTCTGTCGTGGCTAAAATCTCATGACCCTGCCTGATACTACTATCTCCGCCCGAAAATCTGCCTTGCAATAGTTTAAAAATCCAAATTTAAATTAAATCGGGCCGAGTCCCTAAAGAGCTTGACTCCCTCCCTCTTCGGTTTCCATGTGACCCGAATCTGAAAACCACAATTCAAAGCAGGAAGGAGCCTATTGTCCTAACGATCGGACGCTATGCTGGCCGTCCGATCTGGTTCAAATCAACGACGCGGAAATTAGCTTTTATGAAGGGTCCGCGCACAATCGATCGGCAGTATTTCATGACCCACCGATTTATTACCCTCCGATGCAAGTGTAGCCGTTGATCTTGTTCTGAGATCGAACGGTCCTGGGTCAATCGCAGTCCTGCCCTCAATCGCAATCGGAACTTCCGAAACGTGCCACCCCGGTCTTCCCGTTCCGCTTTGCGATTGCGATTCCGAATTGGGTCCCACCTCCTGCGGTTGTGTCACCATGGTTTCCAAGTGTGCGCCGCGCTCCTCCTCCACCGTTTATATGTTCCGGTTATGTGTTATGTTTCAATATTTATGTTATGAACCTTTGCCCCGTCCATTCATGCTCCCGCATTAACATATGTCTGCATCGTCTTATGGCCCGCCACTATGTCGCTCCTACACACTTCCATCCGTAGATTCCTCTGCACCAGTATGTATATATATATATATATATATATATATATATATATATATGCGTTGTTATATGTTTTATTTATAGTTGCCGCCAGGCTTTCCTCCCGACCCGGCTGTGTCACATTTCGTCCATGTGCGAAAACCTCCATTGTTTCATTTCGCCACCCTGAGTATTCCCCTCTCGGGTCTGCATCCACATCATCTCTTCCATTTCCACCTCCATCACTCCCGCCTTCATCCGTGTCTGTTTTTCTAACAGTTTCGGGGTTTCTGCAGGTTTTAAAATAGCAAAGAAGGCGTTTTAAATTGTCGCCTCCATTACAGAGATCGGGAGCATACCAAAGGACATATTTTATTGGTGAAATTAAAAGAAGGAACCGAGGGTAGATGCTTGAAATGACTACCATTAAAGAAGACAGAGATGCGGATCGATAGAACCCTCCAGAGAAGTTCGCCCTGCATTTAAGATCCTGGATTCTAATTCAAAATCAAGGGCCAGGCGTACAGTACTGAATTGAAGATTTTCTCAGGACTTTTATGGTAGCAGATTTGCCCTCAGCCAGAAGCACCCCGATGTATATATTTTATTATTTCTGTCTTGTACATAAGGAGATTTTTATCTCCGAGCATTAATTTCTGTATACAGATGGTTAGGTATTTATTTATAGCCAGTCTTTCATAAGAGAAGGCGTGAATGTTTTCCGCCATGTAATTCAAATTGAGTCATTAATTGTGCCTCGTTTCCCTCCTCCTCTGGAAGTTTCTGTCTTCTCTATAAATACTCAAAAATAAGACATTGTATAGGTTCCAGATTTCTGTGAGCAAGCTGTGCAGCGAGAAGACTACTGTATTCATCTTGTAACATTTATGTATGAAGTTTCAGAGCCCGTAGGGTCTCAGTGAGGAGGAGTTATGACTGTATTGAGGATTCTGGTCTTTGGTATATTACAGTATGTGACTTTTCTTATGTGTTAATACATCATCCTTTTTCATGCAAATTTTCTTCTTGTATCATGTTCTAGAATGCGAGTGGCTCACTAGTTTGCAGTAAGGATTCATCTTAAGTGGTGCCCTTTCTGGAATTAGTCAAGCGCTTTAAATAGGCCTAGAAGTGATATGTTGTTCCATATTCACCCTTTTCATAATTTCTGCTATATTAGTGGCTTAAGGATTCGTAAATTGGTGCGCCCTTCTGCCAGTAATATCTTCTTGTGTTTCCTCACTGCCTGCACACCCTAATACTTGATTTTTGTGATATATCATTGAATCGGCCCTCTTTACAGTAGGCGGTCTCTTAACTGTCTGATACTTTAATGCTGAAGTTTTACATGATGTCTTTACATTACTCCTATCCTTGTATCAGCCTCTGAGAGAGAAATCGGACCAATTCAATCTAATTTCCTTGTTTAGAACAAGAGATAGTAGGTGAGTCCCTTGGACTGACAACCCAAACTATAAAGGACTCCTTGCTATATTAAGATGTCCTAGGCACTGGTCTATGGCAACTCTAGGCTGTCTCTAGGAGGGTGACAAAATCATCCACAACAGAATGAAACTTAAAAAATGTAGAATTCTTCCAGAAAATTTCAACAGAAAACTCGGAAATTTGCAGAAATTTTTCAATGAAAAACTCAGAAATTTTCCTTTCAGAAACCCACTTTGAAACACTATTCCAATAGCTCTTCAAAATGCAAAATTTAATAGGCAGAAATTGCAGGAAGAAATCAGAATGAAAACCTTCAGATGCGCAGTGTTGCTCTTCTTCAAAACCACTGCTGCTCTTCTTCAAAACCACTTTCTGAATGCGGCAAAATGTCTGCTGCAGAAACTCTCTAAATGCTGCAAAAATGCCAAGAATTTTGTAGATATGCACAGGCCATACACACAAATGGCTCACTCAAAGTTGAGCTGGTTATGAACGTATCAGCTCTGATACCATGTTAAATACACACATGGTGTATGAGAAAGATAAACACACACAACATGAGACTCAACACACAATGAAGGATAAGCGTGTAGCTCTCTTATTTTTCCATTATACATGATGTACATTTATAGTACAATGGTGTGACTATTGATTTCACATTCCAAGGTCACTTGGACTCCATTGTGACTTTTGGCATTCCACAACTATTCATGGAGAATTAGGTGTTCCAACAATAACTATTAATAATTATACTTTATATTAAATAATTTTTATTACAATATGATATTACTAAAAAAAATAGCATAGTTATATATGAATAACATGAATATATATTATTATAAATAAGAATTATTAATAGTTTTTTAATAATTTTTTTAAATATTAATGATGCTTATAATTTAGTTCGTGAATAGATTTATTATATTAACTGAATTTATTTTATATAGTTTGGTTAAAAGATTTATTTAATTTTTTTATAATTATTTCATTTATAATATAAATATTAAATCTTTTTTTTTCAGAAAGAAAAAAACGCTGTTTTATATTATGATAAAAACAGTACATAATACATCATAAGAAAGTGAAGTGAGAAATCACTTCCCAAAATGCAACATTGCTCCTAAAACCATAAATAATGTGATCTGGCCAAAAACCAGCACATGAGACTCCTATCAAGCATAGAGTCGTTGATGATGTCAAATTGGATCCCCCAATTGCCAATTGGAAAAGAAATGGAGGATCCACAAAATCCGTAGATGAGAACCCACAACATTCGCAACAATAAAAAAAACCATAACAACGATGAGTGAGACATCCCGCGGCATTAACCGTAGCAGCATATGAATATGGGCATATGGAAGAACAAAAAAAAAACAAGATAGTATCATATACGACCATCAGCAAAATACTATTCGCCCATGCCACATGAGCTGAAAGGGATGGCGGAAATCATTTGGAGACCCAAGGAGGGTCACAAGCTCCATCCACCCTGGGATCACCAGCTGAAAAAATAGGAACCTCCCGAAGGTCAAGAAGTTCATCCCGAAAGAGGGATTTTGTTTTCGGTCTCCCCCTGAAGTGTCTGGAAGCAGACTTCGTTTTTTTCCTCACCGTAATATTGCAACCCGAAGCCGGCGAGATGACAATATCAGGTTTCCTAGGGATATTCTCAAATATAGTGAGGGCTGCTAGGTCAAGGTTCGGGTTATTAAAAAGGGATTCGACATCACATCCAATAGTATTAATAGGTGATTCCAATAAATCCCCATTCGCACTATTATGTGGAGAGGAAGGAGGGAGGGGAGGGGATGCGGATGAATATAAAGAAGCAGTTGTGGGACAGGTTTGATGGCGGTCATCTAGAGCAGAAGAGACATGGCGTGAGTCCGGTAAATTCACCTTTTCGGTATTATGCGAAGAGGGAGGAGGAGGGGGCGGTGATGCGTCTTCTAGGGGCGGCATGGAGGGGGAAGTATATAGTGGCTCAGTGATGGGACAGGTTTGATGGTGGTCAGCAAGAGCAGAAGAGGCATGCGGCATTTTATCCTTCCTCATGATTGTCGATCCAAGGATTACTTCAGCTTCTAATTGCTTGGGCGAACCGGAATTCACCGGGGGGAAAATACATTGTTGATTTTAGAAAAAGTAGGAGCCATCAGCTCCTTTTCTGGTGGAGTTAACTCCGCAGATTGATCATTATCAATAGCAGACAAATCAATAGCAGAATCCGCAAGATAAGAATTACCTGATGGGAGGACATTTCGATGATCATTTGGAGACAGCTTGCCATTTGCACCAACTATTATATATAAAATTGAAATTAAAGTAAGTAAATAATAATAATAATAAAATTAAAAAATGCAAGAACATTACTTATTGTTCAGAACCCACCAGCAATAGAAAAATAACCCTCCAAGACAAGATAAGGGATCCATCAACCATGGCATCGAGGTAAGTATTTATTTTTTTCATTATTTTTTTCCGTGACATGTTTCTCATCTTGTCGCTGGAGAATAATAAAATTAAGTGATGCAAGAAGTATTCCCTTTTTATTCAGAACCTCCATCGATGGAAAAAACCCCTCCAGCAACATAATGAGAAACACCTGAGCACACATCACTGGTAGTTTAAGCGACAAGGGCAGGGGCAACAACTAAAAGGATAGAGGTTGCACCGAAGACAGAATTCGTTTCATTCGGGTAAGTATTTAGTCTTTTTCATGATTTTTGCCCTCACTTCAGTTGGTTAGCTGGTGGAAGGCAAAAGCTATTATTTATTTATGTCTGGCGTTTACAATTTTCCGTTCATCAAAATCTTTATATTTTATTTTTTTTCTACTGACCTTCTCAATTTTATTTCCAAATATTTGGCTTCTTCAGCCATGGCTGCACTGCCATTGTCTACACATTTTTTTCTATGCAAATCTGTAACAGTATTATCCCTTCATCGGAGGAGCCATCGCGGTCAGGAATTGAACTTGAAACCTATAACTCTTTTTAAAACGAATTAAAACCCACACTGATTCGAAACCACTCCATTTTGTTTATTTCTTTTGCTGACGTGTAAAGTGGACATGAGTGGTATGGGTGCCTCCGATGTGTTGGTTTATCTAAATAATATTTGCCTGACAATATTAATTAGCACTGCAATCCTGTTAGTCCTCCTCAGCTGGTAATTTGGTACAAAATAAAGCATTCCTCGCTTGCTCGGATACTCCCGCTGCTGGTGAACGATATGCCGGCTGTGGTTAAATCTTCTGGTGAATTAGGTGTATCCATATAATATAATACTTCGTTTCGTTTTAGCTCACGTGTAGTGTGGACTTACGTGGTATGGGTTTGTTAGTTTAGTTTTTTGAAGTGTATAGTGGGACCCGGTTACAATTCACTTGTTCCAGCTATGTATAACTAAGTGTGTCAGGTTTGTTGTTTTTTCTGACATGTATGGTGGGATCTTGGTCACCATCCAGGGGTTAGATATTGAGGATGGTGTATGGTACTTCAGCCTACATGTTCAAACTTCTAGCTGGCAGCTTTAAAATACAAGTTATATTCTTAATTTTTTTTTAAAATAAATTAAAATGTTTGTTAATTTGTCTTATATTTTTAAAATCTATTTTTTTAATGAAATTTAAACGGTTGTTAATTTGTATTAATATATATTTTGTTGGTTTATTATTTGTTTTTCCAAAAAAAAAAAAAGAGTTATATTTTTAAGATTTTTAATTATTATTTTGTTATTAAAAAATAATTTTATGGTTGATTGGAAAATTTAATTTATATTAATATATAGGAAATTGAATATTAATGATGAATTATATATATATAAGAGTGAGAAATAACTCTTATATAATTAATGATAAAATTACTTTCAATAAAATAAATTATAATAAATAATTTTATGTTAAAATAAATTAGAAAATAATAAAAACTATTTTTTAATAAAAATATCTAAGAATAATTTTGAGATAAAAATTTTATTTTCACATTATTATATTTTATTACACGATAAAGAAGAATTAATTGTAGTTCATTTTGTTGTTTACTTAATTAATCCATCCACCATTTTTTCATTTCAGCAAGTAGCATTGGCCTAAGTATTTTTTTTTTCATAATTTGGTTGAAATGTTTCTCTATCCGGTTGTTGGAAAATAATAAATTTATGTTACTAGAAAATAATAAAATTAAGCGATGCAAAAAGCCTTTCTTTTTTATTCAGAACCTCCATTAATGGAAAAAAAACCTCGAGCACAGGATGAGAAACACCCAAGCGCATATCGGTGGTCGTTTAAGTCGAAGGGAGAATTTTTATTGATTCATCAACCATAATTCATTTCACCAAGTGGCATTGGGGGTAAAGGCAAAAGATATTATTTATCTATGTGTGGTGTCAGTGTGAGATAAACGTCCCAGAGAATGACAGAGAGATCCAGAACAGAGCACAGAGAGAATAGAGCAAGTATAGTATTTTTGGTTCGTTCGATAGCTGAAGTAAACTGGTCAACACAATGTCCATTTCTCTTTTGATGGAATGTATGAGTAAAGGAAATTTGATACCCTGCAATTGTCATATTTAATTTGTTGATTTTTGTTTTAGTCATCTTAATTAAGGTTAGACTTTTCACATTAATGTTGTTAGTTTGTTTAATGAGTTTTTTTGTTTCCAGCTTTTATTCTACTATATAGAAAACTTGCATAACACTCTTTTCAAAGGGATGAATAATATTATGCAAGAAAAATGGGTATAATGCTTTCTGCAGGGTATACCGGTACATACATTTCTGCAAGATATATGGGTACAGTTTTTTCTGGAGGGTATATCCGTACATACAGTGTTTGTACTTATTTGTGGTGTTATTATTATTGGATTAATCACAATTGCAATTTGTAAATAATTTATTTTCAATATTTTTGTGTTAAGAGTGTTGTTTGTTTTATTTATTTTTGCTTCCAGCTTTTTTCCTAGTATATGTAGAGGATGGAGCACTGCAAGTTCAACTAGTAGAGTGAAGAATGCTCACAACTATTATAGAGTAATGTCTTTAAGATACTCTAAATCTGTTTCTAAATATCTTTTGTCTTGCTTGTGTTATAATTGATAGCATTTTTTTGTAATAAAAAATACAAAAACTATTACATATTTTTTGTTAAGTGATTAAAGAAATAGCAATAGAGATTAGGTTAGCCCATAAATGCTCTTTAAATCTATCATAATAATGAAACATAAAATTAAAAAGGATTTCCATCATTTAAAAAAAAAAAAACATAAATTTAAAAATAGTTTAAAAGAAAACAACTTTTAATAAATAACATAATATGAACTGAACTGTGTTCCATATTAAGGTGTTTATATATAATCTTAAAATTCAAAATCACAATAATAAAATATAAATTCAAAAAAAAACTTTTAACCTAATAAAACATAAACAAGAAACAAACCCACAAGTTTATATAATTTTAAAATTCAAGAAACAAACCCACAATTATGGTTGATTTTAGTCTTACATATTCGGTGTCAACTACTGAATCTTAATAATGTGAGTTGAATAACTAGAACTAAAAATTGTTTAAGAAATAATGTGAGATGTAGAACTCCAACGAAACATGGTTTTAAGAATGTGTGAGGTGGAGATCTAGAATGAAACATGGTTTCAAAACATTGGATGGGTTAATTACTTAATCTTAATAATGTGAGTTGAAGAACTAATGAAACTGTTAGAATTAATGGAGAAAGATACAGTTAGGATAGGATTGAGACTCTAATTTTAGATCTCAGATCCTAATATTCAGGGAGTGGTTCAAACCACCTGATGGTGAGAAAGCCTATATGTACTAGGTTGTTCTCTTGATTGAATGTAATAGATTGTGTGAGTGTTTGTACACTCTCCAGGTAAGATACCTGGAGAGTCATTTAGCTAATGTAAATCCATTTTTTATCATGGTATCAGAGCTTAGGATCAGAGGCCTGTGTGTTGTTTTATCTCAGCAGTTGCAGAGCTGAACTCTGGAGGATTTTAAGAGCACCATTGTGCGTGGAGATCTGCAGGTGCAGAGCTGAGCTCTGGAGGAGCGTAAGAGCGTCGTCGTGCGTGGAGATCTGAAGGTGCAGAGCTGAGCTCTGGAGGAGCGTAAGAACGCTGTGGAAGCTGCCTCCTTCATACGCTACCCGTAAGACCAAGGCCGGAACCTGAAGGTGAGTTGCCTGAAGGTGTTGCGTGACACTGAGATTCTTTTCTGCAGAGGCCGAGTCTGCATGCAGATCTAGTATGTTGGAGATCGATGACCGGAGCCGGGTAAAGAGAGCGTGGAGGAGCCTTATTAGCTGGAACGCTGCCAAGAGATACGACGCTGGCACACTGAAAAGTTTGGGGTAGTGAGGTTGATGCGTGGGTTGAAGGTCGTAAGTTGAAGCCTAGTGAGCCTGTGTGGAGTTACGTCGAGAGAGGCTGTAGTAGTTTACTTGGAGGTCGAGCAGAGGCCGAGAGCCTTTGTGAAGAGTCTTGCGATTTGGAGCTCAGTGTGTGGATCATTGTGGATCGATCTGCGTGCTGAGTGCAACAACCTCAAGGCTGATATCTGATTAAAGATCATTTTAATTAGAGATCTATGAGCCGGAGATTATCTCTGCGGAGGAGCTGTAAGGTTGAAAGCTGGGCCGAGAACCTGCGTGGAGGCGTACACGAATCACGGTGGGCATCGATCTGTTGGATCGATCCATGAGGCATTGAGAACTGTGAAGAGATGCCACAGGTTGTAAATACAGATGTGGTGGATTGTAAATAGCAAACGATTATGAGCTTGGCCGAGGAGAAGCAGTTGAGGAGAAGCGATCTGGGGCTGGAGAGAAGGTACATAGACTGTTGCGTGATTGGTGGATCTGCATGAAGAGTTTGCGACTTGTTGTGCTTGATCCGGTGAGTAATATTCTTTTGAAACCTGGAGAAAGCAGTGTGAGAAACCTGAAGATTTTCTCCCTGCGTGACGTCATGGCATAAGAGCCCGTGAATAGTGTTGCAGGCATTGTGAAGGCCAAGTTTGGTGGCCGATTGCTTTCAAGGAGCAGACTTTGGATTTCGTTCGTGGATCGTGCTCTGTTGATACATTCAAAGGAGAAGAGGTCGTTGCCAGATTGGAGCCTATGAGCCGTGGCAGAGGAGGAGGATTTTTGGTGGATTTACGTGGGGGCGCAACTTGAGGAGTGGATCTGCACCTCCCACCGATCTATTGCAAGGTGAGAGCAGATCTGTCCACGAGATCGAAGTCTCCTCGACATACAGAGGAACGCTGACATGTGGAAGTTCACTGACTGTGTTCACGTTTATGTGGTGAGCTTGCATTGAATGCGTTGAGGCTCCGGGACTGAGAATCAATGCTGCGATTGAGGCTCTGATGTTGTCTCAGCCCTCAGACAAGAGGAGCGTGAGGAGCTGTGGTGCCTGTGTGGGTTAATGCTGCAGTGGAAGAAGTGTTCTTGCAAGGGAGAAAATTGAAGAAGAAAATGGGTCGTCAAAGTAAATTGAAAGAGTCTCGAAGAAAATTCAGGAGAAAGCATCAACGGAGAAGTGAAAAATATTATGTTGCATAATTTTGTGATTTGTTTCAGGTTGATGGTGATGGACCAGCTGCTGATCAAGGTGCAGATTTGGAATTTGGTGAGATTATTAAATGGTTAATGCCAGATTTACCATCTTTTTCAGGTATGAATTATGAAAGCTGGGCAGATTTGGAATTTGGTGAGATTATTAAATGGTTAATGCTAGATTTACCATCTTTTTCAGGTATGAATTATGAAAGCTGGGCAAATGAAATGAAAACAGTACTATGGAAGGTAAATTTACTCGATTATGTTGAAGATGTTATTAATGATAGTGGAGATACATTAGTATTAAGTCTTATAACATCTGCAGTAGATGACAACATCATACTCAGCATAATATATGAATATGGAGATATTCCTAGTACAAAGTTTTTATGGGATGTTTTAGAGATGAAATACTATTTGAATGAGGGAAATGATGCTGAAGATATTTCTCTTGATAATGATCCCATATTTGATTGTGAAACTGAAGATGCAATGATGGGTGATGCATGTGTATCTGTAATTGAAACTTGTAATGATGAAAACACATCCATTATTGTAGAACCTGAAATTTTTCCTGATGAAAAAATCAAGTTTGATGAGACTTATATATCTCATAATGAGTGGATCAATTTGATGATTGAAAAACATCTTATTGATGAATTATTGTTTGGTGAGAAGGAAGGCCTATCTTCACATACATATCAAATGCAGAACATGCTTGCAGCAACAGAACTAGATGAAGGCATAATTATGTCAGCAGAAAGGGATGAAGTAGGGAGAGATGGTGAAATGAAAGCTCTCCTGAAGGAGCGGGAAGATGAAAGTAATTGTGGTCATCTTTATAAATCTAACATTGTTTTTTGTTCAGATATTGGTAGGCAAGAAACATCAACGAATTTTGAAGAAGAATTGAAGTTTCTTGAAGCATGGCTTGAAACACCATGTATTTATGAAATTAACACAGAAATTGCAGTAATCAATGGTAAAGATATCATCGCTGATGTTCAGATGATTGACACCGGAAATATTGAGAAGGAAAATTCTCCTATCCACCCTGCCATAATTCTGAGAAGGATGAGAACAAGAATTCAAGTTTTCCTTCACATGGGAAGAAATGAGGCGAAGATACATCACTGTCTCATGGCAAAGAAAGTGAAGATGAAGCCTCATCCACAAATGAACAAGCATGGACTCTCAAGCAAGAAGACTAAGATGAAAACTCGGTTACCAAGTTTTTTATGTCTTTTACCATTGTAAGCCTAGCTGAGACTAGACCAGCAGGCATATGTTATCTTTTTTAGTACCCTTTCTCCATTAAGGGGGAGTGTTAGAATTAATGGAGAAAGATACAGTTAGGATAGGATTGAGACTCTAATTTTAGATCTCAAATCCGAATATTCAGGGAGTGGTTCAAACCACCTGATGGTGAGAAAGCCTATATGTACTAGGTTGTTCTCTTGATTGAATGTAATAGATTGTATGAGTGTTTGTACACTCTCCAGGTATCTTACCTAGAGAGTCATTTAGCTAATGTAAATCCATTTTTTATCAGAAACATGATTTTAAGACTCTAGGAAAACAAACACTTTCAAGATCAAAGGTAGGAGACAAACTTAACATGATTTTAACACTCCAGACAACCAAACTTCTTCAAGAATCACATGTACAAGATTGACTTGAAACATAAAAATAAAATAAAAAATTGAACAATAAAATATTTTCAAATCTATTAATAAATTAGAGCATTGGTCTAGCTTCACAAATTTTCCCTCATTAAAGTCTTTTCTGTCTACTACATTTTTTCTACTTAACCTCCTCAATTTTCTAACTAAATTTCTTAACATAACAACACTACAATTTTCTACACATTTTTCTATACAAATCCGAAGCTTTAAAAATTAAACTCAAAACCTCTAGCTTTCTCAAAAATCACTCTCCATTATATTCAGTTGCCATGTATAGACATAAGTGGTATGGGTGCGTACCTTTCGATTCGATCTGACGTGTACAATAAAACCTTGTTACGCCCACTTTTTTTTTTTTTAGATCTAGGACAATCGGTAACTGGTGAGAGTTGCCTGAGCAAGGCCCGGGTTTGTTATGCCCACTTTTAATCTAAGTAGAACTCAGTGTCATAGGTTGTTATTTTCCCTTACGGGTACCATGGGACGGTCATGACCCACTTGTTTAATCTACTAGCTCGGAGTAGTGTGGCCTATATGTTCGGCTTTAAAATACAAGAAATTATATTCTTAATATTTATTTTTTGCTTAATCAAATTTTTAAAATTTAATTTCCTGTTAATAATTTAAATGGTTATGAAATTGGTTTATAATTTATTTTAAATTGTTTGTAGCTGGTTTATTATTGTTATTTTTTTTAATTATTATTATAAAGTTAGGAGGGTTAACTTGTTTATTAATGATTCAAAAATAATTCAACAAATTATTGTTCTCAAAAAAATCTTAAATTATATTTTAAGATAAAGAAATTTAATTTATAGTAATATCTGAGAAATATATATATAGAGAGAGAGAAAGAGAGTAAGTAAGTATGGTTTATTATATTTGATTAGAATTCAATTTAATATAATATATATGAGATTTTTAAATTAGGTTAAATTTTTAATTAGAAATTATATATATATATATATATATATATATATATATATATATATATATATATATATATATATATATATATTATTTTCAATTTAAAAATTTATAAAAATAATAATATAATTTAAATTTAAGATAGATTAGAACAATAATAATTTTTTTCTCAATAAAAAATAATGTAATAATAATAAAAACAAAAGAATATCTATTTTATAATTATAAATATAATTCAAAAAAATATAGTAGAAAAGTATATATATTAAAAAACTAAAGTGAAATTTCCAAATATTATAATATGATAATTTAATTTTTGAAATAAAAATTATTTTCTATTAAGTAATTATCAATTTTTTAAAATTTATTGTATATAAAAAAATAATTAAATGTACAATAAAATGCTATGTAGACTTATAATAATTTAACATATATTAAATTTCCTTCTCTATTGTGTTTTTGAGTTATAATCAAACTTGCTATGAAAAAGTAAGATTAATAACTTGAAAATGTTTCCTGTATAACTTTTATATACAAAATTTATTTCCTTTCTTCTTTGAAATCTAATTATAAAGGAAATTTTAATTTTAAAAAGTCTTACTATTATTTTTTAACAAACATGGAATTGGAATAAATAATATCTATATTTAATGGGATGATTTTGATTGATTTTATTTTAATAAAAGTAATATATACTTTAATAAATTACACAATATATTATTAATTTTTGTATTAATATTTAAATAATTACTATAAAACAATTAATTTATATTGAAAATAATAATAAATTTAAAATAATAAAATTACATTAATTTAAAAAGAACATGTGTTTAATGACTTTATGTTAAATTTTATTATAGTGTACAAAAAAAATACAATCGACTTTCAGAACAGGCGTTTCTGGATTAGCTAACCCTTCTTGGGTGAAGACAGTTCAAAAATTCAAAATATGGGTTGCCTTTCAGGGGGAAACCGACCCTTAATGAGTTCAACATTTCAAAAAATGAGCTGCCCTTCTTGGGAAAACCAGCTATAAACATAAACCTGAGTGACTGAGTTTGCTGTAAAATAGAAAGATAGACAAAAAAAACTATATAATAGCATATAAAAATTGAGAACGAGGAGATCCAATGCTCTACAGCTACCGATTCTCGATGTCATGATTCTTCATTTGAGGAGTCTCTTCAACTATGAAGCATACGTAGTCGGACGAGGCTTCATCCTTCTTTGAGAGCTGGGGTGCTAGCTCTGGATTCGAAGTGGAACAAGCCACCTTGTCTGCTTCTGTGTCTTTTTGATGGTGCCTTCTGCAGAACTACTCCCTCCATTGTCTGAGTCTTCCACCACACGTTTGATGAGAAGGCCGAAGAATTTTCTTGGCTGAGGGGAGGAGGAGCGCGAAAGAGTCGATTTGCGAGGGTGTTTCCTTCTATCAAGGCCAGAGTGGCAATGTTGCTCCTCCAGGAGGTGAATTGAGAGATGAGCTGAGATTAAATGGGGGTCGAGGACCTCTGGTTCTTCCACAGCCACAAAGAATTCCAAGGAGTGTGCAGCCATTGTCGGAACTAGAGGGCGAGATGGAGAGCCTCTGCCTCCTCCACGACGACACCACATTCGGTGTCTTCTCGGAATTGAGTCGACGGGCTAATGGGTTTGCAGGACAGGAAAGGGAAGCTCAGAGGGGGGATGAGGAGAAGTGCACTGGGCGAAGGTGAGATGGAGGTTTGTAGAGCAGGGGACAGAGGCGTGACAGAGGTCTACAGAGAATGAGAGAGGAACATGCAAATGAGAATGAAAGTTGGAGCCATCGACCATAAATGGCCAACGTGAAAGTTGCAGAAGCCAAGGTGCAAGTTGTAGGAGTAAATGTTGCAGGTGTCGGCGTCCTTCCCAAAGTTTATTTAAAGCCTTCACACGGGAGGCAGGTGCAGTCGCATGGTGAGTTCAGGTGCCTTCGCGTGGAGAGACCAGGTGGCCACCAAAATCGAACATATTAATCACCTGCATCCGAGGAATGATCCTATCATATTGTGTAAAGGAGATTATGTTAATTTATAGTCAGAAATGATTAGATGATTCAATTCTAAAATAGGGATGATTATAAAAATAATAATAATAATAAAATAAGTAGAAAATTTAATAGGACAATTTAGGTTTTGATAAAATAATCAAACAAGTAGAAAATATATATCGTAGCATTTTTATGTTTATTATTTATAAAAAATAACAAATGAAGAGTTCAATGACCATAACATGTTTTTGTTGTTTTTTTTCTAATAAGATTAAACAGTACAAGATTAATTTGGTCTGTGGTTGGGAGGCCACACCAATAGCATACAAGAAATATTTTCATATTTCCCATATTATTTTTAACCTGAAGATTTGAGATTTTGAACCATACTCGGTGCTGCTAAAATATAAGAGTGTGAGCTTTACGAAACTATAGGCATCCCACCTCTTTAAGCACTAATGTTGTAGATACTTTAAATGTGATCTTGTGTTGAAAGTTAGAATGGTAGCTACAAATATTTCATGCAAGCTTCCAAATGTGCGATACCTGCCTCCTCCTTGTTTGATGATTACAAATCATGGTTAGGTAGACTGCTCGTTGAGTGAGAGAATGGTAGTTTTAGATATACCATGCACTTGAAAGCCTTTGTCTCAGCCCACTTAGTCAAATAATTAGTGCATATTATGATGTATTTCTTTTGTCAGGATGGTGGATCAAGTGGCCCATTGAAATCCATACCCCACTTGTCAAATGACTGTGACAATTTACCATATAAGAAACTCATGAATCACATAGCAGCATCACAAATAACATATACACATGATACACACATGACTGCCAGATATAGGCTACCTTCCTCTGCCTCCTCACCTTTTAATGAAATATGTTAATAAATAAAAAATATTTAACATATCAATTTGGATTTTGTTACAATAAATAATTAAATAATTAAATAGATAAAATCTATCTTTCTTGGTCCATTTAAATTCCTACTTATAATATTCTTGCTTTTAGTTTACAAGTTAATTCATTCTTTATATAAATTTTTAATATACATAAAAATAAATTAGATGTATTTTAATATTATTATTAATCAAAATTATCATAACAAAATTTGCAAAAATATTATAAAAAAATAACATTTACAATATATTTAAAATGATAAAAAATTATTTAATTATAATATTAAGTAATATTCAGCTAAATATATTAAAGTCAATTTTATTATAAACTAATTTTTAAAATTTAAAATGAGAAACTAAACTCCATTTTTTAAAACATTTTAAAACCTATCATAACTCCTTTATTAACTCCATCCTATAACATGTAGAAAAAATAGCATAACAAAACTATTTGATAATGAATAAAATAATAATAAAGCTCTTTGATTATGAATGTAATAGCATTAAACTAATATCTTCGAGAATATATTGGGGGATTGCGAGTACAAATAAGGATTCTATAAAAATAACTATTAGACGTGTAACTTATAATGTAGGGGCCCTAGTTCGACGTGTGGTGTACTAAGGGATTCACACTAACACCAACATGGGATTACTAAAGTATAGACACTTTAAAGGCACCATCGAAGTCGACGGCATAACACCATAGTTCGAAACCATGAAGCGATGGCAGTAATAGGACGACAAACTCCGAGCAAATATCAGTGGTTTAAGGAGCGTAGGCAGAGCCAGGGGCAAGAATTATAGAGTTGTAGGTGGCAATAAAGGGAGAATTTGTTGAAGTCCATTTTGTTTAGAACCTCCAACAATCGGACGAGAAACATCCCTTTGTCGTTGATTCATTTGACCATGACATCCAAATTAGTATCCATATTTTTCATAATTTTTTACATGTTGGAGGAGGTAAAAGTATTATTATTGTGTTTTGTGAAATTAACATATTGGAGGAGGTAAAAGAGCAGTGAGAGCATTGCACAAAGGGAGAAGTTGTTGAACCAGAGCAGAGAGAGAAATTTCCTAAATTTGAGGTTTTTATCTCTGGGTTGTTCGACAGTTGAAGCAAACTGGCCAACATAATGTCCATTCCTCTTCTGATTGGATCCTTAATTCAACATCAATACCACCCATTTGGATTACAATCATGGGACTAACTAATAAATACTCCCTAACATTTATATTTATCTTATTGCATTTCCCTAAATAATTTATGTCACCTCCATCCACAATCATCACTTGAAATTCTGGTGTTGGATATATCTGCTATCAATATTGTAACCATTTTCATTTTGATATATAATTCTATCTTGAGGGTTTTTGGAGTATTGATGTCAGCCAATGTATGACAAGAGATTGTTGGAGTAGTTTCTTCTAGCTCTATATCTTGTGAAGTTTCCACTTCTTGATCTTCTTCATCTTCACAATCTATGTAGAATAATTTCTTCTCATTGAATTTATGCCCTTTAATATACTTGTTGGCATAGTTGAAACATAGTCCCTTTGCTCTTCTTTGATTCATTTTATAAGTAGACAACCTTGTTGGTTTAGGAAAGGGAGCCTGATTTTCCCTATAATTATTAATGACCAATTTTCTAGTGGCCATATTTTTACTTTCAAATTTTCTTGTCAGACTAAAAACATGTTCTATAGATTTAGGTTCAAAGAGACACACCTCATTTTGGATGTTTTCCTTTAAAGTGCCCATAAATAGGTCTAACAAGTTATCCTCTGAAATATTCTTCACTCTAAGACTCAAGTTTTGAAATATTCTTCACTCTAAGACTCAAGTTTTGGAATTGTTGAATTTTCTCTGTAATAGACATTTTTGTCAAATATTTACCAATTGACCAAAGAATGTGTATCTCTTAATAACCCCATATTGTGATATCAATTCCTCTATAAAAATGGAACAAGATATAACAAATTCATTGTTTCTTTCACAAATCCATTAATACCATATATGTTGGTCTTGTTCTAAAAACATGGATGAAATATTTACCGTTTGTAAGGATGCCACTTGGTGTAGATCAAAGTATTGCTCCATCTACAATATCCATTTTAAAGTATCATTACAATCAAATTTCCTCATATTAATATTTAGAATGTAGTAGTTCTTTGGTGTTGACTTGAAGCCCTAATAGTGTGGATCTTCGATTGAAAATCCATGAGTATGGTTTTGTGATTCAACATTTGTGCTCTCCAATTTTGATAGCATGCTCCCCATATGAGATTGATTCTCAAGAACATGCTTCTCCTTATTTTCATGATTTTCTTGGATCTCCACATCTCTTTTATGAAACCTTTCCAAGATAGCAATCATGGATTTTTGTATTTCTTCTTTATTTTAATTCATCTCTATTTCTATCCCTTATATCTATTTATTTATTCCTTACTTATTTTCATTCATATTTATTTATATTCCTTCCTTATTTTCATTCATGTTCTTTTCCATTTCTCCTTTAATCTTTTCTTGAAAACCTGAAAAAAATCACCTTTTTCAACATACTACCATCCATTTCATTAATTTTCTTCTCTAATTGAGATAACCTAAATGATAGGTCTTCACTAATCAGGAGATCATGTGTTATGCTCAAAAATGAAAGTTCTCAAAACAGGACCCAACTTGAGTGACTGAAAAGGTCTCGTCGTTGCGATTCTGGCACCGTGAACGGTTCAAAAAACCGATGTCGTATGAGGAAGATATCGCATTCTGTCTGTTTTCCCAAATAGCAAAAATTTTGTGACTGGATACCCAGTCAACATGCAGGTACAGTCATTAGGTATATTCCAGGAATATTCCATTTTCCTAAGTTAAATAGATTTCTCCAGGTGGCATGTTGTGGGTCATTGATTCTTGTGGTATGGAGATGAGTTTCTGGCCATTGGATGGTTTGCACGTTTTATTATGAACCGTCGGATGAGCGACACGTGGCAAGGCCGGAGGCCGCCACGTGTCCTCAGGATAAGATAGTAAAATTTTGTCGAGTCTAAGGGGGAGTCGACCCTGTGACATTCGGCCTGCCCACATAAACCTCTGACCATCTCGCCTACCATTTAGATCTTAACACTATAGTCCTCCGTTTTAATTTATGGTGTAAAGGTTTATTAATTGGAGGGGGGGACTGCAACCTGCTTGTGGCCCCAACTTTGCGGTCACATGAGTTATATAAACCCACAACAACCAATGTAATCGGCGGCAGCAAACCGTAACACCGGCCACAAAGCTTGGTCATATGGAACATAACCGCAGCATCAACGTTTAACTGGCTGCAACAACGTTTAAACCGACGGCAAAGTTTTTGGTTACATGTGATAGGTTTGAACCGACATCTGTTGCGACGGTCATGCCACCGTAACCTCTAGCGGAATATTGTAACACAGTCACATGGCGAGGTGATATGGCATGTAATGCCATGGTTTGCGGAACTGCAAAGTCCGGGTTTCGCTCCAAATTAACACGGAGTTTTAAAAGCCCTCAACCGTGTGGTTTTAGGCAGGGGGTTAGCTTGTGACCACCCCGACCTAACCACTAGCATTTAAACCAAACGGCTTTCAAATGGCGGGAATAGTAGCGACACCCTGCTTTTAGGAGTTTTTACCAAATTTAACTTCAGTTAAGTGCCAATCTCCACTTTTAATGGAGCTTCTCTAGCTGTCATTAGGAAAAATGCATTGGGAGGCCAATTTTCGACCAATTTGGGTGAAACGAGAGTCTACCTAGACTAATTTGAGCATTCTGGAGCCATTGGTGCAGAGAAAACAGAAATTAGAGGCCGTTAAACACATATAATTTACAATTTTGAGCATAATGACAAAGAGGTACATGCCATTGGAAGTTGGACCAACAGATGTAGCCAAAGAGGGGTGAACTGCTTCATCATGCCTACTGTGTAAAACTTATGTGTGGTTGTATTTATCTGTTATACACTGTTGTTCAGTGTTTTTAAGGCTTATTTTCATGCTTAAAGTTCACTAATTCATCTATGTTTCATGGTTAAAACACTCATTCCTTAAGAAAACAAATGAAGACAAATTGTACATGTTTATATTACTGAAAGTACACTTAGCATAGCAAAACTAATACACTCCTTTCATATCATTCACTTTCTTCATGGGTCAAGGATGGGCCTTCGACAGATTTAATTGGTGCAATAACTTTCTTTGGAGTCATTTTGGAAAATAGTAATAGCCTTCCTCTTTGTTACAACAAAAAAATGGGCTCTTATAATGAATAGTTAGGTCACTAGTAAGTTACACACTTTAATTTGGAGAACATCTAAATGGATGAAGCTTATTGATATATATCTGATATTTTATTCCTTCTAGATATGAAAATTTATTCTTTAATTATATGATATGTTTCTACAATTCCATGGGCGTGAACTGAATTTGATATGCCAATTGAAAGTTAAAGTAGGTTTCCCAAAGCTTGTTGACTTTTTGGACTTTGCCCACGATCAACTTCTATAGGTTGCCACGTGTCCAATTATTAAAATATATTTTTGGAACCTATACTTGAGGTACTTCTATCTATATCCTAAAATGCCTGAAGATTTCATAGTCTGAAAAATTTTAGACAAGAAGACATACAAAAATACCAAGATGACATATTTGAAATGTATTTCATGATTGTTCACAAATTCTAACTTCCATAGGTTATAACTCCAAAATTATAGCAAGCCAAATTCTGAAAATGTTAATGTATATTACCCAAGATTTCATCCTAATATGGTCTAAGTTTTACTTTATGAAGCCTTATCGAAAAAAAGAAGAAGTTATAGTACGAATTTCAAACTTACCTGTTTAAGACCGAATTATGGATCATATAGAAACCTAAGTTCCTAGGCGCATGTCTTCTAAAATGTAGTGAAACAATATGTATAAGTTGGATTGGATATTCACCATGAGTTCCCTGTAATATGGTTAGAGTTTCATTCTCCGAGGCCTCACAAAAAAACTTATAGTGAAAATTATGAACTGACTTAAATGAGACAAAATTTAGGAGCCTTCATAAACCCTAATTTCCTTGGACCATATCTCTAAAAATATAATGAACTAGGATATGAAACTTGAACAAAATATTTTCTTGGGATGTCGTCTAAATCATCTCCAAGCTTCACCATCTGAAATTGCACAGAAAAAAAGTTATAGAAAGAATTCCATGATGACCTATTTGGAGTAGCAAAACCCTAGGATCAAGATCTTTGATACCAAATGTTATGATCCTCACACTTTATAAATTATAAGAAACCAATAATTACAATTCACTTTGAGGAATAACTCTCCTTATACAATAAATGTAATGCTAAATAAGACAATATTTTATGATCATAAGACTAGGTCTTCTTATTATATATATAGGAGACAAATGATACAATTATTATAAAATGAGACCATGAGGGGTTCTAGCCTACATAACAATATAAAAATATAAATGTAATCACTTAATATATAGGGATTAATAAGGGGTTTTTGGGTTAATATGGGGCTTCTATATGGCTTAACATCTACAATCAACTTTCTTTATTCCCTTTAAATTCTGGATCATAATATCCAATTAGGTTGAATTCATCCACCTTATAATTCTTTGGTCCAAAGTCTTAAGTTCCCTTCAAGTATTTTACAACTCTTTCTGCAATAAAAAAATTTACTTCATAAGGTTTTTACATAAACCTCAAAAGAAACCCAACAACAAATGAAATATTTGGTCTAGGAGTGCTAAGGTAGATAAGACTTCCCATAAGGTATATTTACTTACTTACATCCTCAAATTCACTCCCTTCTTTTGAATTGAGCTTGAATTTTGTTCATTGGAGTAGATAGATGGTAACATTTAACCATGCCAAACTTGCCCAATAATTTTCCAGTGTACTTATTTTTGGAAATGAATATGTATTTTAGACTATGATTCACTTCAATTCACAGTTAGTAGTGATGATGTCCCAAATATGCCATATCAAATATTTTATTAAACTATTTCTTTATGGATGCAATGTATCTTTTATTTATGCCTATTATTAATAAAATATCTGCATACACTACAAGGTACACAACACTTTTGCCAACTTTCTTGAAAAACATAGTTGCATCATCAATATTAAATCCTCAATTAACTTTTCATACCATTTTTATGGTGCTTCTTTCAGGCCTTATAAGGATTTGATGAGTTTACATACTTTATGTTTCTTCCTTCATGAAAAAAAAAACCTTTTTGTTGAGACATGAATACATCCTCTTCCAAGTCTCCATTCAATAAAGTGGCCTTCACATCCATTTGATGAAATTTCAATCCATTCTATGTTGTTAAGACAAATAGAGTATGAATGGTGCCCCATTTTGTTTTGGAAGCAAAGGTATCTTCATAACCAATGTCTTCTTGTTGTGCAAAATCCTTTTGCCACAACTTGTTTTTGTCGAATGAGATATTTCATTTGTACTTTTTTTTTAAATACCTAATTGCAACTATTTGGTTGGTTCCAAAGGAGGGTCCACTAACTTACACGTCCCATTATTGATGAGAACAACATGCTCATTCTACATGTATTTTTTCCACTCATCATGAGAAATAGCTTCTTCCAACATAGTTGGTTCAAGGTTAGTAAATAAATTCAATTCACAATCATTTGAAACATCCATATATTCTACATCATATCCATAATCTTGTTTGGTGGAACCTTTAGTTCTTGTCTTTTCAGTCTCCTTAGAATGAACACCATCAAGTGTTTTAATAAGACACTTTGGTGGACCTTTCTAAGATGGTATAGGTTGCTCCATTCATTGAGAGGGTACCACATTTTCATCAATATCCAACCTTTCAATCCTCCCAATAAAATCATCCAACTAAACTTAATTTTTTGATGAAGTGTCTAGAACTTGTTTAGGAGGGGGAGATGGTGTTGCAAAAGGAGATTCTATAGATTGATCTAAAATAAGGACCCTCATTCAATATTTGTAATCTCATCATCAAACTCATGGTATGTATTTACATTTATCCAAATGATAAAGCTACCATACAATAGTTTTTCATTCTTGGAAAACTCAAGAAAAATTACATCTTCAGAAATAATTAATTTCTTTTTTAGCTCATTGTAAAGACGATATGCCTTAGTGGTATTTTGAGTACCCCAATAAGATGCACTTCATACCTCTTGCATCAAGCTTGTTTCTTAGGGATAAAGGTATAACAAGTGGAACCAAAGATCTTGAGATGCCTCATCGAAGGAATGTATCCATACCACATTTCATATGGAGTCTTATTTCCAAGAGCATAAGAAAAAAACATATTTTTCACATATAATGTACATAGAACTACATCATCCCAAAACATCAACTTTATATTTTTTAAAAACATAAGAAAACAAATGATATTTAAGATAGTCATCATTCATTCTTTGAGCTACACCATTCTATTGAGGATTGTATGGAATTATGGTGTGATGTTTAATACCATGTCGGGGTGGATGTTTTTCAATCCATTAGATGCATATTCTCCTCTGTTATTAGTACAAAAAGATCCAATATGTCATTGTACTTTGTTTTGAATCTGTAAATGAACATTTTTAGAGATTTCAAAAATTTGTGCTTTATCTTTCAACAAGTACACCAACACATCTTGGTGTAATCGTCAATAAAAGACATGATATATTTATTACCATCAACAGATGGGCCACCCAAATTAGAATGTAATAATACAATTTTTCCACATGCTTTGGAATTGGAATCATGGAAGGGTTGTTTTCTATGTCTTCCAAGGATACAAACATCACATTGCTTCAATTTCCTAGGAATAGTAGTCAAATAAGAACACCATTATTTTCCAATAATGAAGGCTATCATAATTAATGTGTGTAAATCTAGCATGCCATATAAGACTAGATAGAAATTTACCAGTCATGACAGCTATGTTGTTATAATCCTTCCTTATTTCAAATTTTCCATCGAAGATATGAATGGAATGACCTTTCTATCAAATGTTCACAAGGGATAGCAAGTTCCTTCACAACTATGGACTACATAGCACATCATGTAGAAGAAAATATGTGAATATGGGAAATTTAAGCTCGATGGTGCTAATTATTGAAGGTTTTAGACTTGATTTATCTACAAAATAGAATATGTGTTAGGAAAAATACTAAGAGGGGGCGGGGTCAATCAGTAATTCAGTTTAAATTTTCATTTCATATTCTGAATTATGTACGATACTGTTATGTATGCAACCAACGTGTGTACGTGACTTCAATTAAGAAAAACAGTGTATACTCAGTTTACTTATTTTTCAAACTTTCCATCTGATGTTTATTACATTATTAATTTCATCGGTCATTTAGTATGCAATAAAGATAAGATAAATCATGAGACATAAGAAACTCATCAACACATATGAACACCAATATTTTTAGATGGAAACCTAATGTTGGAGAAAACTACCATTATCATCATCTTTGTCTTCTTTTTTATTATAGAAAGAAAATATTCATTACATCTTGTATGGTTGCATACTCTTACTAACACACAGGCACCCACCTTTAAGAGGCTACAACCTTTACTTGTTCTCCAACACCCACTGGAAGGGAGATAAAACCCCCTGATCTCGTTTACTGGCTCCTACCAGAAGGGAGCTCCTACCCCCTCACTGAAGAATACAAGGAGTCCTACCCTTCTTTGTCTTTAGTTAATAATTGTTGTGATCAATTTGAGGTTTGCATTCAAAACCTAGAGGATTCTTATGATGATAATGAGTTCATGGATGAAGACATCTTGGAGGCTTTGCATGAGAATCCTTTTCATCACAAAAAAGAGCAAGTGTTTTCTCTCATGGAAGAAAAAGATGATGTATATTGTCTTGATGTTCATAAAGACCTCCCACAGGAGAAAATTCTTGCAGCAGTACAACAAGTTGATCAGCCAAAGGTTAAAGAATATCTTTAGCATCCTTGTGAATCTTTAGGAGAGAAAGAAGACAATTATTTTGTTATCAAAAGAAAACAAAAAGTTCTTTCTCCTCTGTTTGAATATGAGATAGATCAACTCTTGAAAAGTCATATTACAGTCCAAGATAATGCAGGTTTGCAGTGTTCACATAGTCAAGAAAGTGTTGGTAAAAATTCTTTCATTTTTAAAAATGAAAATCTAAGTTTAAATGAGGATAATCTTGAAACTATATTTATAGATCATCATGAAGAAAGACAATCTCTTTTTTCAATGTTCATATTTGATGAGGTTTCTCTTGAACCTGATTTGCCTAAGTACGATAAATCTGAAGATAATTTCGATGAGGAGTTTGATGAAACTATACAGAAAATTGTTGTGAGTAAACCAATTTATGATGATGATTCCCTGCAAGGAGATCAGCTAACAGATATTGTTTTCTTTCATGAAGATGATAGGGTTGTCATGTTTGATAATTTTGAAGAATGTTCCTTGTTTAAGGATGACTTAGACTATGAAATTGAGGAGTATGAACCAGAGAGAGACAAAATGCCAGAGATTGAGTCAAAATTTCCCATGCTTGAGGAATTTATAGCCAATACTCAAATAGCAGAAGGTTATACTTCCCCATACCTTCCTATCGATCAACAAACAAGCATTATTTCAGATCAGAATGAAGGGAATACATGTATTTTTTCTTTTGGATCTCAAGACAAGGTAATGCTTCAGGATTTTCAAGATCCCTTCGGCAATCTTTTGCAATCATTGGAGAAGATGAATGTTGTCTAATTTGTCAGCATAAGTCTTGGTTTCATTTTTTATCATGAGTTGCCTACATTTACATCATTCTGCCTGCTCGAGGAAAGTGAGAGCAGAACTTCAATAAGTAGCCATCTCCTAGATTAGTTACACTGGAAGGATAATTTCACCTAATCATCAATTTGGCAGCTGATTAGAGTAGGCTGGTATCATTTCAGTTTGATTTTATTTTATTTTCAACAAGTCTTGACAGAATTCGTCAAGGTTTGAAGTCGGAGGTGAAGGCCCTAAGGCTTTGATGATCTGTTAGTGTGGGTTGAATTTTGCAGTGTGTTTTCAGTTTCAGTTTTAGTTTCAGTTTACAGATTGGAATCCATTGCCCAATGGATAAGGCATTGATCTACAAATTCAGAGATCTGTGGTTCTAGACACCTCCTTCGGAGCTATCTTCCCTAATTGGAGCCTATGTTAGCACTGGTATTTTCATCCTACCCATCCCACCTTATTTTACTCTGCTTTCACCTGATCTCCGTCATTATGATTGACCTCGCTTCATTTTTTACTATTTTCACATTTTTCTCCAATATCCAAAAATTTCATTTCATTAGTTAGCTTATCCAAGTTGTTACTCCAAACCCAAAATTCATTTACTATATAGCCTAAACTATATTTAAAACCCATAGTTTAGCGCTTTGAATCCCATTTAAACCCCAAAACCCACATACATAACCTTTCGGGACTTATTACTTTATAAACTCACTTATATTAAAGACTGTAATTTTAATGTTATAGCTTCTCCCACTCATCGAACAACCGTGTTATATAACATTATACCATAAACCTTACCGCATTATATATTACATATCATATATATAACAAACCACTGCTTAAAACCTTTGGTAGGACCCCTTACCTTTATCGCATATCGGCAATCGCATGCTTCGTTACCATCTTCATTGGTTATCGCTCCAAAACGCTGATGCGATATTAAGTGGGACCCTTCTGCCACGTCACCTCCTCTCCCATCGCCTTTTCGCATATCAGCCATTGCAAAAAATTGTTACAACATTCATGTGTTATCACTCCAAAACGCCGATGCGATATTAAGTGGGACCCTTACCTGCCTATCGCCAGGTCACTCCCATCGCATATCACTATCTTACTTCCAAACATGCATCGCTATCCATCTCCAGATGCGATTTGCGATCATTAATAACCTCGATCCCCCGGTTGCGATATGAAATAAGCCCCCTCTACCGATCTGCGATAAGCTTTGACCCCGAGTTATGAAAGCCTTTGACTTTGCGATTTGCGGTATCACAAATCGCAAATCACAATTCTTACCCCATGTTTCTCATATTAACAAATATGCCCGATTTGCGATTTGCAATTGGCCCACCATTACTACTCATGTCACCTTCCTTTTCACATATCACAAATTCTATGTGCCAAGACCATTGTTGTCCGCTCCAGCTCTTGCGATTGCGATATTCTTCTCTTCCTTGTATTTAATACTTCTGCCATTTCACCGCTATACTCCGCTAACCTTTGCTCCACACCTTTATTTACCAAATCTATCTAAAAGGTTTGTTAATATAACGTTGTTTGGGAACCACCAATCTAATCATCTGTGCTAAATCTATCCAAAAGAATTTTCGCTAGTTCAAAGGGATTCTTGCTATTTTTAAAGGAAAAGCAGTTTGCATTATTTACAAAAAGAAAAAGGATTTTCTGTTAAAATAATTCCACCTGTTATCATATTAAAAAGGTTGATTCAACTCAACATTCAGCATAATAAAACAGATTATCAACCTTTATCCCTGTTCTGAAGGTGTAGATCTGCAAGGGAGATTTCTCCAAATTATTCCAGATCATGAATTTGAAGACTTGGGAAAGCAATTCAATTTATTTTATGCAAATAAACAGTTTTATGTTCCTAGAGGTTAGGAATTAGCTTTTTGTTATAAATAATTAAGGATCTGAGATTTGCCTCAGATTTTGTAAATTTGTCTATAAATTGCAGAAATCCAATGTAATATAGGGTTGGAGTTGGAATTAGTTCGATTTTTCTAGTTGATCAAGGGAACTTGTACTCAGTTTTTTCCAAGCTAATAAAGAGGAGTTTCAACTACATTTATGGGATACCTCTGGTATTGAAAGTCTTTCATAGTTTCTTCTTCAGTATCATGTGTTTGAATGTATTGTTCATATTCACTTTCATTTCTATGTTATGATATTTTACAAGTTAGAAATTCAGAATACATGTCTTCCATGCTCTATTTTGGGTAACTGATCATATTTTTTTCATTATCTTATGTCTGAGAAAAATACATATCTTATGCTTTTCTCAGCCTTCTTACAGTTTCAAAATCATTCCACAACCATTTCCTTCAAGTGACTGGCATTGTATCTACCTTGCCCCATTGATCCCTACAACCCTAATTCATTTTCCCTGACCTAGCTTTCCTTGATCTAATTCCTTCAGCCAATGATTATCCCAACCAAACCAAATCAAAACAACCCCCTGCACTCATTATCTAGCCTAAAACCCTAATTTCTCCAGCCCTTCTGGTTGTGACCCTTTTGGAGAGAGCCCTCTCCGACTTGATAGGGCTAGCTATCAGGTCAAAAGATTGGTGTGTGGTTACCTCTGTTGGGATTCCTTCCTCAGCCTTGGGAATCTGGTGGAGTGATAACAAGCATCATATTGACATCAAGTACATCTTGGTTAAGTAGGTTTCCATCAAGGACATCACATTAGCCATAATTCCAACAATATGATCTACAATATCACCGAAGTCTCTTTGGAAGGTCATGTGCATGTTATACCTTTGTCAATAAGCCATATATATCTCTAAGAATTAAGTGGAGTCTGAAATAAACCTTTAGTAACTCCAATATTGCAATGTGAAACAATGTAACGAGAAGATTCAAATGCTTTACCTTTCACCAGATTTGGTGTTTTACCTTTGTCTTCTTATGGATCCTACTTGTCTTTCATCTTCTCCTATATTCTAGATGTCTTTTCCTCATACCCATTTCTATTGCAATGGACATAATGGGGATTATATCTCTCACCTTAATTGTGTCTACTCCTTTCCCCCTCCCCCCTCCTTTGAAATCTTTCTTCGATGTCCTCTTTTAATTCCATCTCCTCTCGACGATTCATGTGACTGATTCTTCCCTTTTTGAGAATGACACACAAGCTCTCTAGTGGGATGAGTTTTCTTATTATTTCAAAAATCCTTTTCACATTCAGAACTTTCTCCACCATAGATTCAAATGAGATGGACTTCAATTAGCCACTAGCTTGTAGAGATTCAAGTTAGTAGGAATAAGTGTGATAAAGGGAATTGATGAATATTTTCAGAGGAATGTTTATCTTCACTCTAGTGGCATCTATGACATGCATGAAAATTTTGATCTCATAATCTAAACCCATGGGGTCATCATCCTTCAACTCTAGGTTGAAGAGATTCACTAATAGTTATAAAAGTTGTAATTCTAAGTGTGAGTCATATAGGTCATTTAAATTCTTTATAACACCATAAGAATACTTAATGGAAAAAATATGATTGCTCACCTCTTCACTTACTATCTTAGTAATCAAGACATATTATTTCTAGTCCTCGATATTCCTCATGGGTAACTCCTTATCTAAATTTGGATTGTTAGTCCCACTATCTTATCCTTCATTACAATGTTAGCCTATCCTAAGTAGGTTCCATCCCAAAAATCATTCATGATGATTGGTTAGGTTTGTTAATCAAAATCCTATCATGTCCCTTTTTATAACACCTGAATCATTCAGGAAGCTCTTGAGATCGAGAAGCACTGTAACAACTTCAACGGGGAAGACAACTACAAGCTAAGTCAATCCTCAAAGCCTGTTATCCATCAACTTTCTCATTGATATTTTGTTCCCTTCCTCCCCTCTCCTTCACTCAATCTTCTTCTTATCCTTTCCTTTCACCTTTATTCCATTCAATCACCCCCACCCCCCCCAATCCTCTGATTTTTTCCTACCTTTCTTATTCATTTTGATCTTGAAAATTTATATCAATTATGATCTCTTATTCTTATAACTTTTCCAATTTTTATTTATTTCAATCTTTGAATTTTCTATTATTATAAATTTTGATCTCTTAGTCATATATATATATATATATATATATATATAGTTACCACTAAATTTATATAAGTTTTTGGTTATGCTCGCTTTTTTAATTCTCTTGATCTTTGTGCTCCATTAATCACAATATTCAAGGCCTCAATTTTTTCACTTATTAATTAATTAATTTAATTATCTAATTCATACATTTGAATTTGCCCCTTTACCTAATTAATTTAACCCTTTAAAAACTACCTTGATTAAATTATTATTAATTTCTTAATCGCTACTTTATATTCTTGTCTATAAAGACTCCTCAAAACTCATTCGATATCATTATGCTTATGGTCCGTGATGATGGGTGGAATTTCCACTCGAAATGTTGGATGGATTAGGAATCCCTTACATAGTTTCTTCCAAAAAATCTCCACAACATGAAAAACTATGAAAAAGTGCATTCACTTATTGTGTTTGATCTTTCTCGACACTCCATTATAATCAATACCACACAAAAAAATGGACAAAAGAAAATGAATTTTCGATGGGGTTATGAGTTGAGGTTCCACACTTCACTATTATTGGAAGTAAGATTCCTTGGTAATTTCCATAGAGCTTCCAAACGATAAAAATGAATGGATATATTTTGTGTTTTTTTGTTAAAGGCAACAAATGTAACAACCTTGGGTTGATTTTCCATGTAAATGGAAGGACATTATAAAGGAAAAATGTGACCAAGGCCATGGGACATGTATTTGAAGCTGAATGGAGAGGAAAAACATTATAGTGGGCATCACTTGTGGTTAATTATTGACAATGTAAATTGGAATTGGCATTGGAAAAAGGAAAGGGAAATAAATGACAATTAATTCAAGAAATAAAGGAAAATAGGAGAAAAGGAAGATGAAGAGACAAGAATAAGAACGTAAATGAAAATAAAGGAAATTGAAGGAAAAGAAAATAAAAGGAGAGAAAGAACATTCTATGACTTAGTTACTCTTGGACATTATAGCATTCACTTGGAAATTGAGGCATTATCACTTGGACTTGGAGAGAAAGAGCACATGGATACAAGCAAGCAAGTAAAGGAAATAAAGGGAGCGAAAGGAGAAGGTTGGGAGAACAACTAAAACAAGAGGATTTTGTAGGTAACAGGTTGCATGTGTGATTTCCCTGTTGGGATTTTAATGCATGGTGCATGCATTTGGTTTACATGATTATTTTGCTATCATTGACATGGGATTTCCTGGATTGACATTGTATTCATATTTCCCTTGCCATTTCCTTGATAGGAATGGTGTGTTGGGATTCATTTTTGGTTGAGCTTTGGATTTCCGGAAGATTTTAGATCCAGGTGAGGTGGTATTAGGAAAATCCCAAGGGTTCAGGGTGGATATGGTTTCCTTCGTGAAGCCCTTGATAAGTGGGTGGAGATAGGAAAATTCCTCTGGCTAAGGTGAAGAAATTATGAGGCATCCAAGCTTGTGTTGATTTGGTGATCTCTCGACTAGTTTAGGTGAGATGAAAATGGCTTGGGGGTGTAGGTGGTTTAATCTATAGAGTCCATTTTTGGTTATATTTGGTTTATCCCATGAGATCCCACATTCATGCTTGGAATATGGCATGAGGGTGATTTATTGAAAGAAATATTTGGTTCATCCCAATCTATGGTCAGGCGGTATGTGGAAGTCCTTGACTTGGTTGAAATTTTCATATGTTATTATGTGTCAATTCTTATTGAGATTAAAAAGCACACGTTTGGATTTTATGATTGTTTTTTCATGGTTCCATTCAGGTTAAATTATAGTTACATGCATGGTATATTTCTCATGTTATGATGTGATCTTGTTATGAATCCATTCCATGGTTTGATGGGATCTTAGTTATCTTATATGAATGGATGAGCTAATGTGTGTTGTTGCAGCTTGTAATAGAGGGACACAAGCCTTCTTGATGATTCTATGATGATCTTAATGAAATATTGAACATGTATGCATTCATGAGCTACAAGTAATTTGTTTACAAAATGTTTGCATAAATTACTATTTTGTATTTGTGAGTTGAGTATGATTAGAGCTGGAAATTTATTCTGGAGGATCTAGTAGCTAGATGAAAGAGTTCTGGAAATTTCTAGGAAACTCTAGGCAGTGGCTTGAAGACTAGCCTAAAAATATGGAATAGATTCCCTGGTCTCATCCACAGGACTAGGGAATTTCAGTTGTAGTTGCATGATGGAAATATTATGCGTGTGACTGAAGCCTTCTGGTCGTATTCACAACTTGGAATGTGTGCAACTAGGGTTGTAAATTCAGGTAAAAAGAAGGTTCCAACACAGGGAAGGATTACAAGTGGGTGTCGTCTGACATATAGGTGATCAAGTGTTCCTGAGAGGTTGCAATAAAGTTTCAAGATAGTAGTCCCCACTTCCATAACTGGAACTTGGTTTTTGGGTCATGCATAGTAACTCTCAACTCATGTTTACCCTGGAGAGCTTGTAAAAGCGGGTAAATGTGGGGTGGATGCTACAACAAGAAACCCAATAATTGTGCACTAAGGTGAACCAAATTATATATATATATATTCTTCTTATGATTGGTGTGGTGTGTCATGAGATGTTGAGATACATTTATTTGAGTGAATTGAAATTGGTTTTTGTTGTAGTTAACTAAGATTTCTAGGACCCATTGAAGCCCATATTTTGACATGCTAGATTGTGTTGGTAACGTATTTCACCCCACTAGTTGAGATGATACCAATACCACTAGTTGAAGATTATAATATCGATTGATACTCAAATTCTAGAGAGAAACAATGTGACTAATGATTTCATGCCCATGCATATTTCTCAGAAGTATTTATATAATGGTGTTGAAAGATCAAAATTTTATATGTTTTAGAGTTTATTTTTGAATATTTATCTACAATGGTTTTCTTTTCCAAAGTAAGGTTTATGTATTTAGGGGGAGATAGGGTGAACGGTCTTAGAAGTGGAAATATATTTGATATGAATCTCTATAGATGAAACCAAGGTATGAGAGAGATGCCCTGCAATATATTTTATGTGTATAGGTGTCACTTCATGACCTATCAGAATGGACATGAAGAGAGAGTTGAGAAAAGGATATGAATGTAAGTTAAGAGGTCTCAAAGATTGACCATTGAGTAGGGTTTTGGATAGAGGGGAGAGTCCACATTGGAAACAAATAGGAGATACAAAGTTGAGATAGGTCTAATGAGCGTCAACATTTCGTGATGGATTTTTGGACTACAAACATGAATGGACAGGAAAATGATCCTAAATTTGGTTGAGGGAATGCTAGACTAGAGAAGAAAAAATTCGATTGGATCATAATGGAAGATTTGATAGTTTCATAATGGTAGAGTAGTAAATATAATAGTTCAAATGGTATAGTGATATATTTTCTAGACTCGGAATTATAGAGTGGTTAAGATCTAATGCGAAGAGATATAGAGATGCATTTCTAAGTAGGGGTAAAGGAGTTAGAACTAGTTCTAATAAAATTATTTGAGAGAGAAATAACTTCACTCTTGATTGCATTTCATGAAGGTGATACATTCATAAATACATATTTTTATGACTTTTGTTTTCATCTTCCAAGTTTCGATGACTCTTCCTATTCTCCTAACTCTCTATATTTCTCCTAGTTATTTACAAATATTTATAATTACCTCAATCCCTAAGCATTAGTTATATAATACGTGAAGTATGCATATAAGCAATAAATAGCAAAAACTGGAAGCCCAATTGATTATATACTAAAAATTTTAACCAATTATGTGAGATGAAAACATCACCAAATTTATCTCATTTAAGCCAATATTGGCAAATGAAATGATGGTGACCAATGTGAGTGGTACAAGTAGTGTTACTACTGCAAATTAATTCAATCACCGTAAACATAAAGAGATTCACCATTCCATGAAATAATTCATAACCTCCATAAGCTTAAATTCCAAAATTTCAATTTGTAGTGCCAATTAATGTTGCTCACTTAGAGGGATTCACAACGTGTTACAATACCAAATTCTTAGAAAAAAATATCTTTGATTATATCTCATTCACCAAAAACATTTAAATATATGTCCAATTTCATGAGATCATCTACCAAATGAATTCTTACGTGAGAGGATAAATGGATTCTTACATGAGAAGATAAGTGCCATTGTGTTGAAGCCTCGAAAATCGTTGCTTCAAACATTGGGGGAAAACCACTCGGTCCGGACCTTAGAACAGCTCCTTCTCCTTTTGGGATGGTGGCTCTGACTGGATTTATAGGACTAGTTTTCTAATAATGAAATGGATTGGTGATGGAGTGTTTGTGCAAGTGGATAATGAAACTAACTAATTGAAATAATCTATCTAACTTAATCTATGACTTGCAAATAACTTTAAAACTAACCCGGGTATTAAATATGAATATGACTTAAAGATTGTTTCAATCAAACAAATAACCATGAAAATGTATTATTTACTTAAAAGAAAGATGTAGTATCATATAATGATAACTCTGTTTAAGAAATTAAACAGAGTTATAATAGCATATCGCATTCATAAATCGATATCGTTTACACACACTATGAAAGATGATATTCCTATATCTTCAGAAATGATATGATAAAAAAATATTTGAGAAACAAGCATATACAAGCGATAACAAATTTCAATGACAATATTTCATCATATAAAGAAAAAAAAAACGTAATCGATAGAAATACCATATACATTTGATATCTTCCTGATGCAATTTGATATTCTGATCCTGCACTTTAACTTAGAACAATCTTCAAGGTACAGAAATGCAACTCTAAAAAATAATTCACCATTAAATCACAGGATGTGATCCTTTATAAAAAAATAAGATAGTCAAGGAGTACAGAAATGTATTATCCAAGCCCAAAATATTACAAATTCAAGACCCTTTCTAAAATGCCTGAAAGGGGTTTAAATATGAAATTCAAAAACAAATTAACTAAAACTATTGCTAAGAAAGATCATCGGAGACCCGAAAATAGAATTGTGATCTTCAATAAATCAGGTTCATTGGATTTCCATAATATCTAATGTGCGAATTTGGCATATCTTGAGCATATCTTTCACTTCAGTTGGGTGACTCAGTCGAGAATGCAGTTGACTGGTGTATGTGGCATCAGAAAGTTCCTAAATGATATAATTGATGGTATTGGAAAGACATTTGGTTGCCATCTGTTGACTGTGTGGTTTGATCAAATGCGACCACAAGGCATCCCATGTAATTTCTTGTGTTTTATTAATCTGTTGATCTTTACTGATTAAATCATGTTTCCATCTTTTATCTATCTCTTTAACCTTCGGCAACTTTCCTGGAGTGCAATCTGAGATTAAATTTGCTACATATAGACTATCATTAACCAGCTGTGTCAAATTATCCATTATAGTCCTTGCTCTAGAAGTAGCACGTTCTTCTTTAATCATTTGAGTTTCCCACTCAGAAAATAGGACTTCTTTATGCGATACTTCAATTCTAGGAAGATTTGCAATTTTACCCTGTTCTGTTTCCTGCCATGTGATAAATTCTGAAATCTTCTCATCGGCGCTTTCAATTTCTAATCTTGTATTGACTGCTTCGTCGATGAAGGATGATGTTATTTCACAAAGGGGTTCAGCTTGTGATATTTTCTGGCATAGATCATCCAATTGTTGGGACAACAATTTACTCACTTCAAGGGCTTCTATTTTGAACTGGTCCACTTTAGGATAATATTTGAATTTATCCATTTTTGCTTGAAATATTATACTTTGCTCTTCCTTTGCAGTTTTCTCATTTTGCAGCAATGTCTGCAATTTTGTTACTTCCTGGGACAACTGTTGTTGTTTGTTGAAATCTTGCTGATTAAGCTTTTGCTTTTCAATGTTCAATTGTTCTTCTAGTTGCTTAACTCTCAGTCTTTCTCCCTCCAGCTGCTTCTCTAACTGTGATATCCTTTGTTGATCATTTGTTGTCCTTTCTTCTAACAATGCTATCTGCAACTCCTTTTGTTTTACCAGTTGAGTAACCTCAGTAGCTTTATCCATTGTGGCTGCACTATAAGCCCCTGCATATTGAGATAGTTTGCTTAGATCCTCTGAAGGATCTACTTCAGAATGTTTCCAAACTACATTCATTAGTTCAACCTGGGGATTTGAAAGTGGTCCTTGATCAATCCTCCTTTTTCTTTGGTTTCTTACTACAGCTCTATGCTTAGGGCTGTAAAAGATATCTAGAGGGGGTATGTCTTCAACCTTTAGTACAATTTCTTCGAATGGGTCTTCAGGAATGATCTCAATATCTTGACAGTCATTATTATTAATTTGAGAACTACCCTGGTCTCCTATTAGTTGAGCAAATTGTTCATATTCTTTTAACAATTGTTCATTAATATGGGTTTCAGTAAAATCTCCCTCTTTCTCACTGGTCTTTTCTTTTTCAAGTTGATCATTAGGCTTGCTCCTTGTATCTTCTTTTTCTACCTATACATCAATTTTGCTGCCTTTATCCTGCTTCTTTTTCTGTACATCAATTTTAATGCCTTTATCCTGCTTCACTGTCTGTTTTGTTTCAGTACTCTCTTCTTCTTGTAAAGAAGTCTTTAATTGGTCAAGGGGAACTATAAGCAGTCTTTTGCTTCTAAATTGTAAAAACTTATTCATATCCTCTGCTTGAAACTTTGATTTAGTTGAATCATAAACCTACGATAATTTCTCAATCGAAACAAATAGGTCATCAAAATCATCAGTTTCATGCTCAAATTTAGAAATTTGCACCATAGATGTGAAGTTGAATGCAACTTCATTTGGATCAAATTTCATACTGGGAACAGTTGCAAGCTTGAGTTGTTTTATCTTAAAGGATTCCTTTTCTGCATGCTTGAAATCGTTTAGGGTATAGGTTCCACTTTGGAAAGGAAATGTAGGCCACATCAATTTTTTAGAATTCTTTAGAATTCTGGACATTCCCTTTTCGGTCAACTGGTAAGCTATTTCTTGAGCCAACAGTTTATCTGGGACATATAAGGGCAAAATGTGAGGTTCAAAAATGCTTCCAAATACCCTGATATAGGTGAACTTTTCTTCCCCGAACCAATTTCCGACTGGGGTTAAATCAAGTTTTGCCTTATCTGAAAGTCGAGGAGGGGGTTGGTTAAAAATAGCTTGATAAATGGGCAACATATAGCCATGGAAAACTCTGTATACATGGTTCTTGAAATGGGCTTTCCACAGATATTTATGATAGGTGTGTATAGGAGTAGGATCCTGAGGAGTCCATTTCCATTCCAAAATAGGAAACTCAAAATTAAAGCATAAGGAATCTAAAATGTAAGCACGGAAATGAAATGGGGGTGTGGCTCCAATATGCTTATTTCTTCTATAATCCAGAATTTTATTTGTTATTTTATCATATAAAATAACTAACCAATCCATAATAACGGAACCAACAGCGGCCTCAATCAGGGGTACCATTTGAATAGAAAACCTTGCAGAATTATCACTCCCAAAAAGTCTGCACATCATGGTAGCAGCATATCAATACGAAGGTGCGAGAGACTCTATAGAATACATACCTGAGGTCTCATGCTTATGTTTGTATGGAGCTTGTCTCCATTCCTTAATAGGATCTGATTCTATTTCATTGCTTGAAGCAAAATCCTCTATGAAAGCTTTATTGTAAGTGTTCTGAGGTTCTGGCAGATGATACATTGCCTTGATATCTTCCGCTCTAAAAGACCCAAACATCTTTCCTCCAGCTGTGACAAATGTTATGTCTGTGATGGTTGTAGTTTCTATTACCCATCTTACTAGATCATAGTATGGAAATACATTTGCACGAGCTACAATTCTATGGAGAAAAGAGTTTGCCAGTTCTTTAAGGGGATTATCATCTGAATCTGATTCTTCATCTAGCACCGTTGCCTTTACTTCTGTAACTGTAGGGTTTTCTTTTTCAAGAAAACTTGGCATGTAGTATCTGTAACTAGTTTTATTTTGACTGGATTTTCCTTTGACATGATGGTAACCTTTGCGACGGCAGCAGATCTCGATTTCTTAAGCTTTTTTGACATTTTATCTCTCTGGTAGTGTCTTGACGGTTCTGCGGATAAGCAAAATTACTGCTCTACGGCTCTGTAAATGCAAAAATCCTCTTAGCAGTAGGAAGAAATTGAGTCAGAATAACATCATTAAGCAAAAAGGAAATTGTTTACGAACAATTTGCGAAAGATTTTCTTTATGATTCTAAATTGATTATCTCCGTATTAAAATTCAATGCCCTTAAGGAAAGTCACATTCACGCATTACTTTTGTCATAATTCGTTTGATTTTCGTTTAATGATAGTCGTACATAGGGGATCGACGATATCCAAATCTCAATGTAAGAATTACCTCTTGGAATTTCCGTTTTTGATTTGCCGATGTGTGAAGCACTAGTAGTGATTAATAATAAATGATGGTTTATCGCATCAGACTATTCGAAAGGAAAGCCAAAAGACATACCATGTTTTTTTACCGATTTGCGATTTGCGATGAAGTCATGTCGCATCGAATCTTTCCAAAGGAATGAATTGTAATGTGACTTTGCCGAAATGCGATTGCGATTGTAGTGGGGTCCATCGCATCGTAACATTTATAAAGCAAGTAACTGTGATGTTGATGCGCTAAAATGCGATTTCGATTGAAATTACATTGCATCGGAGTTTTTCGATTAGACTTAATGACATATGACTTACCCGAAATGCGATTACCGATAAGTCTCATCGCATCAGAGCTTTTGCGAAGAGGATATAAGAAATGTAATACTTCTTTGTTTTGCGATTTGCGATTTACTTTATCGCAACGGACTTTTGAAAAGGATAACACTTAGACTTTGTGCGATGCGATATAAGTCTTATGATTTGATTGGATCGAAATTACTTTGATATCACATTTTTCTATTTGATATGGAATTGATGTTTTGTATGTTTTAACAATGAATCCTTTTTTATTGTTTTTCTATGATAATTGGATTTCCTCAAAGTTTTATTCCTATCTTAAAAGAAAAGGGGCCCTATTTCTTATTAAAATTTAACATAAAAATTTAGAAATGGGGAGGGTTGTTGTACAGTACAACACATTGTTAGGTTAATAGTTTAGTGTTTCTATGTTATGAAAAAGTAGATGTACTCAAGTAAACAAAAATATAAAAATATGTTCTTTAAAGCAATAATGTTAAGCTTGATTTGTAATCAACATTTACACAAAATTATAGTCCATTTTGAACTCATTTAATATAAAAAAGAAGTAAGTGCAAAGTGATAGCAACCCAAATGTAAAATGCTTAAGAGTCATGAGATATAATGGATTGTTATTAGAAACTTAGAACTAAAAATATGTATGACAACAATAAAGAATTAAGATGCCAAGAAATGAGGGTATAAAAATTTTGTTTATTTATGCATATATTTATTCACACGCTAAATGTTGCATCAAAGAGAACCTTTGGGTGTTAAAACCCTTAACCATAGATTTCGACCATGAATAGAAATATCCCCGCGAAAACAAATGCAACCGCATGATATCAAGTAGAAACCACATTATTGGCTCATGTATGCTTCATATGCCATCAAGTGTACAAGTAGTGTTTCCAACACACTATCATTGATCCTTAGGAAGTGACATGAATCCCAATGCAATGTCATGGATCCCAATAAATGTGGCATGAAACCCAATGTATGCATCTATGTCTATATTATTATATATTTTGATGTAAGTACATAGATCATGAGGCATAGTGCATGGATACCAATGTGGAGTGCCCAAATATGATAGTAAATCAAGTCTCACATAAGTTGTTAAGAAAAACATACTAAATGATCGCTTCTAACATCATAAATATGCTAATTTTTACAATTTTCTTAATTTTACAATGATGAGACAATCTTATCCCTACTACACATGACAATTTCTAAGACAAGAGGTATTTCTTAGGTCACTTGGTTAGGTATGGGTAAAAATCATGAATAACTTATGTAAAGGGGAGGAAGAATCATGTATTGACCCTCAAAGTCATATATAATGGATGTAAAAGGTATTTTAATTAGTCCAACTAGCTTTCAAGAGCTAGGAATCTTCATTATTTGCATTTGCAAGCTTTTAAGACGGAGCTTTGCTTAGAGTTAGCACCTTGGTACTTTATTTTATTACCCCTCTTTATATTTTTTTTCTTTGATTTCTTAGTCATTTCTTTCTATATGCATTTTTTAATATAGGACCTTGGGGTGAAGACATTTTTAATGAGGTGGCATTAGTATAGCTTTATTATTTTTTTTAATTTTAACTTTCATGTTTTTCATCTCTAGTATTTTTTGGTTTTATGACAGTAACAAAATTGAATCAGGCCCCCAAGGAGAGTTGGTCTCTAATTTCTGTCCATAATCTCCTTTCCCATGTTTAGACTTTAACAATTTTAAATATATTTCTGGACTTTAATCCCCCACAATATACATCTACGACAGTCCAAAGTCCACCACCTTATATCTTTAAACCTTAATCCCGCTGACTTATATTAATAACCCGACAATCTTGGCAAAGAAACACTTTAATATACTCCAGGCCCACACATACAATCGACGGGTCCCAAATTAATTCAACGTTCATACCTTTTGGTTAACCTCCATGTTACTTCTAAGTGCGATCACCGTGCGATGAGCCTTCCTCCAGATCAACGGCGTACGTCGATATCACGCTGGTCCCACAGTCGAACGTTAACGCGCGATGGCATGCGGTGAGGGCGGTTTCCGCAGACCGCTTGAGCCCACGTGTCAGGCAGCCAATGCAATTGCGTCCAAATGGGAAATACCACTTACCCCTCAAAGGTGGTGCGATATGGGTGGTTAGGTTTCGCAATTCCACTCTCGGGTTTGGAACAGTGATTGACCAAGGGTTAAGTCGGGGTTACGCTATCCTTTCTATTCACTCTGTTTCACAAACTCGGTGTCTAACCTCGGGACAGGATTTTCAATTAATAACAAAACATGAGAAATTCACTTATACACGGTTTACCTCCTTCAAACAAAGCTCACGGCTCTATGGCAACGATGCTACCAGTGCACTCTTTCGAAGCTTACGGTATACACAGGACTCAACACCTACAACAGGGTCTAGCATGTCCCTTCAAGGTTTCTTACAGGGGTTATGGCGACTATACATTTCTCGGAATTCAAGGGGAATCCATAATCAACCGTAGACAGGGATTTGCGGAGATTTACACAGCAATTCTCTTAATTGAATTAATCACAAGACTGAATATTCAATATGCTCGGGACCAAACAAATTAACACAGAGACTAATTCAATCACACACAGAGAGTCAATAAAATATTGGCTTTTATTCCACTAAAGAAAAATCATAACACACACACATCACTGCGAAAATCTCCTCCCCTCTATGCATCTGAGGAATACAATTTATAGGTATTATTATGTGTTTCTTCGATTCCTCTATGAGGACCGTTTTTGGTAAATCAAAAGCCTAATTACAATTTATTCGAATAACTGAAACATGACAAATGGACTGAATCTAAAACTATTCGACTTCTACTGACTCTAATTGACCTAAATGCAACAGGCAGCTAAGGTATTGACACCTTGCTGTTACAAATCGAATGACCTTTAACCCTCCTAGCCACAACATGTGGACAAAATTTCCTACATTGCTGGCTAGTGTCTAATGCCCCTGCATCAGACTCCCGAGGGCAATTTTCTTTCATGGACTCCTGTCCATGAGCTCTTCCACTGATCTGCCTATCTTCTGCAACATTCCTTCAGTCATCCAAGTGGCATCTTCCTCTGGCTGGTCCTTCCATTTGACTAAGTACTGAATGTACTCTTGTCCTCTGGTCTTCTTGAACACTCTTTTGTTCAATATCTTCTCTTGTTGTAATGGTTGTGCTGGAGGTAGCTGCTTTGTCCACTCAATCTGTTCCTTGTCTACTAGTTCTTCTTCTGCACCATCATCTTCATACTTGTACAAATATGCAACATTAAAAATGGGAGATATTCCAACATCAGGAGGCAATTCAATCTCATAAGCATTAGCAGAAAACTTTCTAAGTATCTTGCATGGCCCAATATTTTTAAACTTCAGTTTGTTATACTGCTTCTTTGGGAATCTCTCCTTTCTCAAGTGTGCCAAAACCAGATCTCCTACTTCAAAATGGACTTCTCTTCTGCTCAAGTCTGCTCTGCCTTTGTATTTGATGCTGCTGCCTTGTAGCTGTTGTTTCACTTGTTCATGTATGGCTTGGATTTCTGAAGCAAATTCCTCACCATCAGCACTCCTCAGCTCTGCCTTTCCCAGATTTCTTAACTCTGATATTCCTCTGGGGTGCATTCCATAAACAATATGGAATGGACTCTGCCCTGTGCTTCTGTTTGGTGAGTCATTATATGCATATTCTTCCTGGGGAAAAATATGATCCCACTGCTTGGGATGCTCTCCTGCAAGACTTCTCAACAAATTTCCCAGACTCCTATTCACTACCTCAGTTTGTCCATCAGTCTGAGGATGATAAGCTGAGCTGAAACTCAGTTTGGTACCAATTTTCTTCCACAATGTCCTCCAAAAGTGACCCACAAATTTGGTGTCTCTGTCTGAAACAATACTCTTGGGCAACCCATGCAATATAACAACTTCTTTGAAAAACAAGTTAGCAACATGGGTGGCATCACTAGTTTTATAGCATGGAATAAAATGTGCCATTTTGGAGAATCTATCCACCACAACAAAGACTGCATCATTCCCTCTCTGAGTCTTGGGAAATCCTAGAACAAAATCCATGCTCACCATGTCCCAAGGCCTATCTGGAATAGGCAAGGGAGTGTACAATCCTGCATTCTGGCTCCTTCCTTTGGCATATTGACAGATTTTGCAATTTTTCACAAACTTGTCCACTTCTGCTCTCATCTTGGGCCAATAATAGAAGTGACTCAGCTGCTCATAAGTTTTATCAGTACCAAAGTGCCCAACAAGTCCACCACTATGCTTCTCCTTGATCAAATTTTCTCTCATGGAACATTTTGGTACACACAGTTGGTTTCTCCTGAATAGTAAGTCCTCTTGCAAGAAATAATCCAGCCACTGGCTTCTATCTGTTAGAACATGGTTACAACATGCTTCAAATGCTTCCTTAAAATCTGAATCTGTTTTATACAGTTCTTTGAGAAAATCAAATCCTACAACTTCAAAATTGGTTTCTTGAACAAGCATGTGCCTCCTACTCAAAGCATCAGCTACTTTATTTGCTTGGCCACTTATATGTTTCAAAACAAAGTTAAAACCTTGGAGATACTCAACCCACCTGGCATGCTTATGATTTAACTTGGGCTTTTGTACAATGTACTGCAAAGCATGGTTATCAGAGTATAATACAAATTCTTTGGACATTAAATAGGGCCTCCACTTTTTCAATGCCTGAACAAATGCATAGAATTCCTTCTCATAAGAGGAATACTTCCTTCTGGTGTCATTCAGCTTCTCGCTAAAATAAGCCACAGGCCTATCATCCTGACTCAGCACAGCTCCAATGGCTTCTCCACTGGCATCACACTTCACTTGAAATGGTTTAGTAAAATTAGGCAGAATCAAAACAGGCTTTTCAGTTATCTTTTGCTTCAAAAGGTTAAAGTTTCTCTCTGCTTCAGCAGTCCATTTAAATGGATGTTTGCTCTTTTTTATTGTCTCAATGATGGGTGCATTAATCTTACTGAATTTTCTTATAAATTTCCTGTCAAAACTAGCAAGTCCATGGAAAATTCTTACCTCAAAAACATTTCTGGGTGAAGGCCACTCCACAATTGCCTTCACCTTCTCTGGGTCCATCTTCAATCCTTCTGCAGAAACAACAAAGCCCAAATACACCAACTCTTCCTTCATGAATGAGCATTTCTTTAAGTTTATCAGTGGTTTCTCTTGGTGCAGCTTCTTCAAGACATAATTTAGATGCCTTAAATGTTCTTCTTTAGTTTTGCTGAAAACTAATATATCATCCAGGTACACTATCACAAATTTACCAATGAATTCTTTCAACACTTCATTCATAAGTCTCATAAAAGTGCTAGGTGCATTTGACAACCCAAAACGCATTACCATCCATTCAAACAGTCCTTCATTCGTTTTAAAGGCAGTTTTCCATTCATCGCCCTCATTTATTTTAATCTGATGATATCCACTTTTTAAATCTAACTTCGAAAAATAACTCAAACAATCCATTAAATCCTCAACTTTGGGCAAAGGGAATCTGTACCTGATTGTTATCTTATTGATTGCTTTGGAATCAGTACACATCCTCCAGCCTCCATCTTTCTTTGGGCTCAATACTACTGGCACTGCACATGGACTCAAACTTTCTCTAATCAGCCCCTTGTCCACCAATTCCTGTACTTGTTTCTTGATTTCCTCATTTTCTGTGGGAGTCATTCTGTAGGCTGCCTTATTTGGCAGATTTGAACTAGGGATAAAATCTATCTGATGGCTGATCTTTCTCACAGGTGGCAGCTCATCAAGTAAATCATCCACAACAATGTCACAATAATTGTCTAACATTTCTTGGATTTCTATTGGAAAATCAGAAATATTTGTAGAAGTAAGAACTACCTTAGGCTTGCAAACCAAAGCAAAGCTTACCTCTTCTTCTTCAATCTGTTGTAGATACTCCTTCCCGCTCAGTAACAAGGTCTTTGGATCAGTCACTCTGCATGATGGTTCCCCTTCTTCCATGGGTATCAATGTATGATGTACCCCATCTTTGAGGAACTCGTAAGTGTTCTTCTTGCCATCATGCACTGCTGCTCTGTCAAACTGCCAAGGTCTACCCAGCAGTATGTGACACACATCCATGGGCATCACTTCACACAGGACTTTGTCTTTGTAGTTGCCCATTTGCAGCTCTATCTCACACTGTTCTTTTACAATCAGCTGGTGCCCTTTATGCAGCCAGGAAACCCTATAGGGAGTTGGATGCTGCCTTGTCTTCAGCTTCAACTTCTCTACTACCTCAGTGGAAACCAGATTGTCTGTGCTGCCACTATCAATGACTAGCTGGCATCATTTCCCCTGGAATTTTCATATGCTCCTAAACAAAGTCTTCCTTTGTGCAAGCTCAGTGACCTCTTTGGTTTGTTTCAACAGGACCTTATTGACCACCAAGGATTCTCCCCTCTCTGGTAGGATTTCTTCTTCAATTGCTGCCTCTTCTCCAGCCTGGGCAACAACAACATTTCTTTGACTAGCACCCATATTCTCCAGGCACTCATAGTGTGTGTGTCCCACTTGATGACATCTATAGCACCTCAATTCTCTACCTCTTCCTTTGCCTCCTCTTCCTATGTAAGAACTCCTTCTGCCTCTTGCATCACCCTCTGTAGATGCATTCTGAGGTGAGCTACTGTTAGCTCCATCTCTAGGTGTAGCAGACTTTCCTCTACCACCCTGACTTCCCTTTCCACGGAAAGTACCTCTCCCTTTGGCAGACTGCTTCCTCAGGAGTTTCTCCTCTGCTTTCAAGGCCATCTGATAGGCCTCTTCAACTGTCTTAGGAGACAGAAGACCAATCTCATCTTCTATTTTATTGGCACGGAGACCATCATTCACACATCCCCTGCATTCTTCTTCGGTGTGTCCCGAAACCCAGCTTCAGCCTCTTATACTCTACTCTACAGAATTTCCAAGGGTATTCTGACCCAACTCTCTGCCCGTTCGTCGACCAACGATTAATGTTAGTCGACAATCACCAGCAAGAATTTACCTTTTAACTTAGCCATCATTCTCGGGTCCGTATTTTGATTGGCTGTTTGCCAACTCTCCTTCTTTCTGCTTGCACTCCATCCCACCAAAGTACAACATGTCCCTTCAGCTTTGTTACTGCAAAGTTGACCTTCTTATCTTCACTCATTTCTTCATAGTCAAAGCACTTGTTCATTTCATTAATCCAGTCCACCATCTCTTCTGGATTTAGTCCTCCTAAAAAACTTGACACTTCAATCCTGTGCTTAACTGCAGACCCCAGAACAGTTTTGAGGAGCCTCATGTCAAGAGGAATCTCAGCATCTTCTCTAGCTTCTTCTATTTCAGATTCACTGATGTCTTCAGGATATTTGGGTTGCCTTAGCTCCATGGCATCCATTCTGGCTTCAAACCTCTGCAAGGTCTCCAACACTTCTGCATTGGAAATAGGTCTCCTTCTACCAGCACCTCTACCAAATCGGATCTCCATGTTAATTCTCTACAAACAACTTAAAAAAAGCTCTGATACCACAATTGACAGCAACAAAATTGAATCAGGCCCCCAAGGAGAGTTATTCCCACTTCGTCCATAACTTTTCCCATGTTTAGACTTTAACACCAAATATATTTCTCGGACTCTTTAAGCCCCCACAATATAACTGCGATAATCCAAAGTCCGCCACCTTATATCTTTCAACCTTAATCCCGCTGACTTATATTAATAACCCGACAATCTTGGCAAAGAAACACTTTAATATACTCCGGGCCCACACATACAATCGACGGGTCCCAAATTAATTCAACATTCATACCTTTTGGTTAACCTCCGTGTTACTTTTGAGTGTGATCACCGTGTGATGAGCCTTTCTCCAGATCAACGGCGTACGCCGTGCCGACATCGCGCCTCGGTCCCATACGACCGCAATCGCGATGGCACGTGGTGAGGGCGGTTTCCGCAGATCACGGAGGCCACGTGTTGTGCAAATGCAATGGAATCGCATCCAATGGGAAATACCGCTACCTCAAAAGGTGGTGCGATATGGGTGGTTAGGTTTCTTTGGTTTCGTAATTCCACTCTCAGTTTTGGAACAATGATCGACTGTTGCTGGTGCCTGGTTACGTCATCCTTTCTATTCACCAGTGCACAAACCTGTGGTCTAACTTATTGTGATTTTCAATTAATAACAAAACAGAGAAATTACTTATACACGTTTACCTCCTTCAAACAAAGCTCACTACCATGGCAACGATGCTACCATGCACTCTTCGAAGCTATCAGATAATAATGTGGACCAACACCTACAATGGGTGTCCAAAGATTACCTTCAAGGTTTCTTACAGGCTATGGCTATTAACATTTCTAATTCCAAGGAATCCACAATCAACCATAGACAGGGATTTGCGGAGATTTACACAGCAATTCTCTTCATTGAATTAATCACAGGACTGAAGATTCAATATGCTCGGGACCAAACAAATTCACACAGAGACTAATTCAATCACACACAGAGAGTCAATAAAATATTGGCTTTTATTCCACTAAAGCAAAAGCATAACACACACACATCACTGCGAAAATCTCCTCCCCCTTCAATGCATCCGGGGGTTACATTTATACATCAACATTTGTCTCTTCGGTTCCTCTGTGAGGACCATTTTTGGTAAATCAAAAGCCTAATTACAATTTATTCGAATAACTGAAACATGACAGATGGATCGAATCCAAACTTATTCGACTTCTACGGACTATAACTGTTCTAAAAGTAACAGACAGCTAAGGTATTGACACCTTGCTGTTACAAACTTGAATGCTGTTACAAATCGAATGACCTTGAACCCTCCTAGCCACAACATGTGGAAAAAATTTCCTACATTGCTGGCTAGTGTCTAATGCCCCTGCATCATTTTATTTGACTTAGGCTCACATCATTCTTCAATTTTCTTGACTAGACCTTGTTGGATGAATTATAACAAGCTAAACATGAGGTGGGAATAGTATATTTCTATGAAATGAGATGACAGTGAATAGGAAAAAAGGGAAAGTGTTAAGTATGGTTAGGATATGAAGTACACTAACTCAATGAGAGCTCAAGTTTTACAACTTGGCCCAAGTCTTGACAACTCCTATCTAAGGAAAATTATGTCTCGTCATGGTATAATAAAACAAAACAATAAAATATTTATTGTTAAGAGTGTTATGGGATCTCATCCAATGCTTACCATGTCACAACTAGGTAAGAAACCATCACAACATATCTAAGCAAGAAACCTACACATGAGAATATAGCACATCAACTAAAATAAAGATTGTGTATGAAGTAACATTTGTGGGTGCACATACAATTTGAAGTGTAAGGCATATGAGATGATATACCATGTCAGAGTCATCTGAAATAACTCATGATTTATGTGAGGCTATATCCTCATGTATATAATGGAATAATTAGATAAATAAGCTTAAATAAAAAGAAATAAGCAGGAGAAAACATCCAAGTAGCAACATTGCAACACCACACTTATGAGAGGGTGGCTCTAGAAGTAGTTACACTAAAAGGGAAATATTGAGGAATATTGAGATCTCATCTCTTGTAACAAACCTTATTTATTTGGCATCAGGAGCATGTACTTGGATAGATGGACTCCAAACATCAATATGTCGTTACATAATAAATGATATTTAAACATCAATACATACTAACATTTTTTATATAATAAATGACATTTAAAAATCACTAAGATGAAAAGTTAAGATTGGTTATTATATTTGAGATAAAGGTTTAGAACTAACTTATTTGTTGAACATTAAAGAGATGTAAATAATTAAATATTCTTAGCCCATTATTGATATATTGAGTTGAGTCTTCAAGCCATTAAAAACAATTAAAAATTATTAAGATCCAAAATTAAGATTAGCCATTGTATTTTGTGACAAAATGTAGAATAAATCTCTTTATTAAATAATACAGTGAGATATAATGAGTTGGAAATGTATAATAATTTAGGATATAAAAAAGCACATATTTTTATAATCTCATTCCACATGAATAAATAAATTATATGATTTTTAACTTTATTAAGATTAAGGAGAATGTCTTTCTCATTCATCACATCATTAGTATCAATTTTTCGAACCAACTAATGTGTTTCATCCTCAAAACAAAGGTGAATAAATCTATCAATCTTACAGAATAAATAGCAATGATGCATGGGGTCCACACCATTAGAAAAAGTGGAACCAGTGATGCATCCCTACAACTCTTAACTAACGTTTGATCAGCTTTTTCTTAGCAACTTGTAGTCTAGCCCATTCAAACTGTCGAGCTTTATCAGATAATTCCCTTCGGTGTAGGGTTATAATGTTAGATCTCATACTTTTGTGATCTATAATGCGAATGTCTTTTGGATTAATCACATCATTAAGATTTGGTGGACATTTGGAGCCAACTATAATTCATCCTCAAGACAACGGTGAAAAAATCTATCAATCTTACAGAGTAAATTGATATCATACATTATAGTAGAGCCCTTGATAATATGAATAATGCTTAGTGTAATCGAAAATAGTAGAAAAGGGCCTCTTCAAAGGCTATGTAACTGCTGCTTTGTTATAACATACAATACTTCCAATATCCTCAATTCACTAAGTTTAACTTGGAGGGGATTTTGGATTTCAAGTGGAATGCAGAAGCACACCCCAAGAGAGCCCTGTATTGTGGGGTTCTGGCCCACTGATCTATTTCTCGGGCACGCATAACAGGCAATGGGTGGGACAGTTGCCGCGTCTGCCATTTCTTAGATACCATCTCAGAGGACTTGCAGATGCAGCATCATAAGAGTGAGCTTGTTCTAGAAATGCATCCGCATTCAGTCGCCCTGCTAAAAATGGACACCCTCCAGCCAATTTCATTAATACCGAAATTACCACTTTTGAATTTGCACTACAAGAAGACCAACCTGTCACATGTCATTGCCGCTGCTCGCACCCACTGACATAAGCGCTCTTCACTTTCACTAGCCTCTTGGTTCTTTAAACAAATTTTTAACTAAACAAAAACAAAAATAATAACTTATATTTATTTGTATTATATTATTTTATAATTATTTGTTTTTTAAATAAAAATATTTAAATTAATACACTGTTTTAGAAATCATTTTAATGCATCTTTATTTATAATATCCCTATTTATAATATTGGTGAGAAAAGACTTAACACTCTCACCATGTATGACGGTGTAACCATCAGCTAAACCAATTAGTAGGAGATTCACAAAAGCGTTGTTTATAAAAACAAGTTGTTTTGTATTAATCCTAAACCCTTTTAACACTTTCAGAATTTTGAATTCATCCCTACCCTACCGCATCATCTCGCTTTCTTGAAAAGCATATTAACTTGACCCTTTGAGAGCCACGTAAGATCCCAGAAAAGCTAAGATCTCAGAAAAGCTAACCGTTAAGAAAAGCTGGAAAAGATGGCATGGCAGAGGAAGATCCAGAACAGAGTACAGAGAGAAAATTCCTAAAGCCTATGTATTTTTGGGTTGTTACACAGCTAAAGCAAAACTGGCCAACACAATTTCTATTCCTCTTTTGATTGAATGTATGATGTGAAGGAAATTTGATTCCCTTATATAAGCAACAGTTTTCATATTTAATTTTCTAGTTTTTGTTTTATTAATATTAATTATTAATCACAATTGCAATTCGTAAATAATTCATTTTTAATATTTTTGTGTTAAGGGTGCTATTTGTTTTATTTACTATTTATTTTTTCTTTCAATTTCTCTGCAAGCATATGTAGAAGATGGAGTATAAGTAAAAAGGTAGAGTGAGCATGACAACACATGACAGAATGATCACTACTGTTATGGAGCAATGTCTTTAAGGTATTCTAAAATTGCTGCTAAATATCTTCTCCTTTGTTTGTGTTATAATTGATAGCATTTATTTGTGATTAAAAATATATAAATTATTATAAAGAAATAGCAATGGATTAGGTTAGCTTGTGAATGCTCTTTAAATCCATCATAATAATAAAATATAAACTTAAATATCTTCTCCCTTGCTTGTGTTATAATTGATAGCATTTATTTGTGATTAAAAATATATAAATTATTATAAATAAATAGCAATGAGATTAGGTTAGCTTGTGAATGTTTTTTAAATCCATCATAATAATGAAACATAGACTTAAAAGAAATTTTGAACATAAAGAAATATAGACTTAAAAATGAGTTAAAACAAACCAACTTTTCTAATAAATAACATAGACTAATAACATGAACTGAATTGTGTTCCGTGTTAGATTGTTTATATGTAATCTTAAAATTCAAGAAACACGCCAATAACATATTCTGTCATTTCCTTCTTTGGTCAAATATTGAATCTTAATAATGTGAGGTGAAAAACTAGAACGAAATATGGTTTCAAGAATGTGTGAGGTGAAGAACTGGAATGAAACATGGTTTCAAGACTCTGAGTGAGTTAATTACTGAATGTTAATAATGTAAGATAAAGAACTGAAATGAAACATGATTTTAAGACTCCAAGCAACCAAACAGTTACAAAAAATCACATGTAGAAAGCAGACTTGGAACATAAGAACCAGAATAAAACATGATTTCAAAACTCAACAAACAGTTTCAAGAATCAGATATACAAAATAAACCTCCTCAATTTTCTACCTAAACTTCTTAACATAGCCTCACTACTATTTTAACATTTTCCTCAATTTTCTAACTAAGCTTCTTAACATAGCCTCACTGCTATTTTAACATTTTTCTATACAAGCCACGTCTGGGAATTGAACTCAAAACGTCTAACTTTCTCAAAAATCACTTTCTTCCATTTTATTTAGCTGACATGTATGGACATACGTGGTATGGTTGCATACGATATCTGTTTCGAGATGAAGTCTACCATAACGTATACAATAAAACTTTGAACCCTAGTGTTTAAAATGTTTAATCTAGGTAGAGCTCAGTGTGTCAGGTTGTTATTTTCGTTGAAGCTTACCATGGAACGGTCATGATCCTACATGTTCAATCTATTTGCTCTGACATAATTCAGCTTAAAAATACAAGAAATTATTTTCTTAATTTTTGGTTAATCGAAATTTTAAGTTTTTATTTTCTTTTACTAAAATTTAAATGGTGGGTGATGTAATTGGTTTATAATTTATTTTAAAATGTATGTAGTTTGTTTATTTATTTGTTTTTGGATATTTATTTTTAATTATTTTTATAAAGTTAGGAGGTTAACCTCTTTTCTTGTAAAAAATTAAATTTTAATATTTATTTATATATATATATATATATATATATATATATATATATATATATATATATATATATATATAATATATATAAATAATTACGCTGGAGGCGTTTTCCATTGCGGGGTTGGGGTGAGCAAAACTTGGCGCATGGAACCAATTCAAATTTTCCACGTGTGATCTCCGTAATGGCTCGTAAACGGGTTTCGCCATGAAAAAAGCGCGCTGCCCATCAGAAGCGCGGCAATGGAGTGCCTGACGACCGCGCTGGACGCAGTAGACACCCAAGAGAAGAAGGAGCCAGAGATCTCGAACGCGCCGAAAACCAAGAGGAATCTGGCAGACATATGGAGTGAAATCCAGGGCGCAACAAGTGGGAAGGGCTTCTTGATCCCATGGACGACATATTGCGAAAGGAGATCATCAGATACGGAGAATTCGCCCAGCCCTGTTATGATGCTTCCGATTTCGATCCCTTCTCCAAGTACTGTGGTAGCTGCAAGTATCATCGCAGGCAGCTCTTCCATGGCGTTGGGATGTCGGATTACGGCTATGAAGTGACGAAATATTTATACGCAACTTCGAATATCAATCTGCCGGGTCTTTTCCAGAAGCCTCGCATGCAGAAGCTGTGGAGCACTCACGCCAACTGGATGGGCTTCATAGCCGTGGCCACCGACGAGGACGAGATCAAGAGCTTCGGACGGCGAGATATCGTAATAGCGTGGAGAGGAACAGTGACGAATCTGGAGTGGATCGCGGACCTCATGGATTATCTGAGGCCTGCGGAATTGAACACCATGCCTCCCCATCCTGACGTGAAGGTCGAGGCAGGATTCCTGAATCTCTATACGACCAGGGAACACGACTGCCGGTTCTGTAAAAACAGCGCACGGGATCAAGTCCTGAAGTCCTGTCGGAGTTGAGGCGTCTGTTGCAGAAATACAAAGGCGAGAAGTTGAGCATAACGATCACGGGCCACAGCCTGGGGAGCGCTCTGGCGATGCTTAGCGCATACGATATCGCAGAGTTGGGGTTGAACCGACTAGGTAGTAAATGGGCACCCAAGTCCCGTGAACTGTAACTTCGCCTGTCTTGGTGTGAAAAAGCAGTGACTCTTGAATTAATTGTTGGAGACATAACTGGAGATAGCAGAGACTCACTGGATTTATGGCACTGAAAATCTCCACTAAAAGATGACATTCGACCAAGGGATGCCAAACTATATGAAGGTGAAAGCACAGATGATTGCAAGAATGAGTGGTCAGGGCTTTGAGGATCTGTTGCAGCTTGCTGCATTTGTGTTGTCGCCTGAAGTAGCTGAGTATTGATTGACAATTGCTTTTGATTTTGAAGATGAGAATGACCTTGCATTGAATTATTAGTCGGCATCTGGGTGCCCATGTGTGGAAGAACAGAGGGCTCCGAATCTACCACCCCTGGCAATGAGATCTCAGAAGCAAACAAATCCTCAAGATTCGCTGGGGTAACACTGTTAAGACCATAACTTATATATTTTCCAGAGGTACTCCCATCCCCAGATAGGGCAGCTAGAGTAGCATTCATCCTAGCCTGGTTAGACATAGGTGAAAACTCATCAATTATTTGGCCATCATTGTCAGAGCCTCTAATCAGATCATCCAAAGGAAGGTCTCTAGCACTTAGTGTTGCTCGGAGACGACTGGTTTGACTTCCCCCACCAGGAAGATGAAGCATTGGTAAGCTAGACTGTGACCAAGCACCAGACAAAGATGAATGGCCAGCCTTAGGAGATGAGGGCGACAATGGAGGAGGAGTGAACAAAGTATTCTTTGATGGGTTTGTTGGAGAGAAGGGAGATATCATTAGAACAGAAGATGGAGATCCTGGTGCAAGAGAAGCCATTTCCATTGAAGCTGAAATTCTTGGTGACGGCGCTGCTGAGCCAGTAGAGAGATAAAGGGGGCGTAATTCCTCAGGTTTGTGGGAAAAGAAACACACTCTTCGTGCACAATTTGTCCCATCTTTACAAAGCCGAGTACGATATTGTGCAGGATGCAGCCAACTCTCAAATACACCATGTACATACTCACAGGAATCATTTCGTCTGCAAGTCCCCTTGCGAAATTCTGGGCAAGGAACACAGCTGTAGTGATATCGTCTAGGGTCCCGTCTTCGACCATTTTCGCTAGGATGCACAAATGGGCATTCAGTCCAATCATGAGAATATGCCCTGGAACAAGGCCGCACCTTGAAAGAAAACATTCGGAACTCATCAGTGCTGTAAACGTTGTTTTTAACGTCAGGAAGAGAAGGGTCAATTGGATATTCTTTTTTGTCATTGTTATCACATGAGCTCTTTGATAGCTCTATGGAATTTGCAGACAATGATGGAGAAGTGGTAAAAGAGGTTTCTGGTGATGAAGATAAAGGAGGTGAAGTAAATGGAGATACCGACTGCGAACAATTATATTCCCCTCCACATGAGTTGGTAGGTTCGTCATGTACGAATTCAGGTAAATGGAAGCTAGAATCTGACATGTCTCCTAGGGCTGCAGCTCCCGAGAAGAAACTTACTATAGTTGCCCTCAGGCTTGCCATTATGGAGAAAGCCACCACCGGGCTCGGAACCCTGGCCTTCGCCTGGGCCACAGTATGTTTGCAATGCGCTGAGACGGACTATAAGTGATGTCAAGGAATACGAAGCATTGTGGCAGATGATCGTTCGTGGGTTGGAAGGTTTCTCTGATAATCCGATGTGCGGCAGGCAACTTTGTAGAGCCCGGACGGGGCTCGGTAATTGTAAGGAATTCATGGTGACGAAAGAGGCGCAGAATCTGCAGGCCTCTTCCACAAAGCAGTCTAGACTGGACAAGTGCAGCTCTATGCTGAGGCAAATAGGCGAGAAGCTTTTGGTGACTCCAGCGAGTGGGAATTCAAACAAGGCCCAGTTCCTGGAAATTTAATATGGAACAACGGCCACTACGGTATGCGTCTGCGGTGTTCTCGTAGCTGCCATGTCTTTCAAACCAAAACGGTCCCTTCCAGCTCCTCCTCACATGGGCCACAAAACAAAAAATATGTTTGACAGTTTAAAATCCAATATTCCATATCGTACTAACTTTTTATTTGATTAAATTACTTCCCTTACATATCTACCGCCCTGGCGTTCCTTTGCGCCTCTTGGTGCAATTGCTAGTTTTAAAATGTATGCAGATTGTTTATTATTTATTTAAAGTTAAGAGAGTTAACCTTTTTAATTATTATTATAAAATTAAGAGAGTTAACTTATTTGTGTATAGAAAATTATATTTTAAGATTTATTTTTTATTAATTAATAGAAGTGAGTATATATATATATATATATGAAATTTAATTTATATTGACATGTGAGAAATGAATCACATGTTAGCCTATCCTTTGTAGGTTCTATCTCAAAAATCATTGATGATGATTAGTTAGGTTTGTTAATCAAAATCCCTGGCTTATGTTGTTCCCTTCCTCCCCTCCTCTTCACATTTTGATCTTGGACATTTATATCAATTCTGATCTCTTATTCTTATAACTTTTCCAATTTTTATTTATTTCAATCTTTGAATATATATATATATATATATATATATATATATATATATATATATATATATATATATATGAGATTTAGTTACCATTAAATTTATATAAGTTTTTGGTTATGCTCTCTTTTTTTATTCTTTTGATCTTTGTGCTCCATTAATCACAATATTCAAGGCCCCAATTTTTTCCCTTATTAATTAATTAATTTAATTATCTAATTCATACATTTGACTTTTCTCCTTTACCTAATTAATTTAACCCTTTAAAAACTACCTTGATTAAATTATTATTAATTTCTTAATCGCTACTTTATATTCTTTATCATTATGCTTTATGGTCCGTGATGATGGGTGGACTTTCCACTTGAAATGTTGGATGGATTAGAAATCCCTTACATAGTTTCTTCCAAAAAAAATCTCCACAACATGAAAAACTATGAAAAAGTACATTCACTTATTGCGTTTGATCTTTCTCGACTATCCATTCTAATCAATACCACACAAAAAAAATGGACAAAAGAAAACGAATTTTAGATGGGTTATGAGTTGAGGTTCCACACTTCAATATTATTAGAAGTAAGATTCCTTGGGAATTTCCATAGAGCTTCCCAACGATAAAAATGAATGGATATATTTTGTGTTTTTTTGTTAAAGGCAACAAATGTAACAACCCTGGGTTGATTTTCCATGTAAATGGAAGGACATTATAAAGGAAAAATATGACTAAGGTCATGGGACAAGTATTCCAAGCTGAATGGAGAGGAAAAACATTATAGTGGGCATCACTTGTGGTTAATTATTGACTATGTAAATTGGAATTGGCATTGGAAAAAGGAAAGGGCAATAAATGACAATTGATTCAAGAAATAAAGGAAAATAGGAGAAAGGGAAGATGAAGAGACAAGAATAAACATGTAAATGAAAATGAAGGAAATTGAAGGAAAAGAAAAGGAAAAGAAAACAAAATGAGAGAAATAACATTCTGTGACTCAGTTACTCTTGGTTACTCTTGGACATTCTAGCATTCACTCGGAAATTGAGGCATTATCAGTTGGACATGGAGAGAAAGAGCACATGGATACAAGAAATCAAGTAAAGGAAAGAAAGGGAGTGAAAGGAGAAGGTTGGTAGAACAACTAAAACAAGAGGATTTTGTAAGTAACAGGTTGCATGTGTGATTTCCCTGTTGGGATTTTAATGCATGGTGCATGCATTTGGTTTACATGATTATTTTGCTATCAATGACATTGGATTGCCCGGATTGACAGTGTATTCATATTTTCCTTGTCATTTCCTTGATAGGAATGGTGTGTTGGGATTCATTTTCGGTTGAGCTTATCATTTCCATAATATTTTATATCCGGATGAGGTGGTATTAGGAAAATCCCAAGGGTTGGGAGTGGAGATGGTTTTCTCCATGAAGCCCTTGATAAGTGGGTGGAGATAGGAAAATTCCTTTGGCTATGGTGAATAAATTATGAGGCATCCAAGCTTGTGTTGATTTGGTGATCTCTGGACCAGTTTAGGTGAGATGATGGTGGCTTGAGGGTGGAGATGGTTTAATCTCTAGAGTCCATTTCTGGTTATATTTGGTTTATCCCATGAGATCGCACATTCATGCTTGGAATATGGCATGAGGGTGATTTACTGAAAGAAATATTTGGTTCATCCCAATCTATGGTCGGGCAGTATGTGGAAGTCCTTGACTTGGTTGGCATTTTCATATGTTATTATGTGTTGATCCTTATTGATATTAATAAGCGCGCGTTCGGATTTTATGTATGATTTTAACACTGTTTTTTCATGGTTCCATTTAGGTTAAATGCTAGTTACATGCATGGTATATTTCTCATTTTATGATGTGATCTTGTTATGGATCCATTCCATGGCATGATGGGCTCTTAGTTATCTTATATGAATGTGTGAGTTAATGCGTGTTGTTGTAGAGTGTAATAGAGGGATGCAAGCCTTCTTGATGATTCTATGATTATCTTAATGAAATATTGAACATGTATGCATTCATGAACTACAAGTAATTTGTTTACAAAGTGTTTTCATAAATTACTATTGTGTATTTGTGAGTTGAGTATGATTAGAGCCTAGAAATTGATTATGGATGATCTAGTAGCTAGATGAAAGAGTTATGGAAATTTCTAGGAAAATTTGGGGAGTGGCTTGAATACTAGCCTAAAAATATGGAATAGAGACCCTAGCCGCATCCATAGAACTAGGGAATTTTAGTTGTAGTTGCACGAAGGAAATCTTATGTGTGTGACTGAAGCTTTCTGGTCATATGCACAACTTGGAATGTGTGCAGTTATGTTTATAAAGTTAGGTAAAAAGAAAGTTCCAACATAGGGAAGGATCACCAGTGGATGTTGTCTGACATATAGGTGATCAAGTGTCCCTGAGAGGTTGCAATAAAGTTTCAGGATAATAGTCCCCAATTCCATAACTGGAACTTGGTTGTTGGGTCATCCATAGTAACTTTCAACTCATGTTTACCCTGGAAAGCTTGTAAAAGCGGGTAAATGTGGGGTGGATGTTACAACAAGAAATCCAATAATTGTGCACTAAGCACTAAGTGTATATATATATATATATATATATATATATATATATATATATATATATATATATATATATATATATATATATATATATATATATATATATATGGTATTCTTCTTATGATTAGTGTGGTGTGTCATGAGATGTTGAGATACATTTATTTGAGTGAATTCAAGTTGGTTTTTGTTGTAGTCAACTAAGATTTCTAGGACACATTGAAGCCCATATTTTGACATGGTAGATTGCGTTAGCAACTTAGTTCACCCCACTAGTTGAGATGATACCAATACCACTAGTTGCAGATTATAATATCGATTGATAGTCAAATGCTAAAGAGAAACAATGTGACTAATGATTTCTTGCCCATGCATATTTCTCAGAAGTATTTATATAATGGTTTTGAAAGATCAAAAATTTATATGTTTAAGAGTTTATTTTTGAATATTTCTCTACAATGGTTTTCATTTCCAAAGTAAGGTTTATGTATTTAGGAGGAGATAGAGTGTAACGGTCTTGGAAGTGAAAATATATCTGATATGAATCTCTATAGATGAAACCAAGGTATGAGAGAGATGCCCTGAAATATATTTTATGTGTATAGGTGTCACTTCATGACCTATGAGAATGGACACATAGAGGAGATAACACACAAAGAGAGAGTTGAGAAAAGGCTATGAATGCAAGTTAAGAAATCTCAAAGATTAACCATTGAGTAGGGTTTTGGATAGAGGGGAGAATCCACATTGGAAAAAAATAGGAGATACAAAGTTAAGATAGGTCTAATGAGCGTCAATATTTCGTGGTGTATTTTTTGACTACAAACATGAATGGACAAGAAAACGATCCTAAATTTGGTTAAGTGAATGCTAGAATAGAGAGAAGAACAAATTTGATAGGATCATAATGGAAGATTTAATAGTCTCATAATGGTAGAGTAGTAAATATAATAGTTCAAATGGTAGAGTGATATATTTTCTAGACTTGGAATTGTAGAGTGGTTAAGATCTAATGGGAAGAGATATAGAGATGCATTTCTAAGTAGGGTTAAAGGAGTTAGAACTAGTTCTAATAAAATTATTTGATAGAGAAATAACTCCACCCTTGATTGCATTTCATGTAGGTGATACATTCATAAATACATATTTTTATGACTTTTGTTTTCATCTTCCATGTTTCGATGACTCTTCCTATTGTCGTAACTCTTTATATTTCTCCTAGTTATTTATAAATATTTATAATTACCTCAATCCCTAAGCACTAGTTATATAATACGTGAAGTATGCATATAAGCGATCAATGGAAAAAAATGGAAGCCCAATCGATTATATCCTAGAATTTTTAACCAATTATGTGAGATGAAAACATCACCAAATTTATGTCATTTAAGCCAATATTGGCAAATGAAATGATGGTGACCAATGTGAGTGTTACAAATTAATTCAATCACCATAAACATAAAGAGATTCACCATTCCATGAAATAATTCATAACCTCCATAAGCTTAAATTCCAAAATTTCAACTTGTAGTGCCAATTAATGTTGCTCACTTAGAGGGATTCACAATTTGTTACAATACCAAATTCTTGGAAAAAAATATCTTTGATTATATCTCATTCACAAAAAACATTTAAATATATGTCCAATTTCATGAGATCATCTACCAAATGAATTCTTACGTGAGAGGATAAATGGATTCTTACCTGAGAAGATAAGTGCCAAGTGTTGGGTTAATAGTTTATTGTTGCTATGTTATGAAAAATTAGATGTACTCAAGTAAAGAGAAATACAAAAATATGTTCTTTAAAGCACTAATGTTAAGCTTGATTTGTAATCAACATTTACACAAAATGATAGTCCATTTTGAACTCATTTAATATAAAAAATAAATAAGTGCAAAGTGATAGCAACCCAAATGTAAAATGCTTAAGGGTCATGAGATATAATGGATTGTTATTAGAAACTAAGAGGTAAAAATATGTATGACAACAATAAATAATTAAGATGCCAAGAAACGAGGGTATAAAAAGTTTGTTTATTTATGCATATATTTATTCACACGTTAAATGTTGCGTCAAAGAGAACCTTAGGGTGTTAAAACCCTTAACCATAGATTTCGACCATGAATAGAAATTGAAGAAAAGATTTAAATTATTTTACTTATAGAGCTATCCCTTCCATCAATAAGGGCATCAAATTGTCGTGAGAAGATATGAGGAACAAAATAAACCAAATGTTACTAAAATGTGAATTTTAAGACTAATTCATTTTGTTAGTTAACAACACATGAGTGGGAAGAACACGCTTACAGTATTATTATATCATCAACGATTTAAAGATGCATTTAAATTGTTTTTATTTTTATTTTTATCTTTAGATAAAATGGGTGAGTGAAGATCTATGTGCAGAAAACAACAACAAAATGATTAGATTCGCCCATAATAACAAATCAATTTATGTAAAGCCACTCACAGAGATTGACCTATAATAAAGATTCAATTTTACTGTATAATAACCACAAAGGTTAGCTGAAAACCCAATAAAAAGTAGTCTAAATTTGAAATGATATGAATGCAAATTCGAGATTATTTGATTTGGAAATTTTAAAATATGGTTGGAAATACCATTGAAACTAGCACTTGTCATTGGGCTATAGGATCTATATTACGCTAGAATATTTATCAGATTGTCTTAATTGTTGAAGTCCCTGTACATCAAGAAAAATACTTATAATAGCATCAAACTAAAATATTATGAAATATTGCAAAGATTACAGGGAGGCTAATTGTATAGGAATAAACCTAAGTATCACAAAGTGAATCTTATATTAATTTGGAATAAAGAAATAAAATATTGGAATATTTACTTCTAATACAAAAAATATAGCTTGGAGTTCAATAAAGAAATGAAATAGAAATACAATTTGTACCTCACTTGTAATATTTTGCCTTGTGATAGTTCATTCCTCAATAAAAATTTCAATTCAAATCTCTCTATCATAACCCTAGAACATTGCTCAAAAGAGAAAATATCTCACACCACAACTATCAAGAAGTTATTTCCTCTGTATTTCCAACCAGAGAAAATGAGGGAGGTTCCCTCCTGATATAGATATGGCCGCCCCTAAACGATGCATACAATACCATGAATTGGAAATTATATCATGTGTTCATACCATGTGCTCCATTGAAAGTCAAAATGTAAAACCAGGAGTGCCTCAATACAATTGGAGAAAACCTGAAAAACATGAGCACCCTCCTCAATTAAGGGGTCAAAACCATGCTAGAAACCTTAAGCACCCTTCATAAACTAAGGAAAGAGACAAGAACCCCCTCACATGTGTGGGAAACAAGGAAGAGAAGTGGCGCGTCCTTATAGCAGACTTTAGAACCATTACATGTATGAATATACAAAAGAAAAAGCAGTGCACTCTTCTAGAAGGTTGTGAAAGCATCACACATGTGAGCTAGAACAGAAAAAATTCACCTAAAGGAGTGTTCACATATGTCACAAGTAAAAATAATCTCTAACAAGCTAAAAATACCCCCAAGTGTGAAAGATCCCCCCAAAAACATATGCAACCGCATGATATCAAGTAGAAGCCACATTATTGGCTCATGTATGCTTCATATGCCATCAAGTGTACAAGTAGTGATTCCAACACACTATCATTGATCCTTAGGAAGTGACATGCATCCCAATGCAATGTCGTGGATCCCAATAAATGTGGCATGAAACCCAATGTACACATCTATGTCTATATTATTATATATTTTGATGTAAGTACATAGATCATGAGGCATAGTGCATGGATACCAATGTGGAGTGCCCACATATGATAGTAAATCAAGTCTCACATAAGTTGTTAAGAAAAACATACTAAATAATCGCTTCTAACATCGTAAATATGCTAATTTTTACAATTTTCTTATTTTTACAATGATGAGACAATCTTATCCGTACTACACATGACAATTTCTAAGACAAGAGGTATTTCTTAGGTCACTTGGTTAGGTATGGGTAAAAATGATGAATGACTTATGTAAAGGGGAGGGAGAATCATGTATTGACCCTCAAAGTCATGTACAATGGATGTAAAAGGTATTTTAATTGGTCCAGCTAGATTTCAAGAGCTAAGAATCTTCATTATTTGCATCTGCAAGCTTTTAAGAGGGAGCTTTGCTTAGAGTTACCACCTTGGTACTTTATTTTATTACCCCTCTTTATATTTTTTTCCTTCGATTTCTTAGTCATTTCTTTCTATATGCATTTTTTAATATAGGACCTTGGGGTGTAGGCATTTTTAATGAGGTGGCATTAGTATAGCTTTAATATTTTTTTAACTTTTAACTTTCATGTTCTTCATCTCTAGTCTTTTTTGGTTTTATTTGACTTAGGCTCACATCATTCTTCAATTTTCTTGACTAGACCTTGTTGGATGACTTATAACAAGCCAAACATGAGGTGGGAATAATATATTTTTATGAAATGAGATGACAGTGAATAGGAAAAAGGGAAACTGTTAAGTATGGTTAGGATATTAAGTACACTAACTCAATGAGAGCTCCAGTTTTACAACTTGGCCCAAGTCTTGACAACTCCTATATAAGGAAAATTATGTCTCGTTGTGGTATAATAAAACAAAATAATAAAATATTTATTGTTAAGATTGTTATGGGATCTCATCCAATGTTTACCTAGGTAAGAAACCATCACAACATGTCTAAGAAAGAAACCTACACATGATAATATAACACATCAACTAAAATAAAGATTGTGTATGAAGTAATATTAGCAGGTGCACATACAATTTGAAGTGTAAGGCATATGAGATGATATACCATATCAGAGTCATCTAAAATAACTCATGATTTATGTGAGGCTAGATCCTCATGTATCTAATGGAAGAACTAGATAAATAAGCTCGTAAAAAAAGAAAAGAAAAATAAGCAGAAGAAATCATCTAAGTAGCAACATTGCAACACCACACTTATGAAAGGGTGGCTCTAAAAGTAGTTACCCTAAAAGGGAAATATTGAGGAATATTGAGATCTCATCTTTTCTAACAAACCTTATTTCTTTGGCATGAGGAGCATGTATTTGGATAGATCGACTCCAAACATCAATATGTCGTTACATAATAAATGATGTTTAAACATCAATACATACTAACATTTGTTATATAATAAATGACATTTAAAAATCATTAAGATGAAAAGTTAAGATAAGTTATTATATTTGTGATAAAGGTTTAGAACTAACTTATTTGTTGAAAATTAAAGAGATGTAAAGAATTAAAGATTCTTAGCCCATTATTGATATAATGAGTTGAGACTTCAAACCATTAAAAACAATTAAAAATTATTAAGATCCAAAATTAAGATTAGTGATTGTATTTTGTGACAAAACGTAGAATAAATTTCTTTATTAAATAATAAAGTGATATAATGAGTTTGAAATGTATAATAATTTAGGATATAAAAAAGCACATATTTTTATTATCTCATTTCAAATGAATAAATAAGTTATATAAATTTTAACTTTATTAAGATTAAGGAGAATGTATTTCTCATTAATCACATCATTAGTATTTGGTCGACTCAACTAATGTGGTTCATCCTTAGTACAAAGGTGAAAAAATTTATCAATCTTACAGAATAAATAGCAATGATGCATCAGGGTCCCATTATAAAAATTGGAACTAGTGATGCATCCCTGCAACACTTAATGAACTTAAGATCAGATTTTTTCTTAGCAACTTGTAGCCGAGCCCGTTTGAACTGCCTAGCTTTATCAGCCAATTCCCTTAGGTGTAGGGTTATAATGTTAGATCTTAGACTTTTGTGATCTATAATGCTAAAAGGAATATCTTTTGGATTAATCACATCATTAGGATTTAGTGGACATTTGGAGCCAACTATAATTTATCCTCAAGCCAAAAGTGTAAAAATCTATCAATCTTACAGAATAAGATATTAGAGCCCTTGATAATATGAATATTGCTTACGTAATTGAAAATAGTAGAAAAGGGCCTCTTCAAAGGCTATGTAATTGTCGCTTTATTATATCATACCATACTTCCAATATCCTAAGTTCACTAAGTTTAACTTAGGGGGTCTGGATTTCAAGTGGAATGCAGAAGCACGCCCCAGGAGAGTCTCGTATTGTGGGGTTCTGGTCCACTGATCTATTTCTCGGGCACGCATAACAGGCAATGGGTGGGATAGTTGTCGCGTCTGCACATTTCTTAGATACCATCCCAAAGGACTTGAAGATGCAACATCATAAGAGCGAGCTTGTTCTAGAAATGCATCCACATTCAGTTGCCCTGCTAAAGATGGACACCCCTCTCGCTAATTTTATTAATACCGAAATTACCACTTTTGGATCTGCACTGCAAGAAGAGCAGCCCTGTCACATGTCAGTTCCGTTGCTCGCACCCATCGACATAAGTGCTTTTTCGCGGTATGTTAGCATCAATTCAGTGGCATTGTCTTTTCAGTGATGGCACTCTTAGAAGGTTGGGTCAACTCATCATCAATTTGAATAAGAAAAAGATTGAATTACAAAAAGCAAAAGAACAAAGACGTTGGTGGTCCCATAGACTATGTTTAGTCTCATGGACTTTAAAATTTCATTCATTCATTCTTTCTTTCTTTCACGAGCTTCTGAATCTTGGGCCTTTAGACAAACTTTTAACCAAACAAAAATAAAAATAAAAATAAAAATTTATATTTATATTTATATTTACACTATATTATTTTATAATTATTTGTTTTTTAAATAAAATATTTAAAAATAAAAATAAAAATTTATATTTATATTTATATTTACACTATATTATTTTATAATTATTTGTTTTTTAAATAAAATATTTAAATTAATACACTGTTTTTGAAATAATTTTAATGCATCTTTATTTATAATATGCCTATTTATAATTATAATATTGGTGAGAAAAGACTTAACACACTTTCGAGAGATCAAACGAGACCATGTATGACGGTGTAACCATCAGCTAAACCAATTAGTAGGAGATTCTCAAAAGCGTTGTTTATAAAACCAAGTTGTTTTGTATTCATCCTAAACCCTTTTCACACTTTCAGAATTTTGAATTCATCCCAACCCTACCGCATCATCTAGCTTTCTTGAAAAGCATATTAACTTGACGCTTGGAGAGCCACGTAAGATCGCAGAAAAGCTAAACGTTAAGAAAAGCTGGAAAAGATGGCATGGCTCACTATATATATACATAACCCATGATGCCCCAATTTCATTGAATGTATTTCGTTTTCCTCTGATTTCTCTCACGCGTTGGTAGTCTGGTGTGCATGATTGAATGTGTGGAGCGCTCCAGTTTTTCTTTCTGCGTGTTCGTTCTTTTTTTTCTGTGTGTGGGAATGCCTGTTTGTTTGTGTTGTATGTCTTCATTATTGTTATGGTTTTGTGTGGAGTATGTTTGAAATCAACGTCTGTAAGTGAGAATCAGAGACAGCGCAAAGCAGAGAGGAACAAGTTCATGAAAAAGAACAGGGCGGGAAAGATCAGAGGGTATTTCTAGGCCGTTGGATCGCTGAACAGAGGGTTTTTCTTGGCCAAGAAAATCTCGATTCCTCCTAGTTAGATGAATGAGGTGAGGGAGATTTGGATCCGCTTGTTTAAATTCGATTTGATTTCTTAATATCAACAGAAATTGCCATACCTACTTCTCTGGTTTTTGTTTTGGACACCTTTTCTATTAAGGATGTTTTATTTGTTTATTTATTTTCTCCTTGAAGTTTTTCTTTCACAATAAAGAAATAGCATAATTCTCAATCTCCGTCCCAGTCCGTCACTCTGGTTATTCAGATTTAATTTCAATTGTAATCTGTAAGTAAATCATTGATGTTTGACTGTGCTTTATTTGTTTATTTCTTTCTGCTTTCAGATTATTTGCCAACATATAGAGACTGTGCAGTGTGCGTCATTGCTATGGAGCGATACTCCTAAGGTAACCTGCAGTTCCTTCTCAATATCTTTCTTGCTTGTGTTGTTACAGTCGATAACATTTATTATATCAATTTATGCTGTAGATTTAAAAAATTTCAGAAGTTATTCTAAATTTCTTCCTAAGTCGCTGTCGCCATGAAGATTAGGTTAGCATGTGATTCTTTAACAAAATCAATCATAATTAATCATAATCTCAAGACTCCGGGCAAACAAACACTTCGGTGTATTCCATTTTTGGGCGTTTTACAATCTTCAAACTCTGGTTGATTCTAAGCCTAGAAATTGCATTTTGGATATCTGGAACTTGGTTTATGAGCATTATATGTAAGACGGGAGCAGGGAGCAGGGTTAGCCAAAATTATACAGAGATTACCTTCTATTACACTTAGTCATATTCCTCCAGAGGCCATCTTCTCTATTAAATTAGGAATTAATCTAAAAGAGAGAATCGTAAAACTAGAATGAACTCATCTGAAAGAGAAAGAATCGTAAAGCCAAAATATAAACCGTAGAAAAACAAAACATAGAACCGTAGAAGATTTTTTTATTTACGAATAAATTAGAGCATTGGTCTTACATTTGCAATTTTCCGCTCATCAACATCTTTTCTTTCTACTGTGTTTTTCTACATGACCACCTCAATTTTATTTGCGATTCTTTGGCTTCCTCAGCCATGGCTGCACTGCCATTGTCTACACGATTTTTTTATGCAGATCTATAATAGTATTATCCTTCCCTCAGAGAAGCCATCGTGGCCAGGAATTGAACTTGAAACCTCTAACCTTTTTAAAACCCACACTGGATTCGTCGAAACCACTCCATATTTTGTTTATTCTTTTAGCTGACGTGTACAGCGGACATGCTTGGTATGGGTGAGTCCGATGTGTCTGATTAATATTTGCCTGCCAATATTAATTAGCACTGCAAGCTAATTAATGCATAGTTAATTAGGGTTACACTACTCCAAACAAAAGGGATCCCTGGCTAGCCTACGTGTAGCGTGCACATACGTGGTATGGGTTTGTTAGTTTATTTTTTAAAGGGCATAGTGGGACCCTGTTACAATTCACTAGTACCAACAATGCATAGTTAAGTGTGTCAGGTTTGTTATTTTCTCAAACATGTATGGGGTGGGATTTTGGTCACCACTGTATCGTAGACTTCTGGCTGATTTTCAGTGGCAGCGTAAAACAAGAAGTTAAATTCTTAAAATCTATTTTTCTTTTAATCAAATTTAAATGCTTGTTGATTTGTATTAATGCAATGTACGTTGTTTACTTTGTGAGTGGAAAAAGATAATGAGTTATATTTTTAAGATTTTATTTTTATTTTTAATGAGTTTACTTAATTATTATTTTCAATATTTGTTATTGAAAAGTAGTTTTTATCGCAGATAGAGAAATTTAATTTATATTAATATAAGGGAAATTGAATATTAATGATGAATTATATATATATATTTTGGTGATAATATATTAAAGTTTATTTGAATTTAATATAAAATAAAAAAATAAAATAAAGAAATGAGTAGTATGAATGTGAATTGTAAAGGAGTTTTAAATTTTAATATGAAATATATGAGGTAGTAATACATGAAAATTTAAATTAAATTGGAATTGTGAATTTGTAATTGGTAAATGTGCATAAAATAAATTTTAAAATATTTTTTATAATTATAAATTTTCATATATATATATATATATATATATATATATATATATATATATAATATATAAAATTTAAATATGGTAAAATGTTAAGAAAAATAACTTTTATATAATTAATATGTTTAACTTATAAAATATAGAATAATGATAAATTTATTTTCAATAAAATAAATGATAGTAATATAATTTTATTTTTAAATAGATTAGAAAATAATAAAAACATATTTTTATAAAAATATCTAAATATGATATAAATATGTTGCAATTTATTTAAATAATTCAAGATATAATAATGAGGAAATAAGAATCTTATCTCAAAATAATTGTAGAGATATTCTTATATGATATTGAGATGTTATTATATTAAATATAAAAAATGTTATATGAAAAAAACTTGTATTACATCTTTATTTATAATAATAAATATCAATAATTATACTTTATATTAAATAATTTTATTACAATATTATATTTTATATTAAATAATTCTTATTAATATTATACTTTATATTAAATAATTCTTATTACAATATTATTGATAAAAGAAATAACATAGTTATATATAAATATATATTTTTATAAATCAGAATTATGGCTTAAAGAGAATATTTATTTTTGTTTATTTTATTTTATTTTATTATTTTAATTATGATATACATATTTTATATAAAAAAATGTTATATATAAAATTAAAATTAAAATAAATATATATTAAAAATAAATATAAAACTAATATATATATAATTTAATTATTTTATATAATAATAATATATAAATTATTTATATTACAAAATTATAATTACAATGTTATTAATATATGAATGATTAATAATAAAATCATTACCTTATTATTCAGAACCATAGCAACAGAAAAATAACCCTCCAGCAACATATTAGGAAGAATTCGTTGTTACAGATTTTGTTGATTCATCAATCATTAATTCATTTCACCAAGTGGCATTGGTATAAATATTTATTTTTTTCATACTTTGTTTCCTTGATGTGACTTGGTTGAAATGTTTCTCATCCTTGAGGATAATAAAAAGATTAAGCTATGCAAGAAGCACTCCATTTTTATTACGAACCTCCCATCAATGACAAAAAAAACCCTCCAGCAACAGGATGAGAAACACCTGAGCGCACATCAGTGGTCGTTTAAGCGGCAGGGGCAGGGGCAGGAGCAGGGGAAGGTGCAACAATTAAAGAGATAGAGGTTGCAGCTAAGGGGAATTTTTGTTGATTCAGCAACCATAATTTATTTCACCAAGTGGTATTGGGTAAGTATTTTTTTTTTTTCATAATTTTATAGAGAGAAAATTTCATTTCTAAGGTCGAAGTATTTTTGGGTTATCATATTTATTGATTCTCTCATCTAATAAGCATAGTCATATTTAATTTTCTAGTAACCTTAATTAGTTTTAGATTTTTGCATGAATGTTGTTGGTTTGTTAAATGATTTTTTGTTTCTACTGTTTTTTCCTACTATATAGGGAACTTGCATAGCACTGTGTGCAAAGGGTAGAATTATATTCTGCAAGGTATACAGGGACAGTGCTTGTGCATATTTGTGGTGTCATTATTATCGGATTAATCACAATTGCAATTACTAAATAATTTATTTTCAATATTTTGTGTTAAGAGTGTTATTTGCTTTATTTATTTTTGCTAAATTTGCTTTTTGCCTCTCTGCAAGCATATGTAGAGGATGGAGCATAATGAGCATGACAACACGGGTAGAGTGAGCATGACAATGCATAATGGAATGATCACTAGTGCTATGGAGCAATGTTTTTAAGGTACTCTAAAATTACTTTTAAATATCTTTGTTCTTAAAATTTTCTCTCTTGCTTGTGTTATAATTGATAGCATTTATTTGTGATTATAAACTATTATAAAGAAATAGCAATGGATTAGGTTAGTTTGTGAATGTTTTTTAAATCCATCATAATAATGAAACATAGACTTAAAAGGGATTTTGAACATAAAGAAATATAAACTTAAAAATGATTTAAAACAAATCAACTTTTAGAATAAATAACATTTTGTTTGAATAATTCAAGAAACAAACCACATATTGTGTCATTTCCTTCCTTAGGCAACTATTGAATCTTAATAATGTGAGGTGAAGAACATGAATGAAACATGGTTTCAAGACTCTGGGTGACTCAATTACTGAATCTTAATAATTTGAGTTAAAGAACTGAAATAAAACATGATTTTAATACTCCAGGCAACCAAACAGTTTCAGGAATCAGATGCAGAAGACAGACTTAGAACATAAGAACCAGAATGAAACATGATTTCAAAACTCAAACAAACAGTTTCAAGAATAAGATGTACCAGATAAACTTGAAGCATAAAAAAGTTTGGAGACTAAGCCTTAAAATATTTTCAAATCTACTACTAAATTAGAGTATTGATGTCACAAATTTTCCCTGGTTAACATATTTTCTTTCTACTACATTTTTCTACTTAACCTCCTCAATTATCTAACTAAGCTTCTTAACATAACCCCACTACACATTTTTCAATGCAAATCCAGAACTATGACCCCCGGGAATTGAACTCAAAACCTCTAGCTTTCTCAAAAATCACTTTCCATTTTATTTAGCTAAAATGTATGGACATACCTGGGAATTGAACTCAAAACCTCTAGCTTTCTCAAAAATCACTTTCCATTTTATTTAGCTGACATGTATGGACATACGTGGTATAGGTGCCTACGGTGTCTGTCCGTTTCGAGATGACGTGTACAATAAAACCTTGTACCCACGTGTTTAATCTACGTAGAGCTTAGTGTGTCAGGTTGTTTATTTTCCTTGACGCGTACCATGGAATAGTCATGACCCCACATGTTCAATGTACTAGCTCTGACATCATTCAGCTTAAAAATAGAAGAAATTGTATTCTTAATATTTAATTTTCTGTTAACCAAAATTTTAAGTTTTTGATTTTTCTGTTAATAAAATTTAAATGGTTGTGTAATTGGTTTATAATTTATTTTAAAATGTATGTAGTTTGTTTATTATTTATATTTGGATATTTATTTTTAATTATTATTATAAAGTTAACCGGGTTAACTTATTTGATTATGAAAATTATATTTTAAGATTATTTTTTATTAATTAATAGAAGTGAGTATATCTATATATATAGGTAGTTTGTTTATTATTTATTTTTTATTATTATTATAAAGTTTGGAGACTTATAACCCGTTTGCTTATAAAATATTATATTTTAAAATTTATTTTTTTATTAATTAATGAAAGTGAGTGTATATATATAAGAAATTTAATTTATATTAACATGTGAGAAATGAATAATATTGATGAATAAAATATATACATTAAATTTGTATATTCTTCATTTTAGCTTACGAGTAGGGTGGACATACCTGGTATGGATTTGTTAGTTTATTTTTTTATTAAGTGCGTCAAGTTTGTTATTGTTATTTTCTCTAACATGTACGGTAGGATCCTGGTCACTATCCCGGTGTTAAATCAAGTAGCTCCGGCATAGGGTGGACATACCTGGTATGGATTTGTTAGTTTATTTTTTTATTAAGTGCGTCAGGTTTGTTAATGTTATTGGGGACATACCTGGTATGGATTTGTTAGTTTATTTTATAATTAAGTGTCTCTAACATGTACAGTAGGATCCTGGTCACTATCCACGAGTAGCTCGGCATCATTGAGGATGGTGTATGGTACATGTTGAGACTTTCGCTATTTTTTTAGTGAGAACTTAAAAACACAGGTTATATTCCTAAAATGGATTTGTGGTACATGAATTTTTTTTAGTGGGAACTCAAAAACACAAGTTATATTCTTAAAATTGAATTTTCTGTTATTGTTATTTTCTAATAATATAATTTTTTATATTATTAATCTCTTATAAATATATTATTGTTAAATATATTATTTAAATAGTTATATATTAAAAAAATCATATTAATAATTAATAATAAATTTAGAATAATAAAATTAAACGATGCAAGAGCATTACTTTATTATTGGGAACCCTCCAACAACAGAAAAATAGTCCTATAGCAACAAGATAATGCAGAAATCGTTGTTTACTTCAAACCATTGATTCATTATTTCATTTCACCAAGGGGCATTGGCGTGAGTAATTATTTTCCATCAATAGAAAAAAAAGCAGCAACAGCATGAGAAACACACCCGAGCCCACATAAGTGGTCATTTCAGCGGCAGGGGCAACAATTAAAGAGATAAGAGGTTGCGGCACGGAGGGAGAATTCGTTTTATAGATTTCGGTCATTCATCAATTGGCATTCGGGTAAGTATTTTTTTGTTAATAATTTTTTTCAGGAATGCATTCAGGTAAGTTTTTTTTTTCATAATTTTTGTTCCCTCACTCGAGTTGGTTACTATTATTTATTTATGTGTGGTGTTAAACGTTCGGGAGTATGACAGAGGAAGATCCGAAAAATACCTGAAGCTATGTCCGTTCCTTTTCTGCTATTCTGATTGGATGTATGAGGTGAAGGAAATTTGATTCACTTATATCACCAGCAATTGTAATATTTAATTCTCTGTCTTTTAGCAATCTTAGTAATATCTAGACTTTTAGAATTAACGGTGATAGTTTGTTTAATGATTTTCTGTTTTCAGCTTTTGTTTTACTATCTAGAGAACTTGCATAACACTCTGTGCAAAGGGTTGAAATATTCTGCAAGGTATACAAAAGGTATACAAAGTATAGTGCTTGTGTTTATTTGTGATGTTATTAAGATTGGATTGATAACCATTGCAATCTGTAAATAATTCATTTTCAACATTTTTATGCGTTAAGAGTGTTGTTTGCTTTATTTATTTTTGTAAATAATTCATTTTCAACATTTTTATGTGTTAAGAGGGCTATTTGCTTTATTTATTTTTGTTTTCAGTCTCTCTGCTGAGAATGAAGAATGGAGGACAAGTGCAATGCTAGGCTATGAAGAGAATGAAGAATGAGAAGTGCAAAGGGTAGAGTGAGCACGGCAACAAAGGAAAGATGAGCACCATTACTATGGAGCAATGTCTTTAAAAAAGATAAGTGTTCTGACCTGTTATTTGTGTTATATTTTCTTTCTTCTAGTATGAAATAGGTTTTGATAGTATAATAGTTTGATTGACATTAAGCAACCGAAGGCTTTATTTGTGTTATATTTTCTTTCTTCTAGTATGAAATAGGTTTTGATAGTATAATAGTTTGATTGACATTAAGCAACCGAACGCTTTAATACCAAAATTAATAATAGATAAAAGTCTTACACTTGATACCCAGGTTAGGTACCTGGGCGAGTTGGTTGCCCAGTAGCTAGGAGAGCAACCCTGAGTCTAGTAATAGACAAAACTGTAGACAAAACTGAAAACACCTGAGATAGACCTCACTCAGAATTGACAAGCTTTGTTAATCTTTTATATAACATCAGATAATCAGTTTGTAGAAAGTGGATTCCATGTCCTAATAACTTAATTTTCTTTAATGAAAAAATTGTTGCAGTAGTAAACATGATAAGGATGATGGCCTTGTCGATAGTTAGGCTAATAGCTAAGAGTTGATGCTTGGGATATGGTCTAATGATGCAAAACATTGTTTGTTAGTTTATGACCTGTATAAGAAAAGTGTCACGGGTTATCCTCAAAATCTGGTTTACTAAGTTGTCACAATAACTTCATCAACAATATGAGCTTTGAAAATAAAGAATCAATTAGGATACGACTGAAGAAATAATAAAACTACTGTTACAGTCAAAATCAACGAGAAATAATGAATATAAATGATGAATATGGCCAAAAGCCATAAGAAAATACAATGGTTACTGTAATAATGTTGTCCCATTATTTCTTAATCTTAACAAAATAAGTCTAGAATTACCACAAGCCGTAAGGGCATGAAAAGACAGTTGTCCCATTATTTCTTAATCTTAACAAAATAAGTCTAGAATTACCACAAGCCGTAAGGGCATGAAAAGACAAATATATATGTATATACAAGTGAGTTTTTTTATATTAATGCCTAGCCAAGGGAGGAACCTTCAAATATAATTGTATCTGTGTCTAAGTACAATGTTGGTCATATAAATGGACCAACCCTGTGAATATAATGGAGACTGTAAAGGATTAGAACCTAGAAGCGGCAAGCAATTAACCTTTAAAATATTAAATAGTGAGCAAAATCCTCACCTGGAAAGAAAACATGTTAGCTTGTGAATTATTTGCAATCGATACGATGGTAAGACAGTAATAAACTTTAGGGTAAGGTTATGGATTTACCCGAAGGAGACCTTCTGACAGGAAACCGTTGCCTCCCATACCCTGCAAACATGTGAATAAGGAAATAGTTAATAAGCATTGAGAACTGGGTTCGATGTTTGAGAACTATGTTTGATGAATTCACAGTTAGGGAACTATCCAAGATCTAGAAGGCAATACCTGTGGTAGCGTGGCAATAGAGCCAGTTATTATCGGCACCCTGGAACCGAGTAGATTGGGGAATCTTGCTAAATAAACAATGAAGAGCAGTATCAATTGGTAAGCAAGTCCGGATAATGTGATTTTTCCTATCTGCAGTTCTATTGTAGTTAATGGAGTCTTAACTGCAAGGAAAAAGAACCTACAACTCTATTTTAGGAAAACATATGTATTTAGTTTGGAGAAGAAAAGCTGAGCAAAGGGGAAATTAAGTGTTTTGCCTTAAAACCCTATTATTCTTGCACCACTCGGCTATCCAATATTCAAATAAGATGACTGAAAAAAATGTGAAAACAATTGGAAACTGCCCTTGGAAAGGAATTGACAGCTCACACCGGCTACAGGTAATAACCTGGAAGAAGTTTTCCCAAAGAAGACTTTGTGGGTGAATCCGAACATCCAATGTGACATTTCATTAGTTCTTATTCAGTTTGAAGGAGAGAAGCCCGTAAAACAGAAAAGAACTCGCCTGCAAGGAGGTAATCTCACCTTGACACTAGAATCCAGTGCTAATACCTCCACCCTGGAACTCTCAAGGAAAATTGGAAGACTGTTAGAACGACAATGAAGGAGTAAATAACATGGGTAGGAAAAATAGTTAATATTAAATTACCTGTGTCCATTCCTAGATGGAGAAACTTACCGGAGTGAGACACATATAGCCGAAAACCGTGGAAGAAGAACCAGCTGCAGAGCAAATTTCCTCCAAAGGCAAAAAGATGCCACTGGTGTGAGGCAGCAACGAAGGGTGAGAGAGGTAGTTACCAGTGTAACTCCTCTTCCCACCACGGCCTTCAGATCCCAACCCTAAGATTCTGACGGTGGAGATCATGAAAGATGTAGAGGCACAATCAACCACTTAACCAACGAGATGCGCGACGGTAGCCTCTAGAAAATTCTAAAAGGGTATGGTATAAGGTAACAATCTAAGCGATAAAAGCGATAAAGTGGAACATAGCTGAAACCTTGAATAAGCAATGTGGACCCAATGACTTATTTATGCGTAAGGTTATATTTAGGCATATTAATAAGGTGTTGTCACATTAAAAAAAAATGTACCTTATTCAAGATATAAATAAATAGGTTGGGTTTCTGGTAGGAAATATACATCAAGTATTAGTTACCATTTCAAGGATAATGCCAGATGAGTTCCCTTTCTTATCTTAGATTTGAGAACGTTGGCATATCCATAATAAATGGTAATGTAGATCATAGAATGGCAGGTTGTCACGGGCCGTGCTAGAACTATAGAGGCGTGCATGTATATTATGAAAGTACAACGGTAAGTAGCCACAGTTTAATGCAAAATCTGTTATACAAATAATTAACCTTAAAGGGGTATTAAAACAAGACTTGTATCTCCGTTTACACACATTATACTTACTACTAAATTATGCATCTAAGACCAACCAAATAAAAAAAAATGTCGGGAGTTGTTACCATTACACATTAAGATTCTTAATATTATTAAATTAAAAATTATATATTATTATGTTTATTAATATTTAAATAATTATTATAATAAAATAAAATAAATAATTTATATTGTGAATGAATAATAATATAATAAAATTAAATTGATTTAAAAATAAATTTATGTATTTAATGATTATATCACATTGTGTAAAGGAGGTTATGTTAATTTGGAGTTAGAAATGATGAGATGTTTCAATTCTAAAATAGAGATAATTATAACAAAAAAATTAATAGAATAAGTAGAAAATTTTAATAGGATAATTTGGATTTTGATAAAAGAATTAAACAAGTAGAAAATAAATATCTTAGTGTTTTGAAGTTTATTATTTTAAAAAAATAACAAATGATAAAAGAGTTTAATTGCGGATGTTGGAGGAATACTATGACATTGGTGAGAAATTATTGAATGCTATTTTATTTTTTTAAAGATTAAAGGATTTAGATTATATTGTAGAAAAAATTGTGTACAAGATTAATTTGGTTTGTGGTTGGCTAGGTCACACTAATATATATAAGCAAATTTTTCATATTTGTCTATATTATTTCTAACTTAAGTTTTGAGCTTTTGAACCATAACTTGAAGGTTTGAGCTTTTGAACCATGCTCTTGTGCTCGGAGCTATGAATGTGTGCTCAAATCAAAGAGTGTGAGGTTACATAAATAATATACAAGCAAAATTTTCATATTGCCCATATTGTTTTTAATGTGAAGGTTTTAGCTTTTGAACCATACTCTCGTGCTCATAGCCACCATGAATGTGTGCTCAAATCAAAGAGTGTGATCTTTTCTAATCCATAGGCATCCCACCTCCTTTAGCACTAATGTTGTACATACCTTAAATGTGATCTTGTGCTGAAAGTTAGAATGGAAGCAACATATATACCATGCAGGCTGCCAGATGTGGGCTACCTGCTTCCTCGTTTGATGATTACAAATCATGGTTATGCTTACAAATCATGGTTAGGCGGACCACTTGTTGAGCGAGAGAATGGTAGCTACAAATATACCATGCAGGCTACGAGATGGGCTACCTGCCTCCTCATTTGATGATTACAAATCATGGTTATGCTACCCATGTGTTGGGCTACCTGCCTCCTCTTTTGATGATTACAAATCATGGTTATGCTAACCAATTGTTGATTATTGCTCTTTATGGAGAAATTGAATGTTTCAATTTTAAAATAAGAATTATTATCAAAACTTTTTAATGCAATATGTTAATAAATAAAAAATATTTAACATATCAATTTAGATTTTGTTACAATAAATAAAATTAATCTTTCTTTTATTGCAATAATTAAATAGATAAAATCTATTTTTTTTTCCATTTCAATTCCTACTTATAATATTTTTGCTTTTTTTACATGTTAATTCATTCTTTATATAAATTTTTAATATACATAAAATTAAACTAGATATTTTCATATAATTATTAATCAAAATTATCATAACAAAATTTACTAAAATAATTATAAAAAAAAACATTTGACAATATATTTGACATAATAAAAACATATTTAATTATTTTATATAATATAAATAAATTAATAAAAAATATTATTAACAATAAAATTAATAACCAAATAAAATTATAATATTATTTAATATTCAAATAAATATAATAAAATTACTTTTATTATAAACTAATTCTAAAAATTTAAAATGATAAACTAAACTCTTTTTTTTAAACATTGTAAAACCTATCCTAACTCATGTACTAAACTCCATCCTCTAATATATGTAAAAAAATAACAAAATTATTTGATATAAATAAAATAATAATAAAACTCTTTCATTTTGGGTACTGCTAGTACAAACAAGGATACTTCTCATCTAGGTCTAGTTCCACGTGTGTTGTACCTAAGGATTCACGCTCACACCAACGCCAGATTACTAAAGTATAGACACTTTAAAGGCACCATCGAAGTCGACGACATAACGCCATAGTTCGAGACCATGAAGCGATGGCAGCAACAGGACGACAAACACTCGAGAGAATATCAGTGGTTTGTGCATAGGCAGAGTCACGGGCAACAATTAAAGAGAATTCGTTAGACCATTTGGTTCAAAACCTCCAGCAATTAGACGAGAAACATCCCTCGGCCGTTGTTTGATTTGACCATGACATTTGAATCACTATCTATATTTTCCATAATTTTTCACATGTTGGAGGAGTTAAAAGCTATAATTATTGTGTTTTGTGAAATTAATGTGGGAGAGCCAAAGAGCAACGAGAGTGTGGAACAGAGGGAGGGGAAGTTGTTGAACAAGAGCAGAGGGGGGAAATTCCGAAAGTGGAGGTATTTATCTCTGGGTCGTTAGATAGATGAAGCAGACTGGCCAACACAATGCCCATTCCTCTTCTGATTGGATGGATAAGGTGAAGGAAATTTGATTTCTAATTCTCTGGTTTTCATTTTAGTAACCTGCGTCATTTATAAACTTTTTTTTGGTAATGATGTTGGTTTGTTTATTGATTTCTCGTTTCCAGATTTTCTTCGACTACATAGAGAACTTGCAGAGCACTGTGTGCAAAGGGCAGAATAATATTCTGGGTACAGTGTAGCTCCTTCTCAACACTTCCCTGTTTTGTCTGTTTTGTTTATTTGTGGTGTTATTCTAATTTGATTTTCTTAAATTAACAACAATTTCAATTTTTAAGTAACTAATTATTTATTTATAGATTTTTATGGACTAAGAGTGTTTTCTTTGTTTAATTATTTTTGCTTCCAGCGTCTTTGCTATCATATAGAGAAGATAGAGGATAAGGGATTGAGTGCAAAGGGAAAAGTGAGCACTACATCAAAGGAATGGACACTACTGCTATGGAACTAGCAAGCTTTGAATGGACACTACTGCTATGGAACTAGCAATGTTTTTAAGGTAATTTTAAGTGACTTCTCAATATCTTCTATCTTGCTTGTGTTGTAGTAGATAGCATTTATCTGTGGTTAAAAAGACAAAAGCTATTTTAAATTTTTTCCCAAGTGACTAAAGATATATAGCTATGAGAATTAGGTTAACCTGTCATTAAATAAATCATAATGAAACATAGACTCAAACAAATTGTCTGCATAAATAATGTGTGTTCCATGTTAGGGTGTTTATAGTCCCGCATATTTCATGTTGGGTATCCTTAAATAAAATATATTCATGTAAATTAGAGTTGGTTTTATGATAATTATATATAATGAACTTTGTTTCACACTTAGTCTTACTTTAGCTGGGGTCATTTCCTCTCGTCAATTAGTGACTCTTAATAATGCGGGCAGCTGAGAAACAAAAAGTTATTTGATAATTTCTATTTCTATTTTTGATTATTTAATTCAGAATAAATTGGAGCATTATCTTTTTATTTTCAAATATATGAATAAATTGTAGCATCGGGCAACTGGAACGAAAAATTATTTGGTAGTTTCTCTTCCCATTTGTAAATGTGATTATTTATGTCGGAATAAACTATGAATAAATTGCAGCATCATTTTCAATTAATTTTGTCACTGATCTTTGTATTTGTCGGCTACATTGGCCTGACGGTCACATTTTTTTTCTTCATTAAAATCCTGTCTTTCCTCTGTTTATTTTTGTGGAACCTTGTGTTTGGATTCCTCAACCATGGTTACATTGCCATTCTCTACACAATTTTTTTTAGTAGATCTATAATAGTATTATTGCCTCCCTCCATTAGAGTCGTGGTAATAGGGGATTGAACTTGGAATTTGTTTCTCTCAAAAACCACTCTTCTCTATGTTTATTCATGTTAGTTGATGTGTATAGTGGACAACTATGGTATGTGACGTACATGGCATGTCAGGTCTATTTATTTTATTTGATGTGTACGGTAGGACCTAGCCATGAATCATGTGTACAATAAACTCAAATCTTGGTGTGTCAGGGCTATTTATTTTATACGATGTGTATAGTGGACCCAGTCATGACCCACATGTTCAATCAACTCAGATTTTGGTGTGTTTGGTTTATTATTTTACTTGATGTGTATTGTTGGGTCACAATCCATGTGTTCAATCAAGTCTATTCAGATATCTAAGAATCCATGTAATATCCAAAGCCATGAATAAATCTTCCCAATAAAACAATGCTTCGAATCTTGAATATCAACTATGAAGGAGTCGCCAGGGTGAATTCAAAATGCCTTGAAGAATTCTTGCTTCACCCTACAAGCATTTGAAACTTTGAATTTCAATGAAGAAATAGGGCTTCGTTCTTCCAATAGAGTCACCAAAAATAGTTGTATTGTCGTATGGAGACAAGACACATACTATGTGTCCCCAACAACGACACCAAAAATGTTACCACAAAATCTAGCAGACCTTGGAGAGGGAAACCCTACAAGACAAGAGCTAGACAAAGTGCTAACAATGGGGTAGAGTCCTGATGTCACCTTAGCCAAAACGCCTTTCTCTTTATGGATTTTCATCGATGGGAGGAGTCCTAGTAAGGAGGAATCACTTAAAATGGAAATGCTAATGATAAGGTGCAAAGAGATCCTCCTAGAGCTCATTTAAGAGAGAGGCGCAATAATGTTTCAAGGCTTCAAAGAAGCAAATCACTCTCAAGGAAAAGCCCTAGAAAACAACATTCAAGACCTATGATTATGAAGTTTTTGGTGAAAACAAGTGTTCACAAGGTCAAGACCAATGATAAAAGGTTTCCAACAATGGATACAAGTCAAGACGAGGCTCATGAAACCTTCAATAAATTCCTCAAGTTGAGGAAAAAGAAACTAGGGTTCCCTCTTAGGGCAACACCTAGGGCAAGAGATTTTATGGCGGAAATTTGAGGGGATGCCCACCAAATTGATAGGTTAGGTAGCCTAGACCTATCTCTTGATGTTTAGGTTTTCAAATCACCAAAAAAACCTTCTCCCTAAAATTTCGCACCCTTCCTAGTTTTTCTCCCTAGTTTTAAAGGAACCGAATTTGAGAAGAGGAAATTATGACGAAAATTGAAGGTCGATCACCAAGTGATACGACAAGTGCCTTATCTTGTGAGGATATGGAGTCTAGGTGTTGGGTACTGGATTTGTATACTTTTCTCTCCCATTTTTGCCCACCTTTCTATCTCTTTGTATCATTATTATTCTTAAAACACACGAGGTAAACCCCTTTCTTTTATCTTACATGGTATATTTGATTAATGAAGTAATGGTCAAGGAGGTTTTACCTTTTTCAAACGTTAACTCTGATATTTTTACAGATTTGGAAAAAGCAGGAAGATTACAGCTGTGAGTCATGGAGCAGCTCCTAATTTCCAGCGCTATCTTCACTTGCTACTACAACGCAACAGACTCCGTTTCACCCCAGCGATATTTTAGGTTTTTTCATGGTTTCCTTTTGGCAACTAGGTTTCTTTTGTAACGAATTGTATAATTGTAGATATGTAGTTATTAGAGGAAATCTGCGATTTCCTGAACAGTTGTATAAATAGGGCCTACGGGCTGTGAATCGGGGTTAAGCAAGCACATACAGATTTTGTAACAGAAGTAATTTGCAATTAATTGAATGCACAACACTTTGTTGTTTTACCTGTAAATTGTGAGTTTGCCGCAACCCTGATCAAAGAGTTGGGCCCACTCTTCTGATCAGGTGCTGCGTTACCTTTCTTTCTGTTGATTTCATGTTTTAGTTTGGTTTTGTAACTGTTGTTCCAGTATACTCTGCAATTGTTGTGAATACCTTTTTAGTTCTGCAATATATTTTAATTGTTGTTACAGTAGCTGTCTATTCATATTATTTAAGCCTGTGATTTGTGAGCAGGTTGTGTGACTGCTATTGCATATACTGTGCGCGTTAATTTTGAAATAATTAGCGCCCTCGGGTTGATAACTTATGTGGAAAAAGGGTTTGAATATTGTTCACATGTGGACACCAACACTAGGATGTTTAAGATAAGCCAAATTCCTTCTAAGAAGGTTGAAATTTGATGCCCTAGCTATCAAAAATTCAACAATTACCCACTTAATGGAATAATGGATTTTGATGGAGAATAACAAGTACTCCACTAGGAACATTCTGTTGGAAATACTGAGAGGGGGGTGAATTAATATTTCACTTCAATTAGTTAATTTTTAATCTTCAAAGCATTCAATTCACATTAGGATTAGATTAACACATAAGTTAGCATCACATCACAAGAAAAGATAACAACTCCATTCAACAATGCACAATATCAGAGACAATAGACACAAGATTTTTAGGTGGAACCCCTTCTGGGAGGAAAACCACCAAATGCTTCTTAATATAGGTCTTTAATAATGTACATCAATTAGGATGCTCCAACTTGCAAATTTATCAATTCCCAACTGAAAGGATGCTCCAACACCCTGTTTACTAGCTCCAACTAGAAGGACGCTCCAACGCCTTGTGCAAGCTCCAACTTGCCCTAGCACCACCCTGCCACCTTGAAGTGTTCTTAGGATCAAACTTAAAGGAGACTCCACTCTCCTGCCTTGCACCACCTTGCCACCCTGCTTAGCAAGTTGCCACTTTCCCTGAAGGCTCCAACCTTTATCTCACCACGGTGGACCATGTTTCACAATTTTTAGACTGGATCAACCTGTGCTCAAATACAAAACAACTATAATACAATCAATTTTGCTTCTGCACAAACATCAAACCCTAGCTTCATAAAAGGCCAGTGCACTTATGCTCAAGCACTGTAAACCCTGGCCACATCCTTTGCTCACATAGTCCAATAACACTTATCAATAATAACACTTCTCATAGTAAAAGTATCCTTAGCAACCCTAATAACACTTCTCAATAATAACTCTTCTCATAGTAAGAGTATCCTTAACTACCCTAGCACTTTCACTGCCAAAAACCTAGCAGCAACATATACATACTATGAAAATTTCTTAATCTAAGAAACCTTACTGCTAACCATTGCTTTACTTCTCCGACTTGATTATTTATACATTAATTTGAATATTCAGAAAAAACAACGAAGTAAACACAAATAGCAGCCTACACATATAAATCATTTACTGAATATAACGCCCATATGACAAAGTGACACAGATTTTTCGGACAAATGTCCCTAGAAAAACCCAATGCGGGATAACTAGTGCAACTAGCTCTGGAGGGTTTTATTATTATGCAGAATCTGAATACAACAATATCTGGGCACCAAGCATGGTTGGCCCTACAGAGAAAATCACGGAAAAAATACCTCTTTCACTCAGAGACAGAAAATATGGCTAATTGACACCCTCAAACGAGATTTACAGAACTCGAGCCCTTTTTGGCCCACCGGAAACCCCAGCGCTGCCCATAAACCCTCTTTGTCGGCATTACTGGCCTGCATAAGCCTCTGCGCTGCTCTAGAAGGGCCTGCATCACCCTCTCTGGGCTTACGCTACCCTTGCACTTCCCTGACTGGGTCTGCGTCAGCCCTAAAGGGCTCCTGTTGCCTTTGCGTTGCCCCTGACTAGGCTCTGGCTGGACTGCGTAGTACTGGTTGCCATCTGCACTGTTGGACATGCTGCCTCTTTGCCCCTGTTGTATTCTTGGCCTTGGATCAGAATCCCTCTCCAATACTGCCCCTTGCTGCACTGCAAACTCTTTATGAAATTCTTAGCAAACTACACCCTAGAATTTCAGCTTAGATTTAGTGCTATGCCAATGTGTGTGTTCTCCAACTGACCCCAAGCCCTTCTCTTATACTTTTCTTGTTGGCAAACCAACATCCGTGATCTAATCTCTAATCAACGGCTAAGATTAGAAGTTGCTTGATCCACATCACTTAGATCATTCTCATCACATGTTTAATTTAATTCACTTTAATCTTTTAATTTTCTAAGTTAGACTTAGGGTCCTTAATTAAAACGATTAACTATTTGAATAACTCGTAAACCTGATGGAATTTCTACAAACGCTTTCTAGGTCTTGGAGATTTCATGTACTCCAGCTCCTCCACAAAATTTTGGAGCTAGACCACATCCGATGCTATCCGAAAATCTCAACACTCCCTCTTAGCGAGGAGTGTGCTCTAGCAATACAACCACACCGAAGTATTGCCCTGATCTTTGGCATCGGTCTCCGCGTTGATGCTTGGCCTACTGCCTTTCATCACTACATTGTTGCTGCTCTATGTACTGTTGCCCATGACTCTGCCACAGTCATTGCCACATCTATACTGCAGCTCCCTCTCAAATTGCTGCATCGTGCTGCCAACTGCTGCACTGCAACTCAGTTGATGAGATGTAAGCAACTGAAGGACCCTTGCCCAATAACTGACAGACAAGTTAGTGGGGCTGCATCTCATCACTAAAGCTTCCTTGGCTGCTGCTCTACGATGTCCTCCTGAAGCCATTGCGCTGCTACAGCTCTGCACTACGTAAGCACTGCATCCTCTGCGTTGTTGAAGTCCCATCAACCCCTCTGCGCTGCTTCTTCTATGTTGTTGCTGCCTCTGCATTGCGCTGCTCCCTCTACAACGTCCAACTCTGCCCTCTGCTTCACTGTGATCCTCTGCACCCACTGCTCCAGTCATCCCCGCTACTGTCTTAAGGCTCCTGTAGCACGTATGTGATCCAAGAGTTGGGCTACTCAAGAATCCTGCCTCCACTCTGTAACTGCCCTACAAATCAATATCGCCCCAACTCTTCTCTCGAGGTACATGAGCGCTCATGGCCACATCATCATCAGAGCCATTTTCTTCTTTAGCTGTAGCAGCCTTGGAATCAAAAGCTTCCTTATCCTTCTTCCTTAGAGGACAATTGGTGGCGAAGTGTCCGAGTTCACAACATCTAAAACATTTGATCTTTGATAGATCCCCCATCTTTTTCTCTTGCTGCTTCTTAGATGCCAAGGCAGTATCTTCCTCTTCCTCTTTCTTCACTTTGCTTGATCCGGTGCTAGTTTGTCTCTTGGTCATCCGACGGATTTCCTCTTGTCGGAGGATAGCCCACATGTTGTTCTAGCTTGGAAGGTCCTGTCTGCCCAAGATGCTTTGGACAAACGTTTCCCATTAATCTGTGACTGCATTTAGAGCAGTCCTCACCATGACATCATCATCCACTTTAACCCCCATGGCAATCAGTTGATCCCGAATCGATTGCAACCTGAAGATGAAAGGATCGATTTCCTCTCCCTTAGTTATCACAAACAACCTCATCTAGTTCTCTAGAAGCATCTTCTGCTCGACGAATTTCCCTTGATACATTGTGGTTCTTGCTTTCCACATATCATTAGTCGTCTTCTTCTCGGCTATGTGTGGGACCACATGATCCTTAACCCCGTCCATGATGAAGGGCTTAGGATGTGCTTTAGCTTCATTATGCTTCGCGTGAAGAGAAACATCGGTTGGTGTAGCCAAGATGCTTTTTGCATGCTCCCGTAATGCGTATGCCTCCAGGACCGTCATGATTCTGGCCTTCCAGATAGCAAAGTTGGACAAGCCGTCCAACCTATCTTGATTATGCAGTCCGTACGACACCATCTATCTTAGAAATAATCTGTCAAAACAGATACTCCTCTCCCTGCTGCTATTGCTACCTCAATGGTGGCCCGGATCTAGGGTCCTTGGCGAAAAGGCACCATCTATAGTAACTGCTCCCTTTGACAATTTATTTCTTCCCTTGGAAATCTGCCAAATCTTCTGAATTAGCCCTCTTTGATCACCCTCCTGATCGATCCTCAAATTTATTTGGCAAAAATCCGTTGAGCGGCTGTTATCCTCCCGCTCTTTCTCAACTTAGCTAGGCACGATTCTGAACCGAAAGAATATCCACCAAACCAGCAACTACTGAAGATCAGAAGCTCTGCTTCTGGACTACGGCAACTCTGCACAACAACTTGAAAGTGGACTGCGTCCCTCTGACTAGCCTCTGCATGAGCAGACTGGCTCAGCGTAGCCCTCTGCGCAGCGCAGGCTACTCTTGCGTCACTCTGGAAGGCTCTGCGTTACCTCTGCGTCCCCCAACTGGGACTGTGTCAGTCCCTGCGTGGCCTCTGCTAGGACTGCATCAGCCCCTGCGTGAGCTTTGCTAGGACTGCATCCTCCTGGTGCTATGCTGCCCTCTTCGAATCTCTGCTACTTCAGCTGCCACTTTGTTGAAAAAATTCTTCAGCCAATTTGCTGGAGATTCAACTTGATCTGTGATGCTCTGATACCATGTGAAAATTTATTAATCTAAGAAACCCTATTGCTAACCATTGATTTACTTCTCCTACTTGATTATTTATACAAGCTATTAATCTGAATATTCAGAAAAACAACGAAGTAAACACAAATAGAAGCCTACATATATAGATCATTTACAGAATATAATGCAAATATGACAAAGTGACACAGATTTTTCAGAAAAATGTCCTCGAAAAAACCCAATGTGGGAAAATCGGTGCAACTAGCTCTGGAGGGTTTTATTACTATGCAAAATTTGAATAAGACAATATCTGGGCACTAGACATGGTTGGCCCTACAGAGAAAATCACGACAACAAAACCTCTTTCACTCGGAGATAGAAAATATGGTTGATTCACACCCTCAAACGGGATTTACAGAACTCGAGTCCTTTCTCGCCCACCGAAAACCCCAGCGTTGCTCCTCAGCCCTCTGCATCAGCCTTATTGGCCTACGTCAGCCTTTGCGCTACTCTGGAAGGGCCTGCGTCACCCTCTCTGGGCTGACGCTGCCTTGACTGGGTTTGCATCGGCCCTGAAGGGCTCCTGCTGCCTTTGCGCTACCCCTGACTGGGCTCTGGCTGGACTGCGTAGCATTGACGGCCCTTTGTGCTGCTAGATACGCTGCCTCTCTACTACTGCTGTATTCTTGGCCTTAGATCGGAATCCCTCGCCAATATTGCCCCTCGCTACACTGCAAACTCTTTGTGAAATTCTTAGCAAACCACACCATAGAATTTCAACTTAGCTTTAGTGCTCTGCCAATGTGTGTGTTCTCCAACTGACCCCAAGCCCTTCTCTTATCCTTTTCTCGTTGGCAAACCAATGACCGTGATCTAATCTTTAATCAACGGCTAAGATTAGAAGATGCTTGATCCACGTCACTTAGATCATTCTCATCACATGTTTAATTTAATTCATTTTAATCTTTTAATTTTCCTAAGTTAGACTTAGGGTCCTTAATTAAAAAGATTAATTATTTGAATAACTCTTAAATCTGATGGAATTTCTCCAAACGCTTTCTGGGTCTTGGAGATCTTATGCACTCCAACTTCTCCACAAAATATTGGAGCTAGGCCACATCCGATGCTACCCCAAAATCTCAACATATACCAACAACCTCTCTCCTTTGTACTCAACAAGCATTTTCATCAGTAATGGTCAACAAAATGAAGAACCCTAGTACTATGCATACTCTATTCAATAATCATTAACCTTATCAAGCCTCTACTATACATGACTTAATCTGTAATGTAAAAAATCCTAACAACATTCTCTGCTTCACGTTCTGTTGATATGTGCTTCAAGTGTATAACAAAACTAGACTTTTTCAAGCTGGTGCCACATAACGTGTCAATGAAAATTGAGCAACAGTCTGTACCTTAAATGTAATGATGCCTTCAATATTTTCCTTCCTGTAGATGTCCTTTGTTGATGCCATTGTCCAAATTTTCATTGCCTTTTCTTGTAGTTAACTTTGCTCTTTATACTGCCTTCAATGTGGTGTTCAAGCATTGCTTCATCAACTCTTATGAGTCACACAAGTTTTGGAAGAATCTACCTTTGGAACCAATAAGAAAACGAGGTAGGTCATATCAATCCTTGTTCACTGAGTGACATTGCAAAATATACCATAGTTTTTCAAAGATGCAAGGCCCTTTCTATTCAAAGACATGTGTTCATACCATTAGTACTTCTATACCATCAAAAGTTAAACGAGATCTTACAACCTTTTGATCACAGAGATCAGTTTCAATGAGGCCAAGTTTTCATCACTTTGGTCACTAAATCTTTTGGTGAAGTGTGAAAAGGATTTGTACTGTAGCGATTTTACAAGGTCAAATCAAGACTTGTCAACCACAAATTTGAATGTTGGAGTACTTATACTTCAAGCAAAAACCAAGCTTATATTACCAACTTTATCAACTATGTGTGACTATAGGAACTCCATACTCCACTTGCTTCAATCTAGTGAATGACCAAACAATAATCCTTTTCGTCCAACAAAAGTGTTAGGTATTACCTCTTTGAGATGTTGATCTGATCTTAAAGTAATGCAATCTGCTTCAAATACAGGGTCGAATGTGGCTAGCACTATTAGATCCTCAATAATTTTATCACAAACTCTTTAAACCTCACCTAGAATTTTGTGCAAGGATGCCTCAACAATAAAATATGCACATCGGAGAGTGTAGGGCTTAGTGAAATAGGTCTTAGAGAGTGCAAAAATTTCTGCCCTAAGATGCCTTAATTGACTTCAAATTAGGGCTTCAGGGCTTACCACAAAATAGTCTACGAAATTTCCACAACCCCAGAGAAGAGTCACAACAGGCAGACATATAGCAACATAAGTACCTTAATCCAAACCACAGGTGCCGAGACAAAGGAGATGCCACAAATCTCAACTAAATATTACTGGTACTTGGCCGAAAATGCATGTTCCGAAGAGTTGATACTAGGCTGAATATATATATATATATTCCATTGGATAGTCCAAAATTTGAATTATGCCTTGCAAAAAGGACCGAAATCTTATCTATGCTAAAGACTTGATCAAGATCGCAGATATGCCTCAGTTGATCCGAATTGGCCTTAGAGAGTGATCTAGGACAAACTGCAGATTATGGCCTTAGGAATATCTCAAAATCAACTTGGATGTGCCTCAGATAACGAATTTCTCAAGGGTTTTTCAATAGAAATATGGGCCGAGTAGGGCCTTCAATGAACTGCCTCAAGATCAATCTGAAGCAGGGGTCGAAATGCCATAATGATACATAAACCCCAATGAAGATTCTATAGGATGAACAAAGAATAAAGATGAAACTAACTTTCCGAGATATGCTTCAGACTTCAAACCTTGACCTATGTCAAACCAATGAATCCCATAAGAAAAAATTAAAGATGAATATAGCCAATAAACCCTTACAAAATAGCCTCCTCGTCAAATCTTCATTCAATGCTCCATAAGACTGTACTTCATTTAAGAGAGACAAGCGAATTTTTCTTGCTCTATTTGGAAGGAAAATACTCCATATTTATAGTGGTTGAAATTCCATTTTGGAGGGACATTTCGACTTCACATGGAGGGAAGAATGAAATTTAAAATTTAAAATCGTTGGAGCCAAAATCTAAAATGAGGTCGACGTGTAATATTTGATCTGAATTTAAATTTTTAATGTCCTTAACAAAATAATTTAGCCACAAAATATTTAATTTGATTTTTAATGAAAAGGCCTTTTGACTTCTGTTTTTCCAGCTAATAATAAACTGCCACATAATCTAGCTTATGGGGACATTGACCCCAACTAGGGGGATTTGATCTTTTGATGGGCATAACTTTCAAATTGTGTGGAGTCTTGAGGCGTACCATATATCATTAGAATCGACATGACAAGGAGCATCCAATGAATGTGATTATGATCCCAAAAATCATGATTTATCATGTCATATTTGTCAACAAGAGTTGGGCTTCTTGGGCTTTCCAGGGCTTCTTGTCCTTTGGAACTTCCAATCAGTGCAAACTAAATGAATATTAAGAGCTTTCAAAGACCGATGTTGGCATCAATGAAAGCACCATTCAACACATTCATTACATGTTATAATGAGTAATGCATACAACATTCATCTAGATATTCTTCAATAAACTAATCTTCAACAAATTAGGGCACAATTTCAGCTTAGATTCAGTAGTTTCATGCACTAGACATTCAAGAAAAAGATATTCAACAAAATATTCCACTTACACGATAACGTGCAATAATACCTTCCGTTAGACCAAGAAATAGCTCTAAAGAATGTCAAAATCAACTTCCATAGATCAAAATGCATCCAAGTATCTCCAAAATCACCCAAAAGAAGAAAGTGTGAATTCTCTAAGAGGTCCAAAATTCACAAGATTGATGATGCTTGATCACAAATGGGTGATATTCTATTTATACATGTCCTACTAACTCGAATTAGAGCAAGAATCCTCTCCTAAGTCATAAAGTAATGTAAAAAATCATTCTAGGCCACATGTCAACCTAGTAGCCAATGTAAAAACATAACAATTAACACACAGAGTCGAGATGATGACGCCATGCATTCTTAGGCCCTTCTAGGGCATGCATTGGGCTCCTCCAGTGCCAAAGTGAGTGTAGAGTGCTCCAAAAATCATGATCTAGGGGTTGGCCCCTAGATATCCATGCAAAACATCCTTTGGACCCCAATTTTGTGTTTGGGGTACAAAATGGGTCTCATGGGTCTCCTGGTGATAGAATAGCTTTATGCTCTAATGTAGAGGGCTCCGAGGATGGTGCTATCCCTCCCATGTCTCTAGGGTGAGACAAACCTCATCTTGGCCTCAGTTCAACTGCCAAACAATGTTTACATTGCTAAGCTAGTTGGGGCATGCCAGTCCACGTGCATCATCTCATGAATAATGTGGGGCAAAGTGAAAATTACTGGGGGTGTTGTAGGTACCCATGGAATGGAATGATGCTTTGTAAGTGGTAAGAGTCCCATGGCTCTCAACGCTTCACCTGTAGGGTGTCATAATGCTCCTCTAGTGGACTTCGGCCCTAGTTAAGTTGTGCAACCCATGATTAAAACCATTTTCCAATCACACACAATGTCCAGTCCTACAGCTTTACCATTAGGTACAACAATCATTAATGCATAAGTGGACCAAGCTTTCTAGTCGAGGGAAAATTGACACTTCATACTAGGTTTCCCTTCCAAACTTGGGGGCTTTGATCATGTAATAGTGTTGGACACCTAATCCGCTAAGGGTTGGTGTGGAATGTGAATAGTCAACTCAGTCCAAGAGACCACTTGGTATGTGAAGACGAAGGGTCACAAGGAAATGTATAAATGTATATCATTATGAATAGAAAAGTAACTCGCACTTATCTTAATGTGTTCTCTATTCCATGTATGTGTTTAACATGGTATCAAAGTAGGCCTACTCCTGCCCTGCCCATATTTGAGCAACTGGTTTTGTGGTATCTCTATGCATGACAATTCTGCTATCGGTCCTGCATTTGATGAATGTCCTGTTACCACTCAAACTAGCAAGAGGCCTAAGAGGGACTACTAAAGGGACAACTGCTAGATCAAGAGCAATGATGGAGACTTAGCCCACTATCACCTTAACTAAGACTCCCTACTCTTTACGGACTTTCAGCGATGGGAGGAGATTCGGTATATGGGAAGTCACTTATGAAGCATGGATCAAAAAATCGATGTGAAGTGACCTCAATGATCCTTTCTCTAGAAAAGTAACTCGCACTTATCTTAATGTGTTCTCTATTCCATGTATGTGTTTAACATGGTATCAAAGTAGGCCTACTCCTGCCCTGCCCATATTTGAGCAACTGGTTTTGTGGTATCTCTATGCATGACAATTCTGCGATCGGTCCTGCATTTGATGAATGTCCTGTTACCACTCAAACTAGCAAGAGGCCTAAGAGGGACTACTAAAGGGACAACTGCTAGATCAAGAGCAATGATGGAGACTTAGCCCACTATCACCTTAACTAAGACTCCCTACTCTTTACGGACTTTCAGCGATGGGAGGAGATTCGGTATATGGGAAGTCACTTATGAAGCATGGATCAAAAAATCGATGTGAAGTGACCTCAATGATCCTTTCTCTAGAAAAAGATTAAGGATTGAGCTTGCTTTCTCTTTAAGCAAGGTACAAGGCTTTCTAGGGGAAGGAGGTGAGGATTTAAGGTTTAGGTTAAGTGAATGTGACTTGTAAAGGAGTTTCCCAATCCCTAAAATCCTTGCAAAACTTGGATTCTCGAGTTGTCTTAAAATAATTGCTTTTGGTGAGTAATGGAACCACACGAGGCCAAGTGGACCCAGCCTAGGTTAAGGGGAGGGAGTTTAGAAACTGATGATGATCTTAACCTAAACAAGGAAGGGGAAAGGATCAAAACAATAATTTCCACTTAAATGTGTCAAATTGATCCTACAAGGATATCTCGCAATCCCACCGTCGGAATTTCTTCAAATTTGGAGGAGACCTTGAGGACACACCGATGTGGTAGAGGCTAATAGATCAAACATTTTCTATGGCTACTTTGTCGGGAAAGTGATGCCCTAGGTGGCCTAGTATGGCTAGACCTAGAAAAGAGGGGAAAAAGGTCAAGAAAATGGTTTTAAGGTGATCACCTTATGGTGGATCAATGCTTAATTCCATTTGGGGATATGGAGTCAAGAAGAATTATGAAGAAGGATCTTGTTTTTAGCTCAAGGAGGCTCTAAGGCCAACTTCGTCCAACGTTAGGGAAAAAAATAAAGTGACCTTAAAGCGTTTATACTTGGCTTGCAAATGAAGATGGCTTATCAAGGTAACTTCGATCTCTAGGAAAATTCGTTCAACAAACATGGCCCACACATAAAGATATGCTATATAGAAACATAATTCCACAATGAAGGAGTAAATGCATGCAACAATTAGCCCTAAAATAACAAAAATCCCATGATCAATGTATGTGACAAAGTGAAAGAAAATAACATTAATATTGTACTTACATGTAAGAGAATATATCCAACAATTAATACATGTTCCAGTAAAGAAGCTCCAAGATAAGAAAATCCAATCCAAACATCAAAATTCATCCATGCCCCAATTCGTCCTCCAAGAAAGAAATGTGACGTTCTCAAGAATTCATGTCACTCCTATTTATACACTTCTTATTAGTTCGAATTACCTATTTGGGCCTACATTAGCCCCTAAAATTTGAGAGTTTATTTTTGGGCATTTGAGGGGCCAATTTACAAGTTTCTTCTAGCTTGTGCGAGTTCCTCAAGGACGAGGGAGAAGAATTTGTGATCTCAGGAGGGCAAGCATTTTGTGGAATTTGGGTTGGAGAATTTGCAAAAAAATTCCCTTAAGGAGGACAAGTTTCCCTTAGATATTTCTAGGATTGTAAGTGCTGCTAATTGGAGGGCCAAATTTCTCTCTTTAGGGCGTGCACCGGGGTACGTTTGCAGAGTTCTGCGCATTTGTTGAGCACCGGTGTTTTGAAGACGTTGGATTTGAAAATCACTTGGAGTTGAAAGGAAAATTTTTCAGGAGCTTGTTGGGTGTTTCTTTGATGAGAGCTTGAGCATTTTATAGAGGTTCGATTTTTGCAGCTGCACTGGCAGGTTGAGAGGAGCAATACGTAGATTTTGGGGTTTTGGTGACTTGTGGATTCAACTAAAACCATTTCTAGGGTTTTTTTGGCTTTGTGTGGGGAATTTCTGGTTAATTTGGGAGAATTTTCTAAGCACTTTTGTGGGCCCAAACACATGGTTTTTTATAGCTAGCAGTGTTAGATTTTCCACGCAGTGAAAGATTCTTTCTATGCATCATTCCAACACTGAAATTTCATGCTTTGACACTTGGGTTCATTCATAGCGTGCAGTATCAAGCCCAAGTTCCATTCCATACTATTGATATACTCCTATTCTCTCATATTTAATGCCAAGGCATAAATTTTTGGTACCAGTTGCTGTGTTTACTAAATTGTGAATTGTGTTTTAGAATTTTGTTGTTATTTGCTAGTGCATGTGTTTGATATTCACTATATTTCCTAGTTAGGGACATTACAAAAGTGGGCAAATTTTGTCGACCTGTCCACCACTACATAAATGCAATCACATTCGTGAACAACTGGAAGACTCGTAATGAAATCCATAGAAATGATCTCATACTTATTCTTTGGAATGGGGAGAGGCTAAAGTAACTCATTTGGATGTGTATGCTCCTCCTTATTCCTCTGACAAGTACATAAATGAAATCACGTGCCTAGACAACTGGAACACTCGTAATGAAATCCATAGAAATGCTCTCGCACTTGTTTGGAATGGGGATAGGCTAAAGTAACTCATTTGGATGTGTATGCTCCTCCTTATTCCTCTGGCAAGTACTAAACTCTTGCACATGCCTCAAGACATCCTCCTTGAGGCCCCTCTAAGTGAAACACTCATTGATAGTCCTATAGGCCTTGAGGAACCTTTGATGTACTGCCATAGGTGAATCATGGGATGCATGCATAATATTCTTCCAGAGCTGTGACCCTGGCATCAACTAGATCCAATTCTTATAGTAAATCACCTCATCTGTCACCCTATACCTGTCATCTCCAAATGAGCCATCCAAGATCTTACCTGCCTGTTGATTCATGGAATTCTCCACCAACGACTGCGCTCTCAAATCTTGGGTGATGTCCATGAGAGAGAGTGTCGTGGGTCTCTTGGATAGTGCATCATCCACCATGTTATGCTTCCCCTTGACATACTCTATCTCAAAATTGTATGCCTGGATCTTACTGACCCACTTTTGTTGTCTCTTGTTAAGCTGCATCTTCTCCAAGAAGAATCAAATATAGTTATGATCAGTCTTCAGCCTGAATCTGTTACCCCCCAGATACTGTTGGAACTTGGCCAAGGCATGCATGATGGCCAACATCTCCTTATCATATATAGAATACAAACTCTCATAATCCTAGAGTTTATAGCTTTCAAAGGCTATAGGATATACTCCTTTCATCAAAACAACCCCAATGCCCTCGCCAGAAGCATCGCTTTCCAAAACAAAATGCTTGTGAAAAATCTGGCAGGCCAACATCGGGAAATTAATCATTAATCCCTTCAGACACTCAAAGGTCTCTTGCACTACATCTATCGACTCGAAAGCCCCTTTCTTCACGAGATTTGTGAGGGGTGTCGCGAATTGTGAAAACCCTTTCATAAACCGCCTGCAGTAAGTGCATATTACCCAAGAACCCTCGCAGCTCCATCATGTTCTTTTGTGTAGGGCAGTCCAGAATGGTCCTGATTTTCTCTTGATGCACATGCATCCCATCCTCACCAATCACATGGCCCAGGTACATTATATCTGTAAGGCCAAACTCGTGCTTAGATATCTTGGCATACAACTGCTATCCATCCAAGATGCGCAACACCTCCTCTAAGTGTTGTAGGGGCTCCACCCAAGTCCTGCTATATATCAAGATGTCATCGAAGAAAACTACAACATATTTGTGAAACTGCTTGTGAAACACGTGGCTCATGCAAGACTGGAAAGTTGTTGGAGCATTGGTCAGCCCAAAGGGAAAAACCAAGAACTCAAAATGCCTATATTGGCACTTGAACACTGTCTTCGGGATGTCCTGCTCCTTCACCCGAATCTTATGATACCTAGAGCAAAAATCTATCTTAGAGAAGTATTTAGCTCCCCTAAGCTCGTCCATCAACTCATCAATGTGTGAAATGGGATATTGATACTTCAATATCCTCTTATTCATGGCCCTATAATCTATGCACATGCAAAGGGTCACATCCTTCTTCTTCACCAGAACTACCGAAGATGTGAAGGGGCTAAAACTCGGCCTGATGTGGCCCAAAGCCAATAGCTCTCTCAATTTCATCTCGATAAGCATAACTAGCAGCCTACACACATATAGATCATTTACTGAATATTACGCTCATTCGACAAAGTGACACAGATTTTTCAGACAAATTTCCCTGGAAAAATCCAATGCGGGAAAACCAGTGTAGAAGATATGAGGGTTTATTATTATTAAGTAGAATCTGGGCACCTTACTGGTTAACCTGACAGAGAAAAATTGATTTGCAGCAATACCTGTTGTTCTGGAGATTGAATATTGTGCTGATTCACACCCTCAAACGAGATTTACAAAACTCAACCCTATTCTGCCTCTAGAAACCCCAGCGCTGCTCTGAAGCTGCTTGCGTCAGCCCTGCTAGCCTCTGCATGCCCCTGCGCTGGTCAGAAGGGGACTGCGTAACCCCAGACTGGGTGACGCAGTCCTTACGCTGCCCTAGATGGCCTCTACGTAAACCTGATGGCCTCCTGAAGCCTCAGCGTTGCCCTTTCTGGGCTTGTGTAGCAGTTGAAACCCTCTGCGCTGCGCAGCCTCTGCTTCCTCTGCGCTGCGTCTGGTTGCTGCTACTCTGACTCTTGGCTTCGGGATCAGATCATCCCCTTAACCAATACTACCCTTCGCTGCAGCTGAAACTCTTCTGGAAATTCTTAGCAAACCTGCCCTAGAATTCTAGCTTAGTCTCTCAGCTCTACCTCCGTGTGTGTATCTGCAACTGACCCCAAGCCTTTCTCTTAAACTTTTTTCGTTGAGACATCAATTGTCATGATTTAATCTTTTATCGACGACTAAAATTAAAATACTGCTTGATCCGCGTAACTTAGAACATTTCATCACATGTGTTTAATTAATTCACTTTAATTTTTCTAATTCCCTAAGTTAGACTTAGGGCCCTCATTAAAAAAATTAATTATTTTAATATCTCACACATTAGATGAAATTTCTCCAAACGCTTTCTAGGTTTTGGAGGTGATGTGTGTCTTAGCCCCTCCACAAAATTTCAGGGTTAGAGCACACCCGATGCTACCCCAACACTCAAAATCTCAACACTCACTCTTAGCACGGAGTGTGCTCTAGTAATACATCCACACCTTGTATCACAAGATCTCAGTATTGGTCTCTACGCAGTTGATGCTTGGCCTGCTGCCCTCCATCCATTGCGCTGCTGCTTTTTGTACCGCTGCCCATGTCACTGCCACATCTGTACTGCAACTCCCTCTCAAATTGCTGCATCATGCTACCCATAGAACTGCCACTGCTAACTGTTGCACTGCAACTCATTTGTTGAGAAGTAAGCAACTGAAAGACCCGTGCCCTATCATTGATAGACAAGTCAGGCCACACCTCATCACTGAAAACTCCCTTGGCTGCTGCTCTACACTGTCCTCATGTAGCCACTACGCTGCTACAACTCTGCACTGCATGAGCACAACCTCTCTACATTGTTGAAGTCCCATCAGCCTCTGCGCTACTGCTACCTCTGCACTCTGCTGCTCCCTCTACAACACCTCAGCACTGCCCTCTACTTCACTGTGATCTTCTGCAACCACCTCTCCACTTGCCACGCTACCATCTTTAGGCTCCCGTAGCTCGTATGTGATCCAAGAGTTGGGCTTACTCAAGGATTCTGCCTTGCTATCTGTAGCTGCTCTACAGATCCATATCGCCCCACTTACATGGCTCATGAGCACTCATGGCTATGTCATCATCACTACCATTTTCCTTTGCTGTTGCTACCTTGGATTCAGAAGATCCTGTCCTTCTTCTTAGAACAAGTGTTGGCAAAGTGTCCAAGTTCGCCACAGTTAAAGCACCAGACCTTGGATAGGTCCCTCTTCTTCTTCCCTTATTGCCTTCGTTCCTTTGATGCAAGGGATGCATCATCTTCCTCTTATTTCTTCACCCTAATAGTTCTGTTGTTGCTGTTTTTCTTCTTGGTGAATCTCCTGATCTCCTCCTAACAGAGGATTGCCCACATGTTCGCCCAGGATGGTAACGTTGCCCTACCCAATATGCTCTAGACAAACGTTTCCCATTCTTCGGTGACTGTATTCAGGGTAGTTCTTACCAAGAGCCCTTCATTCAGAGTTGCACCCATGGCAATCAGTTGATCCCGGATAGTCTGAAGTCAGAAAAGGAAGGGATCTATCTCCTCACCCTTCTGCATCTGGAACAACCGCATTTGATTCTCTAGAAGCATTTTCCTTTGAACGGAGCTTCCCTGATACATCATCTCCAAAGCAGTTCACATCTCATTTGTCATGTTCTTCCTGGCAATATGTGGCACGACGTGATATTTAACTCCTTCCATGATCAAACACTTAGCCCGCGCTTGATTTTCATTGAATTTCTTCAGAGGGTCTGGATCGGTAGGCATAGCTAGGATAGTCGTTGCATGGTTCTGGATGTCGTACTCATCCAGAACTGTCAGTATCTTGGCTCTCCAGATGAAAAAGTTGGACACACTGTCCAACCTGTCCTGATCTCTCGGTCCATGAGAGGCCATCTAGCTCAAGTCTGATGGAACAATACTCTTCTCCCTCTTTCTGCTGCAAAATTCAATAGAAATGTTGGATCTGGGTTTCCTGGCGATCATAAACCCTCTATAGTAGCTACTCCCTTTGTCAATTGATTTCCCTCCTGGAAATCTTCAGCCAAAAACAACCGAATAGTTCTCTACGATCACCCTCCTGATCGAATCTCAAATCTGTTAGGTGTAGAGATGCTGAGTAACTGTCTTCTTCCTGCTCTGTAATATTTCAGATAGGAAATAAACAACAATGCAAAGCTACATAAACAAAAACTACAACAAATAGAGATGCACCATAAAATCACTGCAAACAATTCAGAAAAGCTGAGCCATTTTCTTATATTGCCGAAAATAGGGAATGAGTGCAAAAGGTGATCAGAATGATGGCACCTTGGCCTGCTCAAGGCAAGCTGAAATATCTCTCCAAACCCTACTATGGAATGGCTGCTCCTCTAGTGACTGCGTAACTCTCTGGGTTGCTGCTGTTACCTCCGGCTTGCACGCCACGACCTGCACTAGTGGGGCTACCATGTGTTTCTTAACATGTATGTCCTCCGCTTTACTACTTTTCATCCGCAAACTGATGGCCAAACTGAGGTGGTGAACAGAGCCGTTGTGCATCTATTGAGAGGATATTGCAGCAAACATCCCAAGTTGTGGGATGAACAACTGCATTACATTCAGTACGCTTACAACCGGGCCAAGCACTTTTTTACAAATACTTCACCTTTTGAAGCCCACTTTGGGTATTTGCCGAAATCGCCATTAGACTTCATCTTTGAGAATGATGTTGCAATTGATGGGCATAGTGATATTGACAAAGCTCGAAAGTTCATTGAGAAAATTCAGATTATTCATCAACAAGTTCAAGAACAACTTGAGAAGAGTCAAAGAAAATACGAGGAGAGGCATGAAAAACATAGAGTTGATCACAAGTTTCAAGAAGGAGATGAAGTATGGTTGCACATAAGCAAAGAAAGGATGCAAGGAGAAGGTAAAAAGCTCAAGTCCATTCGCTATGGTCCATTCAGGATCATTAAACAAGTTGGAAATAATGCATTTCACCTTGACTTTCCTTCATATATGCAAATGTATTCAGTTGTCAATGTGGAAACTTTACGTTTGTATGAGCCTCCTTTGATTGATGATCAAGGGAGTGATATTCAACTGCCATCTATAGAATATTTCTCGCCAGAATTTCTGGACGAGCTCAAGGAGGATTCCATCCTTAACAGAAGGACACACACTTCTAAGAGGGGAAGTGTCGATTATCTTCGAATTGGGCTCAAGGGCAGCAAACCGAGTAAGGCTAGATGAATGGAAGTGGAAAAGGTGAGGGAGCTATACCCTCATCTTTTGAATAGGTAATTAAAGTATTTTGGGGTCCAAAAGCTTCCCAATGGGGAGGTGTGATCAAGAGATCATGTGTTTTGCTCAAAATTGAAAGTGCTCAAAATTGTACCGAACCTGAGTGACTGGAAAGGTCTCGTTGTTGCGATTCTAGCTCTGCGAACGGTCTGAAAAATCAATGTCGTATGAAGAAGATATCACGTTCTGTTCGTTTTCCCAAACAACGAAAATTTTGTGACTGGGATGCCCAGTCAGCATACAGGTATAGTCAGCACGTAGCATATTATGAGGAATATTCCCTTTTCTCACAGCCAATCAGATCGCGCCACGTGGCTAAATCCAAGCCATTGATTTGATTGTATGAGATTTGTTTTTGACCGTTGGATGGAGAAGTACAGGTTTTATTTAGGCCGTTGGATGGGAGACACATGGCAAGCCTGGAGGCTACCACGTGTCCTCAGGAGGATTGAGTAAAATTTTGTTGGAGTCGGGGGGATGGCTCGATCCCGTGACCTCCGGCCTACACTTCATGACCTGCACTAGTCTGGCTACCATGTGTTTTTTAACATTTATGTCCTCTGCTTTAATTTAAGGTTTAAAGGTTTCATGTTTATGGGGGGGGACCGCCAGTGGTCCCAACCCGCTGGTGGCCCCGAGTTGTGGTCACATGTAAATGTATTAAAACCACAGCATTTTATTATGGCTCGACGGTTTTACAAAATGTGACATGAAATGGTTCCACAACCCCGGTCACATAGCATGGTTTGTGGAAAAGGTTAATGCAATGGTTGTCTCAATTGTAACCTCCGGCGGTATATATGTTGCGATCACATGCAAGAGGTAATGACAAATGCCACGTTTTCGGTTAACGTAACCTCTAGCGCAAAGACCTGTCACATGGCGGAATTAAGTGGCGGTTAATTCAAACTGTTTTTGAAACATTGTTTGACTCCAGGTTCTGATCCTTCATGCCGAGTTTTCAAACAGTTAACGCAGAGTTAACGGCGGGGGGTCGGCATGTGACCACCCCACCCAAACCATTTGACATGAATTCAAACGGTCTTTCCGGTGGAAATTGGAGCGCGCCCTAAAATTTAGGGTTTTTGCTAATTTTAGCCACAGTTAAGTGTAGTCTCCACTTTTAGTGGAGTTTTTCTAGCTGACATTGGGAAAAATGCATTGGAAGGTCAATTTTCGACCAATTTGGGTGAAACAAGAGTCTACCTAGACTAATTTGAGCATTATGGAGTCACTGGTACAGAGAAAACAACCATTAGAGGCTTGCAAACACATGTAATTTACAATTTTGAGCATAATGACAAAGAGGGACATGCCATTGGGAGCTAGACCAACAGATGTAGCCCAAGCGGGGTGAACTGCTTCATCATGCCTACTACGTAAATCTTATGTGTGATTGTATTTCTCTGTTGTACACTGTTGTTCAGTGTTTTTTAGGCTTATTTTCATGCTTAAAGTTCGCAAATTCATCTATGTTTCATGGTTAAAACACTCATTCCTTTAGCAAACAAATGGAGACACATTGTACATGTTTTTAAAACTGAAAGGACACTTAGCACAACAAACTAATACACTCCTTTCAGATCATCGATGTCAAATCCCCTTGGAGTCTCACGCTGTCTGTTCTCCCTGGCAATCTTCTGACCCATCTCCTCTATTTTGCTGGAGAGTTCTTGTACAGATTTTAGGAGGATATTACCAAACTCCTTCTCGTCATCTACTTCATCCGCCATTGGTGCTTCCTCCTCTGCGTCCTCTATTGGATCATAGTCCCCTTCACCAATTGTGGGCTTGAGCCTCCGCTCTCTACTTTGTATCGCTGCTTCCGGTAAGTGATGTATTCTTTGTCTTTGAGTGTCATAGATTGATCTGCTCCACAGGTTGAGCCAAGTCTATGAGCTCTGATACCATTGTAATATTCTGGATAGGAAATAAACAACAATACAAAGCTACATAAACAAAAACTACAACAAATAGAGATGCACCATAAAATCACTACAAACAATTCAGAAAAGCTGAGCCATTTTATTATATTTCTAGAAATAGGGAATGAGTACAAAAGGTGATCAGAATGATGGCACCTTGGCCTGCTCAAGGCAAGCTGAAATATCTCTCCAAACCCTGCTATGAAATGGCTGCTCCTTTAGTGACTGTGTAACTCTCTGGGCTGCTGCTACTGGAAATTGCTGTTACTCGCTGGAATGGCGTTGCTCTTTGGGGTTGTTCCCCTGCTTTGAAAATTCTGAAATTCCGGCTATGAGCTCTCCTCCTAAAACTCAGAAAAACCCAAGAAGGAATTCCATAAAGGTTGACCCCGAAATTTGACCCCTATGCTAGCCTCTGAACTGATCTATTGGAAATGTTGGCCTCTCACTGCTCCAAAACTCAACTTGTGAAGGGATGATCCCCTCACGCTTCTCCCAGACTGAAACTCCTAAGTCTCCCTCACTCCTAGAGCTGCCCTCCTCCGAAACTGTGTAATCCCTTTGAGTGACTGCGCTGCCTGGTGAACTGCGTAACTCTTGAAGGCTGGCTCGTTGATCTCTACTCTGAAAACTGATGATGAACCTCCTCACCTGAGCGGGCACTCGAAGTCCCCCAAGGCTGAGGTTGGGATCTCTACTCGGAGACACCTGCTTGTAGAAATTATATAACATATGCATGTATATATCTAGATTCTCTTAATCTAACAATATTTATCTTCTTGCTAAATACAAAATCCTTCCACTGTTAATCTTTTTGCGGAAATTTAAAACTCAATTGCAAACACATGAAGCAATAAAAACAATCACACATAACACAATTGTTTAACGGGAAAGCCTGAATCTAAAAACTCCAACTATCATATATTATGTATCATGGAGATCATGTAACAATCTCATACAAAGCTTAGTACATCAAGCTCTCAGTACAATACAATTGTCACACACTAACATGAAGAAATCTACAAATCCATGCACTGATTTCTTGCCACCTGATAGCCTGCCTCCACTGCGCAATCCCTGCTGAAGAAGACCTCTAAATGAATTCAAATCTATCTTGCCTTGACTGCGCAATCCTCATTGGCAACTCCAATGTGTGTCAGATGCATTGAATGCATCATAGTCATAACGGATAGTCCATCTCACCCTTTCACCTACCTCTCCATTGGGTCTCCACTGGAACTGACATGAACTGTAGTTAATTGTTGTTTCTGTTTAGTTGTTAGTGAGTTATTTGTTGTGAATTAATTAACTAATTAATTCACTTAACTCTCACTAGTGTATCTTTTAGTTAGACTAGATACAACTCGCTCAACTGAGTTTAACTCACTTAGTTGAGTTAAACTGAATAACAACTCCTGTAACTACTCTTCCAACTCTGTCATAACTTTGCCACTTCAGTTCTAACTGAGTCCTCATGCATGAGCCACCAATAAACCCTAGGAATTGCGTAATTCCTTCAGCCCACTGATTTGCCAAATCCGTTCACTGAAATAAAGTGCTCCAAGAGAATAAGTTGAAGTTTATTGTCGGATTATTATTAAGAGCTAATAATAATTGTCATGCATCTATTTTTAGATTGACGATCTATAAATAGACTTCGCCCAATATTCTAAAAATAGAATTTCATCTATTTTTCCAACTTGACCAACCATTCACAAATAGCATCCTGCAACTTCTGAAATATGATCACCATGTCTAAAAATAGACTTGCACCTAAAAATAGCCTGCGGGCCCACTTAGTGAAGGTGACTGATTTTCACTAAGCTTCATCATCTTGTTGAATCTCAACACTCCTTCTCAACAAAATAGGAATTATCCTTCACCCCGATCCTACCTCTATGGTATTTGAATTTGCTCCTGCCGAGCGCCTTCGTCAGAATGTCTGCATCCTGATTTTCCGTAGGAATGTACTGAAGCAACATGATCTTCCGCTGCACACAATCTCTAATATGATGATACCGGATATCAATATGTTTAGATCTATCATGAAACACAGGATTAATCGAGAGTTTAATGCAACTTTGATTATCACAATGTATAACTGTACGATCTAAATGTGAACCAAACAAACCGACCAGGATCTTCCTCATCCAAATAGCCTCACATGCAGCTTGAATTGCTGCCATGTATTCTGCTTTCGCTGAACTGAGTGCCACAAATCTTTGTTTCCTGCTGTACCAAGAAACTGCTGTAGATCCGATACTGAAAACCCCTCCTGATGTGCTCTTTCTGTCCGTTGGGCTGCCTGCCCAATCTGCTTTCGTGAAGCCATGCAACTTCACCTCATCCGTCTGTCTGTACCATAAGCCATACTTAGATGTGCCCCTGAGATACCTCAGGACATGCTTGCCTGCCTTCCAAAAGAGCTTGTTAGGCTTAACCATCGCTTGTGAAAGCTGGTTCACCGCATAGCATATGTCCGGTCTTGTATTAACTAAACACATGAACGAACCCACCAACTGTCGATAAACAGTGGCATCCACTACCTCTGCTGATGTAGCATCCTCTTTCCTCCAATTTCTTGGAAGAGGAGTGTCAATAGGCTTGCAACCTTGCATGTGAAACTTCTCAAGTATCTCCCGAGCATACTTGCCTTGAGACACAAACAGTTCACCTTCTCGCTGCCAGATTTCCAATCCAAGGAAATAATGAAGGAGGCCCAAATCCTTCATCTCAAACTCCTTTGCAAGATCTGCCTTGCATGAGTGTATCAACTGCTCATCACTCGTTAGTATTAAATCATCAACATAAAGAACAATGATTAAAAGCTTACCCTCCACCACAATTTGGTACAGGTTTGCATCCACCTCACTCTTGGTGAAGCCAAGTCCAGTGAAATAGCTGTTGATCTGAGTGTACCAAGCATGTGGTGCTTGCTTCAGCCCATACAACGCTCTTTTGAGCCTGCACACATGCGACTCGTTGCTGAAGGTCTCAAATCCTTTAGGCTGCTCAATGTACACCTCTTCCTCAATGATCCCATTAAGGAACGCAGTCTTCACATCCATCTGATGAATGTGCCAACCCATCTGCACTAAGAGAGCAAGGATGGTCCTTATGGAAGAATATCGTGCGACAGGTGCAAAGGTTTCTTCATAATCAATCCCCTCGATCTGTGAGAAGCCCCGGGCAACAAATCTTGTCTTATACTTCTCGATGCTCCAATCAGCAGCTTGCTTTACCTTGTAGATCCTTCTTGATCCTACAACTCATTTACCCACCTGCTTTGGAACAATCTCCCAAGCATTGTTTTTGACAATGGAGTCATACTCCTCCACCATGGCATCTACCCATGTGGGCTCCTGCACTGCTTCTTCAAAAGAAGATGGCTCTGTCACAATACACTTGCTCATGAGAGCCATGTATCCAGTAAATCGGTCAGGTGACTATCTCTGTCTGCGCTGTGATGTAGGGACTCCTACATTCTATGTCGCATCAAGCTTTAGTCTCTCAGCTTTTGTGGTACGCTTTCTGCTAGTTCTGATGTTTGGCTCTGCATGAGTGGACTCCTACACTCCATGAACTTCCTCCTGTGGCCGATCCACATCTGGAGGTTCATCTTTTGGAACAGGCAGTTCCTCCTCTGCATGCAAGTGTAGCTCCCTCTCAAGCGACAACTTCATGGCTTTCACCTCATTGAATTTTATATCCCGTCACACCACAATAATAATTATGGGGTGTTTTTGTGTACCCCACAAATATCCCAACTTCTGTAGTCGACTCCAGCTTCTTCTTGGCGTCCTTTGTCACATGAATGTAAACAGATGAGCCAAAAATCTTAAAATGAGAAATATCAGGCTTCTTACCAATAAAAGCTTCTTCAGGTGTACTCATGTCAAGTACTCTATGAGGACAACGGTTTTGCACATAAACCGCAGTGTTGCATGCTTCCGCCCACAAGTGCATCGGTAGGCCTTGGTCATGTAGCATAGCTCGTGCAACACCCACGATCGTTCTGTTCTTCTTCTCCGCATCCCCATTCTGCTGTGGGTTATAAGGCGCTATGAGTTCTCCTCGAATTCCTTCTTTGCTACAGATGTCTTTGAACGAAATTCGTTCAAGATATATTCACCACCATTATCGCTTCGTAGAGCCTTCACTTGCTTCCTCGACTCCTTCTCCACCAATGCTTTAAACTCACAAAACTTTGAGAATGTTTCACTCTTCTTCTGCATGAAGAAGATCCAACATCTATGAGAATAGTCATCAACAAATATAACATGATACCTGTGTTTTGCTGTTGAAGCAACCGAGAAAGGTCCACACACGTCTGTGTGAATTCTCTCCGGGATCACCGAAGCACGATTCTCCTTCTCATGAAAGGTGGTATTCACAAACTTACCCATAGTACATCCCTTGCACTGATCTGACTGCGTAAGAGTAACCTTGGGAAGTCCAGTAGAAATCTGCTGCAAAATCTTCAAAGCGCCATGGTGAAGATGGCCCAATCTCCTGTGCCATAATTCGCCCTCATCTCGACACACCACTTCTTTTGCTTTGCCCATCATTGCAGCGCAACCATTTACCTCCAGCTTGTAAAGATTCTTAACTCGAATCCCTATCTTCTTGGTTTGACCCGTTTTTTTATGTCGCAGGAAAGCTTTTCCATCTCTAAAAACAACGTCATAACCTCTGTCTTCCAACATTGCGACCGAGACCAAGTTCTTCTTCAGACCTGGAACATACATAACATCTTTCAACAGAAATGGTTTACCTGACTCCCTCTCAAAGGTAATTGTCCCAATGCCGGTTGCACTGTATCGACCATCGTCACCCATCTCTATATGCATTTGGAGTTCCTTCTCCTCCAAGTCACTAAACAACTCCTTGTCTCCCGTCATATGGAAAAATGCACCACTATCAAGATAACACACCAATCCCAATGAGCTTGAAACCAAGCATGCGATCAAAGAGAAATCAAGTTCAAATTGTGAGGCTAAGGCCTCACCCGCTGCAGCTCCAACAACCTTCTTGTTCTTCTTCTTCTATGGGTAGTTAGTGGCGAAATGCCCATGTTCGTGACAGTGAAAAAATTTCACCTTGGACAAATCCTACTTCTTGCCTTTAGCTTCGGATTTTGGATGGGATTTCTTCCCCTTTACTTTCCTTGCTTTGGCAGCCAAAGCGCAATTCTCTTCATCATCATTTTTCGATGAAGATCCATCCCTGGTACTTCGCCTTATCTCCTCCTGCACAAGATCCGACCAAAGTCGCTCCCAACCCGGCAGTTTCTTTCGTCAATTGATAGAGTCTTCATAGCTATGCCAACTCTTCGGAAGCCCAAGGAGAGCCAAGCTCACCAAGTCATCATCATCAACAGTAATCCCCACACTTCCCAGTTCATCCCTACAGTGGACAAACTTCGTGAGATATTTTGGAATACTGTCGCCCTTCTCCATTTTTATTTTTCTAAGCTTATTTTTCAGCGCTAACTTCCTCTGGTCGTTGCTGCTTTAGAACAAATTTGTCAAAGCCTTCCACATTGCAAATGGAGTGGCTTTCCCGTGAAGGTTGGACACAATATGGTCCTTCACACCATCCAACAGAATTCTTCTTGTCTTTGCTACCTTCTTTTGCCATGCGTCAAGTAATGCAGCATCGCTAGAACCAGGCTTAGGAACTTCGCTATTGATGAACTCCTTCAGTCCATTATCTTCCAGCACCGCCTCCATCCTATCCTTCCAGGCTATGTAATTCACGCTGCTCTCAAGGGCATATTCCAATTGCAACCCATTGAAAGACATTTCAATGTATACTCAACTGTCGCACCAAGAAATTTTTGCAGCAAATTCGAATTGTCCACCAACACAAACTCAGGAATTCTTCACAATTGCAATCTTCAAGAATTAACATTGCTCTGATACCATGTAGAAATTATATAACATATGCATGTATATATCCAGATTCTCTTGATCTAAAAATATGTATCTTCTTGCTAAATACAGAATCCTTCCACTGTTAATCTTTTCGTAGAAATTTAAAACTCAATTGCAAACACATGAAGCAATAAAAACAATCGCACATAACATAGTTGTTTAACGGGAAAACCTGAAGCTAAAAACCCCAACTATCATATATTATGTATCATGGAGATCATGTAACAATCTCATACAAAGCTTAGTACATCAAGCTCTCAGTACAATATAATCGTCACACACTAACATGAAGAAATCTGCAAATCCATGCACTGATTTCTTGCCACCTGATAGCCTGCCTCCACTGCGCAATCCCTGCTGAAAAAGACTTCTGAATGAATTCAAATCTACCTTGCCTTGACTGCGCAATCCTCATTGGCAACTCTAATGTGTGTCAGATTCATTGAATGCATTACTATAGTCACAACGGATAGTCCATCTCACCTTTTCACCTACCTTTACACTGGGTCTCCACTGGAACTGACATGCACTGTAGTTAACTACTGTTTATGTTTAGTTGTTAGTGAGTTATTAGTTGTGAATTAATTAACTAATTAATTCACTTACTCTCACTAGTGTATCTTTTAGCTATACTAGATACAACTAGCTCAACTGAGTTTAACTCACTTAACTGAGTTAAACTGAATAACAACTCCTGTAACTACTCTTCCAACTCTGTCATAACTTTGCCACTTCAGTTCTAACTGAGTCCTCATGCATGAGCCACCAATAAACCCTAGGAATTGCGTAATTCCTTCATCCCACTAATTTGTCAAATCTGTTCACTGAAATAAAGTGCTCCAACAGAATAAGTTGATGTTTATTGTCGGATTATTATTAAGAGCTAATAATAATCGACATGCATCTATTTTTAGCTTCACGATCTATAAATAGACTTTGCCCAATATTCTAAAAATAGAATTTCATCTATTTTTCCAACTTGACCAACCATCCACAAATAGCATCCTGCAACTTCTGAAATATGATCACCATGTTTAAAAATAGACAGTCTAAAAATAGACTTGCACCTAAAAATAGCTTGCGGGCCCACTTAGTGAAGGTGACTGATTTTCACTAAGCTTCATCATCTTGTTGAATCTCAACACTGCTTGCTAAACAACACTTGCAGAATTAGCTAAACAATGTAAGTGTGCTCAATATCTGTTAGACAAAAATTCTGAATATGAATGATAGAGTGAATGAGAAGCTAGGTTGTCGATCCCTTTTATGCTTGAGGCCCCAACATTCCCTTGGTCCCCACTGCGTTGCACTGTCCTCTTTGCCACGCTGCCCCTGCCTACTCTGTGTTGCCTGGCCCACGCTGTCCCTGTGTTGTCCCTCTCCCAGTGCTACCACTTGGTCTCCCTTGGGCCCTACGTTGGATGTGTTATATTGGCCAAGTGACTTTAGGAGGATTATTTTCTCCTAAGTTGGGTTATGAGTCCCAACACCCTTTTTATTTCTGGTTGAACATTAGAAATAAAAAATTTGAACAAATGACTTTAGGAAGATTATTTTCTCCTAAGTTGGATTATGAGTCCCAACACCCATTTTATTTTTGGCTGAACATTAGAAATAAAAAATCTGAACAAAATTAATATTGCCAATTAGCTGCTGCTAATTGGGAATATTACAAGCTCTTTGTCAACTTAGCTAGGCACAATTCTGCACCAGCAAAATCTCCACCATACGAGCAATTGTTGAAGATCTGAAGCTCTGCTTCCAGATCTTAGTAATACTTCACAACAAAAAAGAAAACTGGACTGCATCCCTCTGGCTGGCCTTTGCGTGAGCAGACTGGCCCAATGCAGGCTACTCCTGCGTCCCTCTGGAAGGCACTGCGTTGTCTCTGCGTCACTCAGATAGGACTGCGTCAGCCCCTACATAGCCTTTGCTGGGACTGCGTCCTCCTGCTATTGAGTTGCCCTCTTCGGATCTCTGGTGCTTCAACTGCTACCCTGCAGAAAATATGCCTTCGGCTAATTTGTTGGAGATTCAGCTTGATCTGCAATCGTTCTGATACCATGTGAAAATTTCTGAATACAAAAAAATGCAAAAATCCTACTATTGTATGTTGATTTACTTCTCCTACTTGTGATTTAATTATGCAAGTTATTTTCAGAAAATACCAAAGTAAACACAACTAACAACCTACACACATACAAATCATTCACTGAATATTACGCTCATTAGACAAAGTGACACAGATTTTTCGAACAAATGTCCCCGGAAAAACCCAATGTGGGAAAACTGGTGCAATAGATATGAGAGTTTATTATTATTAAGTAGAATTTGAGTACAACAAATTTGGGCACCTTATTGGTTAACCCGACAAAGAAAAATAGATCTGCAGCAATACCTGTTGTTTTGGAGACTGAAGACTTGATTGATTCACATCCTCAAACGGGATTTATAGAACTCAGCCCTGTTCTTCCTCTAGAAACCCCAACACTCCTCTGAAGCTGCCTGCGTCAGCCCTGCTAGCCTCTGCGTGCCCCTACGCTAGTCAGAAGGGGATTGCGTAACCCTAGACTGGGTGACGCAGTCCTTACGCTGCTCTGGATAGCCTCTGCGTAACCCTGATGGCCTCCTGAAGCCTCAGCGTTTCCCTTTCTGGGCCTGCGCAACACCTGCATAGCGGCTGAAACCCTCTGCGCTGCACAGCTGTTGCGTAGCCTCTGCTTCCTCTGCACTTCTCCTGGTTGCTGCTTCTCTGCCTCTTGCTAAATCTTGGCTCGGGATCAGATCATCCCCTTAGCCAATACTACCCCTCACTGCAGCTGAAAGTCTTCTGGAAATTCTTAGTAAACCCACCCTAGAATTCCAACTCAGTCTCTCAGCTCTGCCTCCCTGTGTGTATCTCCAATTGACCCCAAGCCTTTCTCATATACTTTGTTCGTTGAGACATCAATGGCCGTGATTTAATCTCTTATCAACGGCTAAGATTAAAAGATTGCTTGATCTGCGTCACTTAAAGCATTTCATCACATGTGTTTAATTAATTCACTTTAATTTTTCTAATTTCTTTAGTTAGACTTAGGGTCCTCATTAAAAAAATTAATTATTTTAATATCTCACACATTAGATGAAATTTCTCCAAACGCTTTCTGGGTTTTGGAGGTGATGTGTGTCTTAGCCCCTCCACAAAATTTCAGGGCTAGGGCACACCCGATGCTATCCCAACAATCAAAATCTCAACAGTAAAGGTCCCCTGAACCTTGTGGAATTCACTTGGACCAACCTTTTAATTTTCTTGATTATTATTAAAGCTTTGTGGTTGGAAGGCATGTTAACGACCTCACTAATCAATGCGTTATTTTGGCGTGCAGGGTGAGCAAAGGGAGCACATCACGAGTGTCAGACCCAAAGCATAAGAGCCATCGGCAATGGCCCATGCACCTAAAACTCCCATTATTCGTTTGGGCCAATTTATCGATGTTGTAGAGATCCCT